>CP139506.1:253555312-253565997 GCA_021014915.2 Artemisia tridentata subsp. tridentata
CTTAATCATATTAACTCAACATATCATATACACAAAGTACCAAAGGTTTAACCACCTTACAGTGTATCGATTCCTCACAATTGGTATCAGAAAAGGCTGATATAGTTGATTTAGAAGAAGAAGCAAAAATGGACGCACAAGATACTGTTACAAATGTTGCTGCAAAATTGCCCATGATCAAACAGAATGAGTTTGAGTTGTGGAGGTTAAGAATTGAGCAATACTTCATGGTTCAAGATTATGCTCTTTGGGATATCATTATGTATGGTGATTCTTTTACACTATGTTATTCAGATGTTATCCTTGAAGGCAAAACAACTAGGAAAAAAATACTGGACCAGTCTCAAATGATGAAAGGATACAGAAGAGAAATGATCAAAAAGCAAGAAATTTGTTGCTTATGACCATTCCTGGTGATCAGATGCTATCCTTTAGCAAGTATCCTGATGCAAAAACTCTTTTTGAAGAGATTTGTGCATGGTTTGGTGGTAATGAAACTACCAAGAAAACACAGAAGACATTGTTGAAACAACAATTTGAAAATTTTAGTTCAAATAGCAATGAATCACTTGACAAGCTGTTCTCTAGATTACATAAGCTTGTCAGTCAGTTAGCTATGTTGGGAGTTGAGATAGGCAAGGAAGATCTCAACATGAAGTTTTTGAGAAGCCTACCTGATGAGTTCCATACTCATGTGGTTGTCTGGATGAACAAACCAGACATTGAAACCATGAAACTCAATGATTTGTACAACAACTTCAAAATTGTTGAACAAAGTCTAAAGAAGTCTGGAAACTATAGTACTAGTTCTGGGAATGTGGCACTCTTGTCATCTCCTAGTATTAGTAAGTCAGAAGAGGTAGATGAAGATGAATGTGTTTCTACTGCTAACTATGGTGGTCCTACTACTAGTTCACAAAAGAATGCTACTGGACTTGGAGATCCAGCATTCTATGTATTCATGTCTAGTCAAACTAGTGGTTCTCCTCTAACTCATGAAGATCTTGATCAGTTGGATGATAATGATTTAGAAGAGATGGACATCAAATGGCAGGTTGCTTTACTTAGCATGAGGGCTAAGAAGTTCTGGCAGAGAACTGGTAAGCAGATTACCATTGATGGTAATGAAACTGCTGGGTTTGATAAGAAGAAAGTAGAGTGTTTCAACTGTCACAGGTTAGGACACTTTGCTAAAGAATGTAGAAACCCAAGGAAGCAGGATAATAGAAGCACATGGTATAGGCAAGAGAAGAATAAGGAAGTCACAGTGGAAGAACCAAGGGCTATGCTAGCCATAGATGGTGTTAACTATGATTGGAGCTTCATGGCTGATAAGGAGGAAGCACCAAAAGAAGCTGCAATGGTGGCCACTGAGACTGCACTAATGGCATTTTCTGATTCAGAGGTAAATTCCATAATTAAATGTACTGAATCATGCTCTGCTCTTAAAGCCTATGAAGATCTTAAAAAGAGATTTGATGATCAACTAGAACAGTTATATGATGCATTAGCTAATTTAGCTCATCATAAAAGAGGTGTAGGTGTTCTTGAAAAACAAATCTTGCATTTTCAAGGAAATGAATCTAAGTTTTCTGATGACATGAATGCTCTAAAAAGAAACATAGAGTTCAAGGATGAATGTATTATTGTGCTGAATGAATCACTAGCAAAGCACAAAAATAAAACTGAAAATGTTAAGATAACAGTAGATGCTTTAGCTTATGCCTCAGAAGGAATTAATAAAATTTGGGAAGCTCAAGTAATTAATAAAGCTAAGTCTGGTTTAGGATACAAATCTGTTCCTCCATCATACAGAGGTGTTCCTTCACCTCCAGGTATTGACCTAGCACACACAGGATTTGCTGAGTTTCAAGAACCAATAATAGAATATGGTTCCAAGTCTACTGAGAGTCCTAAGGTAGAGAAAGTAAGTGAGAGTTTACCTAAAACTTCACTTTCTGAGGACAAGGTGTCCTCTGATAGGAAAGCAATGCTATAGTTGTTGAGGAATGTACAACTGATAGTGATGAAGATGAACATGTTATGTCTAAACCTGAAGTAGTTAAGAAAGCAGGAACAAGGGTTCCTAAAGTGATCAAAAAGGATACTGTTAAGCCTAGAAAAACATTAAACATGTTAGGCAACCAGTTAAATATTGTGAACAATATAGATCCACTAGCAAGCCCAGAGGTAACCAAAGAAATTGGAATGGCCTCAAGTCTAACCAATTAGGTGATGACTTTTACTTTTATAATAAAGCTTGTTATTCATGTGGTAGTTTTGATCATCTTGCAGCTTTCTGTAACAAATGGGTATATGGGTATGAAAACAATAGGGTGAATTTCAAAAGGCAAACTCCTCAAACTCACTTTCACTCTAAGTCTAAGAAAACAAAACCCAGAGCAGTTACAAAAGCAGTTTCTGCTGCTAGTCCATTCATGACTGTTAACCCAAGACCAACAGTTAAAAATGCAAAAATAACTTATAAAAATGCATCAAAAACTGTTCAAAGGCCCATTCAAACAAAAGCAGTGGTCCAAAAACAAGTTTGGAAACCAAAGGGAACAATTACAAAGCTAGCAGTTTCTGCTGCTAAGCATGTGGTTCATACTACTGCTAAGGGAAACAGGGCAAATGCTGTTAAGGCCTCAGCATGTTGGATTCTTAAATCCAATGTTGCATCAACTGTTCTTAAGAGATTAAATTTCATTGATGCAAAAGGCAGATCCAAGTCAGTAATGGCTTGGGTCCCCAAAGGAAACTAATACTCCTTATTATTGTGCAGGAACATTCAATTGATAAACAAGAGGATCAAGGATACTCAGATAGTGGATGTTCAAGGCACATGACAGGCAATAAGTCTTATCTCTCAGATTTTCAATCAATAGATGGAGGCTATGTTAACTTTGGAGGAGGTGTTGGTGGCAAAATTTCCGGTAAAGGTACCATTAAAACTGGAAATTTAGACTTTGAAGATGTATACTTTGTAAGAGAACTTAAGTATAATCTCTTTAGTGTCTCACAAATGTGTGACAAAAAGAACAAAGTTCTTTTCTGTGACACTGAATGTCTTGTACTTTCTCCTGATTTTAAGATGCCTGATGAAAGTCAAGTGCTCCTTAAAATTCCTAGAAAGGGCAATATGTACAGTGTAGACATGAAGAACATTGTTCCTAAAGAGGCTCTTACTTGTTTGATTGCAAAAACTACATTAGAAGAGTCACTCAAATGGCATAGGAGGCTTGGTCATATTAATTTCAAAACCATAAATCAGATTGTTAAGAATGGTTTGGTAAGAGGTTTACCTCAAAAACGATTTGAAAATGATCAAACATGCATTGCTTGTCTTAAAGGCAAACAACACAAAGCCACTTGTAAGCCCAAGATTTTTAACTCTATCAATCAATCATTGTTTATGCTTCATATGGACTTATTTGGTCCTACAAATGTTAGAAGTTTGCAACATAAGAGATATTGTCTAGTTATTACTGATGGCTATAGTAGATTTACATGGGTTTTTGATGAACTCAAATAAGTACATTTTATCATCATCATTTATCCTATTTATTTAACTTGTTTTATTATATTATATATGAGAATTGATACGTTAATGTTTACTTTTGTAATTCTCAGGTAAAAACAAGTATTATGTGAAACTTGGCGATTTTGGACTAATTATGGATCAAAACAAGCAAGATATTAAGAGTCTACTGAAATGTACAAGATCAAGATCATCCTGCTCCAGATACGCCGCAACACACTTCGTACATACGGCGCATCACTATCAAGATTTCACAAGTGACAATCCAAGACAGCAAAGGACATGCGCCGCATAGAGAAATGGAGTTACGCCGCATCTTAAGGCGGTGTACGAATATTCCTAAATATATTAATCTTGGACCCCACGCGAAGTTAAGTCAATGCGCCGCATCTAATTATCTTATGCGCCGCATCTAACCCTCAGACAGAAACTATAAATACCTCAAGGCCAGACGAATTTCAAGATCTTTGGAGACTTTAGAGACCGAAGACAGAAGAACCCTAGGAGACGAATTCAGACGTGTTAGCAGCACAAGACACACCCTAAACGAAGATACAAGAGCTGTAAGAAGGTCCTGCATGTATTCAATTCATTAAGTAGTTTTGTTTTATTGTATTAGTACACTTTAATTCATCAGGATTGATGGGCCGATTCCATGTGACTACGAAAAATCATGGGCACCCCTTAAAATTGCTTTCCCATTAATTAAAGTTTATATGTTGATGTCTTTGGTGACTTTTATTAGTGCATTGATAACCTCTGTGTCTAGCTGAGCATTGCTTGGGTCGCCATGCCCCTTCCTCGCCTATTTATTCTATCGTTTCTAGGATAGTGGGATAGACATAAGTAATCATTAAGGGTTTACTCGCCGATAAGATTAGAGCCAACGAGAAAGGGTTAATTATATACACTTCATATAAAACTAGCAATAAAACAAGTGACAAGCTACTTAATTATCAGGACAGGTGATGAACTCAAATAAGTACATTTTATTACTATCATT
Source organism: Artemisia tridentata subsp. tridentata (assembly GCA_021014915.2). Classification (NCBI taxonomy): domain Eukaryota; kingdom Viridiplantae; phylum Streptophyta; class Magnoliopsida; order Asterales; family Asteraceae; genus Artemisia; species Artemisia tridentata. The sequence goes on from CP139506.1 coordinate 253,559,857, forward strand.
TATCCTATTTATTTGACTTGTTTTATTATATTATGTATGAGGATTGATACTTAATCGTTTACTTTTGTAATTCTCAGGTAAAAACAAGCATTTGGTGAAACTTGGCGATTTTGGACTAATTATGGAGCAAAACAAGCAAGAAGTTAAGAGTCTACCGAAATGTACAAGATCAAGACATTCTGCTCCAGATGCGCCGCATCTTGCTTATTACATACGGCGCATCACTATCAAGATTTCACAAGATACGATCCAAGATACAAGAGGACATGCGCCGCATCCAAGAATGAAGATACGCCGCATCTTCTGGCGGTGTACGAATATTCCTGAATATATTAATCTTGGACCCCACGCGAAGTTAAGTCAATGCGCCGCATCTACCTATTAGATGCGCCGCATCTTACCCTCAGACAGAAACTATAAATACCCCAAGAGCAGACGAATTTCGAGAGACATATATTATATACGAGACCGAAGTACAGAAATCCTAGGACGAATTCAGTCAAGGCAGCAGCACAAGACACACCTTGAACGAAGATACAAGAGCTGTAAGAAGGTCCTGCATGTGTTTAATTCATTAAGTAGTTTTGTTTTATTGTGTTAGTAAACTTTAATTCATCAGGATTGGTGGCTTGTGTAATGTGACAACGGAAAGATTGCACTCCCTTAAAACTGCTTTCCCATTAATTAAAGTTTATATGTTGATGTCTTTGGTGACTTTTATTAGTGCATTGATAACCTCTGTGTCTAGCTGAGCGTTGATCGGGTCGCCATGCCTCTGCCCTCGCCTATTTATTAGATCGCCTATGCATTCTATCGTCTGTAGAAAAGTAGGAAGAAAGATAAATAGGATAGTCATAAGTAATCATTAAGGGTTTACTCGCCGATAAGATTAGAACCAACGAGAAAGGACTTAATCTCGGTGCGTTGCATCGAACTATACACTTCATATAAAACTAGCAATAAAACAAGTGACAAACTACTTATCTATCAGGACAGGTCTTCTTATTGTCTCAAGTATTTATCTGTGTACGTGTATGCTACTTGCTGATTCGTGCCTATTAGTTTAGTTTATTATTTAATTGCAACCAATCGTGCCAGTCTCTCAGGCTGAACCCCCTTGCGTTAGATTAGGTTGTATAGCTAACTTAGAATATTAAAATACTGATTAGAATAACGAGATAATACGTTCCACTCTTAGTGATCGACACTCTACTTACCATTATATTCATACTGACCGGGTACACTGCTCGTTAAGTGTGTGTGTTATTGATAAGTCGGCTAAATATAAATTTAAAACTTGAGTAGGCATTAATACTGCTAAACCGCAACGACACATCGCACGCATCAAGTTTTTGGCGCCGTTGCCGGGGAGTGAATTGTTATTATCTGTTAATTTGATTAGTATTTTAATTAGGTTTTTATTTTTAATCTAACCGCTAACTGTGTTATATATTAGGTTAATTTGCATTCATTGTATTATTTTGCATATTTTCTGTTTTGTGTGTTATTTGTTTGCTTTTATTTGTGTTTATTTTGGTTTGTTTTTATTTGTTTTTATTTTTCGTATTTTCTGTGTTCTGCTATCGTTGTACTGAACTTAATCAAACGATACGGCGCATCTATTTTCATAGATACGGCGTATTGCGTTTAATTTTTATAAAAATACAACGCGTTTAATTAATTCGATACGACGCATCTTTCCCCAAGATACGGCGTATCTGTTTTTGAATAAAAAAAAATTTCTAAACGTTAACGCGATACGACGCATCTGCCCTTGCAGATACGGCGTATCTATTATTTTAATTAAAAACAGTTTTCGAATTATTAAACAGATACGACGCATCGATCTCTGTCGATACGGCGTATCTTCTGAATCAAAAATCTTATATTTTGAAACGTAACGAAAATACGGCGCATTAACTTTTGTTAATACGACGCATTTAATTTTAAATAAATATCGATTTTTGATAAATAAAATAACTGATACGGTGCATTCTAAATTCATAAGCGGTGTATCTATTTTCTGAATAAAAGTCTGATTACATTTTAACGTAATAAGATACGGCGTATCCAACTTTCTGGATACGGCGCATTGTCCGCAGATATCAGCCATTTTTATTCTTTATATTCGTTTCTAAATTCATTAATCTTCTAGCGAACAGATGCTACTGACGATTTTACCTATGATAACAGGTTTTGCTATGGAAGATATGTCAATGAACGGATATCTTACTAAAGGAACAAAACAACATGATTAATGGATTGGCACTTGAGTGCACCAATTGTCAACGGTGCTTAACAAAGTTCTTTTGGTAAAACACGATTTGAAAGGGATTACAACTAGAGGCGGAAAGTCAACCTTTCAAATGTGATCGGTATTAAGGAGCTGAACGTGAGTCTAACTTGAAGACTCTGGAATAAAGACAAGTGCTGACCGGGAGACAACCCGGATTTATCTTTTAATTTTCTGTTCTGTGTCGAGTCTGTCAGACCTGCAGAAGATGCGGCGCATCTCCATCATAAGATGCGACGCATCTCATGCACTGGTCATATCTTATTTTATTTTCTGCATTTTTTATTTTTGACTTTAAAACTTTCTGTCAGTTTATTTAATGCGGCGCATCCCTGGTTAAGGATGCGACACATCTTTTATTCTGATTCGTATTTATTCCAGGCTCGATACGGCGTATCTTCTTCCATAAGATACGGCGCATCAACTGACCTGATGATTTTCATTTTAATATTTAAGTTTTATTTTTTCTAACTACTAATGTATTATGCAAGTTTGAACCTTTCTTAATTTAGGTGTTTTAAAGCCTTGGTGGTATTTTAGATTCCTGCATTTCCTGTGGATACATTGATTATGAAGCTTAAACGTTCTAATCCACAAGAATGATGATTTTTGCTCTTATACAAATGGAGGATCATATCGAGCAAATCTCAGGGGAGTTTTTCTGTTCTAATTCTTTATTTTCCAGTTTTTAACCTTTGATACAAACAACGAGGACGTTGTTTAACTTAAGTGGGGGGATTGGAGAATTAGAACACTTACAACTTACTTGTCCTAAACTTTTCAAAAATTATGCTTAAAATGTGCTTAATATATCAAAATTTAAAATTTTTAGCATGTTTTTGTTTAAAGTCTAAGTTGCATAGCTGCACACATGACGTTATTTTCAAAAATTGTGATTTTTCAAAATTCACAAATCTATGAGTGTGCCGGTGACTTGTAAACTTTAGAACTTGGCTTGTATACTATTCGAGACCACCATAATAAGTATTATTTTATATAATTGGAATGACTTGTCTAAATTGGTAAATTTCTAGGATTACACCCAAAAAGCCTTATATGTTTTGTGTTATTAGCTAACTACACTGGTTAGTTAACCCCCGTATAAACCCTTTTGTTACTCTCATTTTTAGAGTAAGATACCCCTAGAAAAACACTCAGAGCCATTCCTTTCGTTTCTTACACCTTTGTTAAAATGTTTCGTTACACCCTTACACCTTAGCCTACCCTGTAGATTAAAATCCGTGGTTGGTTAATTGCTTTAGGCAAAGTGTGTTTCCTTACATTACCTGTGTTCGCGTGCGTAATTCATTATCTTTGGTTAGGTCGGGAAATTGCACAATGCAATTGGAGTGAAAGTAAATATTGTATACCTTTGAGTTTATTTTTCGTGTGTTTACTACTTTCACTATTACCGTTATTTCTGAAGTTATGAAAAGTATGGAAAAATTATCCAGAATTATCATTATAGTGATGTGGTGAAATTTTACACATCTTTGTTTATGTTATTAAAAAAAAAAAAAAAAAAAAAAAAAAAAAAAAAAAAAAAAAAAAAAAAAAAGTTGGATGTTTGTTTTAACCAACTTATGTAAAGTTTTGTATTAAGTGGTCGATATCACCACTAGTTGTTGTATATTATATCTATGGATTGAATGGGAGTTGGCAGTTATGGGAACGCCAACTAAGGTTTATTCTTTGATTAAGATCTTGTTGAGTATAATTCGTGTCTACCTAAAGCGTGTGTTTCAAGTGTTAAAGCGTGAGTTATTCTATGATATGAGTCTTATTCATGGGATGGTTGGGATAGTGATTAACCACACTTAGGATTTTAATTTATTTGTTTCGTTTATTTTTCATTTTACACCAATTTATATCCCAAATATTATCCATACCCTGTATTATTCTTTATCCAACCAAACCTTTGATTTATTGAGATTAGGGATTTGAGCAATCCTAAGTATCGTAGTCGTGGATTCGGCTATGTATTTATGATTTTGTCGCCCTTTTTGATATAATATTATTGGTGAAGTTTGGACCTATCTTTAGCCTATTCGAGTTAAGGATTTGAGCAATTGCAAGTATCGTGTTCGTGGATTCGATCATGTATTTGTGATTTTGTCGCCTTTTCTGGAATTTGAGATCTATAGAGATTAAGGAGAATGATTAACCCTTAAACCTCAAAACCCTTTTTGCCGCTTTAGACTTGTTATTCCTTGGCTTTAGTGGGGGAGATGTGTATACTTGCCAAGCTTATGATAGAATATTCGTCACGACTGGACAGTTAAACGATTAGATTTGCTTTTATCAAATTATTTTATTTTACTTCTAATTCGTTAAGTGTTTGGTTGTGTGATTATGACAAAAATGAATACATGCTTAAATATAAAAATAAATCCTAATATCTTTTAGGATACATTTTCATATGATTAATTCTAAGGTTTACTTGGGGACAAGTAAAGTTCAAGTGGGGGGATATTTGATGAACTCAAATAACTACATTTTATTACTATCATTTATCCTATTTATTTGACTTGTTTTATTATATTATGTATGAGGATTGATACTTAATCGTTTACTTTTGTAATTCTCAGGTAAAAACAAGCATTTGGTGAAACTTGGCGATTTTGGACTAATTATGGAGCAAAACAAGCAAGAAGTTAAGAGTCTACCGAAATGTACAAGATCAAGACATTCTGCTCCAGATGCGCCGCATCTTGCTTATTACATACGGCGCATCACTATCAAGATTTCACAAGATACGATCCAAGATACAAGAGGACATGCGCCGCATCCAAGAATGAAGATACGCCGCATCTTCTGGCGGTGTACGAATATTCCTGAATATATTAATCTTGGACCCCACGCGAAGTTAAGTCAATGCGCCGCATCTACCTATTAGATGCGCCGCATCTTACCCTCAGACAGAAACTATAAATACCCCAAGACCAGACGAATTTCGAGAGACATATATTATATACGAGACCGAAGTACAGAAACCCTAGGACGAATTCAGTCAAGGCAGCAGCACAAGACACACCTTGAACGAAGATACAAGAGCTGTAAGAAGGTCCTGCATGTGTTTAATTCATTAAGTAGTTTTGTTTTATTGTGTTAGTAAACTTTAATTCATCAGGATTGGTGGCTTGTGTAATGTGACAACGGAAAGATTGCACTCCCTTAAAACTGCTTTCCCATTAATTAAAGTTTATATGTTGATGTCTTTGGTGACTTTTATTAGTGCATTGATAACCTCTGTGTCTAGCTGAGCGTTGATCGGGTCGCCATGCCTCTGCCCTCGCCTATTTATTAGATCGCTTATGCATTCTATCGTCTGTAGAAAAGTAGGAAGAAAGATAAATAGGATAGTCATAAGTAATCATTAAGGGTTTACTCGCCGATAAGATTAGAACCAACGAGAAAGGACTTAATCTCGGTGCGTTGCATCGAACTATACACTTCATATAAAACTAGCAATAAAACAAGTGACAAACTATTTATCTATCAGGACAGGTCTTCTTATTGTCTCAAGTATTTATCTGTGTACGTGTGTGCTACTTGCTGATTCGTGCTTATTAGTTTAGTTTATTATTTAATTGCAACCAATCGTGCCAGTCTCTCAGGCTGAACCCCCTTGCGTTAGATTAGGTTGTATAGCTAACTTAGAATATTAAAATACTGATTAGAATAACGAGATAATACGTTCCACTCTTAGTGATCGACACTCTACTTACCATTATATTCATACTGACCGGGTACACTGCTCGTTAAGTGTGTGTGTTATTGATAAGTCGGCTAAATATAAATTTAAAACTTGAGTAGGCATTAATACTGCTAAACCGCAACGACACATC
>CP139506.1:253566097-253583491 GCA_021014915.2 Artemisia tridentata subsp. tridentata
GGACCCTATGGAACTTCATCATATTAAGCAAAGAGAAGGAGAATCCACGGAGGATTTCGTGCTGAGATTCAAAAGAGAAAGAAGAGACGTGAAAGGGGCGCCAGAAGTGTTAAAAATATCAGGATTCATGCACAGAATAACCAACCCAGAGCTGATTAAACGTCTGCACGATAACATCCCTAAGTCTATCGGCGAAATGATGATGGTAACTACGTCCTTCCTTAGGGGAGAATTGGCTGCTGGAAATCAGGAACGGAAGAAATCATTTTCGCCGTGGAAGCAGCAGGATGGAAGCCAAAAGCAAAATTTTTGGAAAGGTGGGTTTAAGAGTCAGCAGAGAATAGAAAGAAAGCAAGATAGATTCACTCTCCTCTCTAAATCCCCAAAGGAAATTTTAGAGGAAAAAGCAAAGTTCAAACCCCCGCCCCCAATGACAACTCCGGTGGAAAAAAGGAATGTTAATAAATTCTGCGAATTCCATGGTGAGGTTGGGCACAACACAGACGAATGCATGCATTTAAAAAGGCAGATTGAAGAGTTGCTAAGAAGCGGAAAACCGTCACACGTAATCAAGGAGCTGAAGCAGAACAGCGGGAAGGAACAACCCAAGACGGCCAAGAAAGGAGAAACATCCTCAAAGGATAAGGCACCAGCAATCCTAATGGTGCAGACATGGCAAAAAATAGCCAAGCAAAAAATCACACAAAGCTTCTCCTCTGATCCAGAAATCTCATTTCCACCTTTAGGAAGTGATGAAAGAAACGAAGGCCCAATGATCATAGAGGCAGAGATTGGAGGCCATTGCATACATCACATGTATGTAGATGGAGGGTCAGCTTCCGAAATATTGTATGAACACTGTTTTAAATGGCTCCGGCCAGAAATAAAAGGTCAAATGGTCCCGACCATGACACCTCTCATCGGGTTCAGCGGTGAAGTTATATGGCCAATAGGACAAATAACACTTCTGATAAAGATAGGGGATGACGAGCATTCAACTTCCGTATGGATGAAATTCATGATAGTAAGGTCACAATCACCTTACATAGGACGGCCAGGAGTTCGAAAGATACAAGCGGTACCATCAACGGCTCATGGTATGCTAAAGTTCCCAGTAGCAGGCGGAATACTCACACTACGGAGCAGCAGGGTTATACCACTTGAGTGTACAATGGTCTCCGGGCCATAAAATCAACCTCCGGCCATCAGCCAGCCAGCGGAGGAACGAATCAAAGTCGCAATTCATCCAGAGCATCCGGTAGCTATATGATCCACCTTAATGGAGGAAGGTCGAAAGAAGTTGTGTGATTTGCTTAGAAAAAACCTGGATGTGTTTTCTTGGTGCCCAGCGGACATGACGGGTGTTCCACGGCATATAGCAGAACATCATCTAAATGTTCGTGAAGGGTACACTCCCGTTAGACAGAAGAAACGAGGCGAAGCACCAGAAAAAAGTAAAGCAATACAAGAAGAAGTCGAAAAACTTGTTAAAGCCAGTATTATGAAAGAAGTACATTATCACAGTTGGTTAGCCAATCCAGTAATGGTAAAGAAGCACGATGGCAGCTGGAGAATGTGCGTTGATTTCAAGGATCTAAATAAAGCATGTCCACAAGACTGTTATCCGCTGCCAGAAATTGACTGAAGATGGAATCTCTCTGCGAATACCCCTTCAAAAGTTTTCTGGACGCATATAAGGGCTACCATCAAATACAAATGGCAAAAGACAACAAAGAAAGAGCAGCGTTCATCACGAACCAGGGTATATTCTGTTACTCGAAAATGTCGTTCGGGCTTAAAAATGCAGGAGCAACATACCAACGGCTCGTAGACAAGGCTTTCCATAAGCAAATCGGAATAAATTTGGAAGTATATGTAGATGACCTGGTAATTAAAAGTCGTACGGAAGACGAAATAGTAAGAGACGTTGAAGAAACGTTCAAAACTTTAAGAAGAATAAACATGAAGCTAAACCCCAAAAAATGCACTTTCGGCATGGAGGAGGGAACATTCCTGGGATACACTGTAAACACTAAAGGCATAAAAGCTTGTCCGGATAAAGCTGAAGCCGTCCTGAACCTCCCATCTCCCAAATGCAAAGATGTGCAAAAGCTAAATGGAAGGTTGGCAAGCTTGAATAGGTTCCTTGCTAAGTCAGCGAAGAAATCACTGCCCTTCTTCAAAACTCTTAAAAAATGCATGAAAAAGAGTGACTTCCAATGGACCGCTGAAGCAGAAGAGGCATTTAAACAAATGAAGAAGCTGATAGCAGAGCTCCCAACGTTAACCGCGTCGATGGAAGGAGAAGAGCTTATCATCTACCTTGCAGCGGCAAAAGAAGCAGTGAGTGCAGTACTAATGACGAAAAGGGAAGCAAAGCAAATACCAATCTATTTTGTAAGTCGCGCCTTGAAGGGCCCGGAAATTAACTACACACCCATGGAAAAATTGGTACTAGCTCTGGTACACGCCAACAAACGTCTAAAAAATACTTTCAGGCACATACCGTAATAGTGATCACGGACCAGCCAATTAAGCGGACTCTGTCAAGACCGGAAATAGCAGGTAGACTGCAGAAATGGAGCATAGAATTGGGAGAATATGATATACACTATAGGACAAGGGTGTCAATGAAAGGACAGATCTTGGCAGATTTCATAGTGGAACGCCCAGATGACGAGGTCATGGATGAATTAATGGAGGAAGAAGATAAACTACCGGAATCATGGACCTTGTTCACAGATGGATCATCGTGCGTTGATGGCTCTGGGGCAGGGTTGATACTTACTAACTCAGAAGGAACGGAGTTCACCTATGCTTTGAGATTTACTTTCAACGCAACCAACAATGAAGTAGAATATGAAGCTTTAATAGCAGGGCTAAGAATAGCAGAACAAATGGGTGTAAAAAACCTCCAAGCAAATGTGGATTCACGACTCGTGGCAAATCAAGTCAATTGATCGTACGAAGTAAACGAGGCCTGAATGATACAATACCTAGAAAAGGTAAAGGCACTAATAAGCGGCTTTAGAATGTTTTCAATAAAACAGATCCCTCGGAGCGAAAATAAAAAGCTGACGCCTTGAGCAAGATGGCGTCCACCACATTTGCACACTTAAGCAAACAAGTACTGGTGGAAGAATTGACGCAAAAATCAATAGAAGAAACGCAAGTATTGGAAGAAGAAGGGGATACCTGGATGACTCCAATATACGAGTACTTAACGAAAGAAATATTGCCTGCGGAGCAAAAAAGAGCAAACGCAGTCAAACGAAAGTCGCAACATTTTGCCGTTATTAATAGAATTCTCTACAAAAAATCCTTCCTTTGACCATGGTTGCGATGTGTCGGACCACTCCAAGCAGACTATGTGCTAAGGGAGATTCATGAGGGCTCTTGTAGTATTCATGCTGGCACAAGATCTGTGGTGGCGAAAGCTTAACGAACGGGGTACTATTGGCCTACTATGCATAAGGACGCAAGAAAACTGATAATGGCATGCCAAGATTGCCAAGTACACAAACCTGTTCCGAGAAATCCACAACAAAAGCTAACCTCAATTACTTCCCCATGGCCATTTTACAAATGGGGTATCGACATATCCGGACCCTTCCCGGAGGGACCAGAAAAGTCAAATTCCTAATAGTAGCTATCGACTACTTCACTAAGTGGATAGAAGCAAAGCCAGTCGCGACTATCACAGGTCACCAGGTGAAGAAATTTGTATGGGATAACATAGTATGAAGATTCGGACTCCCAAGAGAAATCATAGCTGACAACAGAAAAAAAATCTGAGATAATCCATTCAAGGATTGGTGTGAAAAGCTATGTATCAAGCAACGCTTTCCTTCCGTCAAACATCCACAAGCTAATGGACAGGTCGAGAGAGCAAACCGAAGCCTTGGGGAAGGAATCAAAGCCCGATTAAAAGAAAGATGTAAGAATTGGATAGAAGAGTTGTCGCACGTCCTGTGGGCACACCGCACAATGATTAAGTCTAGCAATGGAGACACCCCGTTCGCGTTAACATACGAAACGGAGGCTGTCATTCCAGTCGAAATTGGCATGCCCACATGAAGGACGGTGGAAGTAGATGTAACACAAAACGATGAAGCTTTGAAAATCAACTTGGATATTTTGGAAGAAAGAATAGAGCAAGCAGCAATCCGTGAAGCAAAAAGCAAAGCAAAAATAGAAAAATATTACAACTCTAAGGTCTGCAACACGAGCTTCAAACCTGGAGACTTGGTGTACCGCAACAACGATGCAAGCCATACCAAAGAAAGCGGAAAGCTGGGACCCAAATGGGAACGGCCATATGAAGTCACGGAAGCATTAGGGAAAGGAGCATACAAGCTAAAGGATCGAGAAGGAATTCAGCTACCACGGACGTGGAATGTTTGTAACCTTAAGAGGTGCTATATAAACCAAATGTAGGCAAACCACTTATGCGGACTCCGCAGTGGTCATTTACATTTTATCCTATCTATTGTACTATGTTCTCTTTAAAATTTTGAATAATTTGGTGAAGACTAGCTACCTTCACCAGTTTGCTTTAGTAAGTGTTATCTTTTTTACTTTGCAAAGTCATTAACACATGTGAGTAAGACGCGCACACATTCAGGCATGACCCACAAACGTTATTCCGTATAACAAAAGATGAGTAACCTAACAATTCACTCAAAGTACATAAGAGGTATCGCAAACCCAGTACTGGGAGAATAACCTAAAAGTTATTCAAAAAAGAAAAGTATCAGATATTAGATAAGCGTACCAGTGTGATCTTAGGAAAATAGCAAAAAACATAAATCATGATAAAAAGATCGTAAACAATTACGATAAACACCAAACGTACATAAAAAACATAAATATTGTTTGACAAGTACGCAAGATACAAAGATAACCACGTACGGTTATAATTCAAATCTAACTAAGCAGGCTCCTGCACTGGAACAACTTCAGTTTCCTTTTCAACAAAAGAACTATTTTCAACTGAAGTAGGGTCGTCCCCATGGGCAGCTTGGGCATCCGTGTCCGCCGTATCACAAACTTCCGTCAAAATAGGGACGGAGGATATAGGAGACAACGCAGTAGTGGCTGCAGCAGCAATAGAGTCACCACCCAAAGGAGCCGTCGCGCTCATTAAAACTTGAACGGATAGAGGCTCAACTAAGGGATCATAAACACCAGCAAGCACAGACTCATTAACAGCAATGCTTTCCTTAATTTTATCAACCTTTCGTTGAGCATTTTCCAGAGCAAAAGATAAGGACTGGCCACCAACAACCACATTATCCTCAGGATTATGTACCGGAATAAAAGGTTGTTCCGGATCTGGTTGCAAATCAGCCATGCCAGGAGCATTCGCAAGCGGACCTTCAAGGCGAAGAAGATCCATAATATCCGCAACACTGGCATCCTTGTGAGCTGATAAAGTAGCCAATAAAGGAAATTCAAACTCACGAAGAGTTCGCATTGCAGACTCATAATCTGCTTCCGCAGAAGGACAGTAGGCGACAACACCTGAGAGATCTGTGCCCACCTTGCTATGAGCAATACCAGCTACCAGCCCTTCTTGCATTCCCTTGATAATGGCACAACTTATAACCCTCCCAGACGCTGTAATGTATTATGGAGAATTTAAACACTTGATGACAACAAGCTTCACGCCATGAGTTAACAACCACCATCGACCAGATATAACAGTAAGCATGTGAGGGTAGAATGTCTCATGAAGGTGTAAAGTCAACCCCTCAAAGTCAATATCCAGCTTGGTCAATCTACGGACAATCTCATCCACCTGAGCATCCTGAACCTTTTCAAATTGCTCCCTCAAATTTTCAAAGGCCGACAATTTAGTGCGAAGATCAGAGCATGCAGTCTCCAGTTCACGTACCTATAAAATAAAAAAAAAATATTTTTTTTTTAAAGTAATAAAGAGATAAAAAGGAAAGAGAAAGAAGAATGGACAGAAAACAAAATTCAAAAAGGATATACCTGACCAACAAGGGCATCATTACGAGACACTAACTCATGTTCTTCGGCCGGGGCAGAAGACTGAAGCTCCGACACCCACACATAAAGGGAATCCCGTTCCGCCTGGAGTATGGAATTTTGTTCCTTCAAGGACTTCTTCGAAGATTCAAACGTGGAAACTCAAACGCGAAGACGATTGCCTCCTGGCCTCAGCTACCAAGGAAAGTTTGCCTTCAGCCTTCCCACTTCTTCATCTCTGACCTTAGCAGGAGAAATGCCTCGCGCGCATCCACCTCCGCATTCAATACCGTTTGATGATTGTACTAATATGATGCAGAAATAATCGATCATGGTCCATGTCACGAACAAAGCAAAAAAGTGAGAGGAGCGAGCCGTCAACCATCTCACGACACTCCATAGGATCGTTAAGATTAAGTCATTGGTCAAAACTCCACTTCGGAACGTAGATACTTCCCAAATGTCAGAATCAACATCAACCACAGCACAGATATTACTACTGGAAACAGTTTGGAACCGCAAGTAACCAAACCATAATCAAAAGAAGGAGAACCTCAACCATTTTACCTTTCGAAGTTACACACTGCGACAGAAGCAGCAGCTGTTGTTTTCACTGACAGGTGCTGCATTTAATAAGGAGCCTACCTCTGCATCAGAAGCAGAAGTACTAAGTATGGACTGAGGAAAAGAACACGAAGAGATGACAAACCCTCGGAAGGATGGATTTGCGGAAGCTAGACCCATCAATAGATATAGAGGCAGAAACCAAAGTTGGTTGACAAAACATCAGCGCCAACCTCAGGATTGCCAACACTGCCGGCTAGTACATTTGAATAACAGTCACAGACTCACTACCGGAAGGAAGTTTGCGGAAGCTCCGACGTCCCTCTTAACTTTTTAGTAGGTGGAAAAACTCATCAGAGGAGCTTCCCCCTCTTCCCTTTTAACTCAGACACCACAAACAAACCCCTCAGCTCAACGTCTTCAATTACTTGGCCACCAGGGCTCGGCATCATAGCCACCACTGGCACCAGGACTACTAAGACTTCGTACCATCATCAACAGAAGCTGAATCATGTTGGTCTTGCTTTTAACCTCAGAGAGCTTCCCCTCTTTAACTTTTCAGTAGGTGGGAAAAACTCATCAGCAGGAGCTTCCCCCTCTTCCCCTTTTAACTCAGACACCACGAACAAACCCCTCGGCTCAACGTCTTCAATTACTGAGGCCACCAGATGCTCAGCATCATAGCCACCACTGGCACCAGGACTACAAGACTCCGTACCATCATCAACAGAAGCATAATCATGTTGGTCTATGCTTTTAACCTCAGAGAATGACCCATCAAGAATAATATTCAAATTATCACGAGAAGGAACATCAGGCGAAGGAGATACCACTTGTCCAGCAGTACCTTCTAGTTGTTTTGATTCACTTTCCAATTGCTTCTTCCAAGCAGGAGTGACTTGAAAAAGATCTGGAATCTTAACAAACTCGGACACATCCATCGCTGCGTAATCCAAGAAAGGAATTACAAAGAAAAAGTATCGAGATCTGACCCGAAGCTTTGGAAGACTTTCAAACAAAATAACCCGCAAAAGATGGAGGAAACCACAAATAGCAGAAAATAAGGAGAAAAAAAAAATAGTAAAAACCGAACCAAGTATTTATACCCATGTTACAATCAATTTAAGATACGACAGGATGATGACACGTGGTAAAAACGGCCCAGTCAATGGTAGGGATTAAAAGTAAAAGATGAAGACAAAAAGTTCACTAGGCTAAGTCAATCAGAAGACGAACGGCCAAAAAATAATACACGTGCCCCACGATCCCAACTACTAAATGGAAAAAAGTTAGTCAGTTACGGAGCGGAACTACAACAGAGCCCGTAGTCTAGCAACATTCACCGCATGCTACAGAAAGGACGCGTGCAATAAACATACTAGACTGGGGGACTTGATGACGTATAATGCAGATAGCAGGCCTATTGGGCCTGGACTGCATTATACACATCTGGGCTCCAGCCCAACACAACAAAACAGAACAAACAAATGGGAATGACCCAGACCTACAAAGACGCACATAGATCATCCAAGCAACGCCCACGTGGTACGCCTGCGGACCAGCTCATGGCCGCGGAAGATGGTCTGTATCTGCAATCATGATTAAGCTGTGGATCCTTGCCGGAAAAGGGTCCCACTCTGGCCACTACAGTAATAGGCGAAATACTAGGAAACCCTAGTATTTCGCTCACCTATAAAAGGCAACCTTAAAACACATTTATATGGTATGACTTTCTCACACATCCCAATACATACATATTCTCCGACAAAAACATGAATACTTACTCTCACGCCGGAGCTTAATCGTGGGGTCCGTCCCCACGACAAGGCTAACGGTTTACTTTCATTTGTGCAGGGAATTACTCCATTACTTGAATTGGTGCAGATTTCACCCATTTGGCAGTCCGTCTAGGCAGCCCAATCCATACTTGTCACACTTTCTGCACTAACATGCTAGATACGTTTACATGATGTTTCATTATATAAAATGAAACATCGAGAGATGATCCTTTATAGCTACATTGTTTTCAGTTACATACAAGAGATGATCCTTTTCAAGAAAGATTTAAAGTGAAGAGTAAAATAATCAGCCCATCAATAAATACAATCTTATGTCATTATTAGAATTCCATACACAAGGCTCATTGTCTTGATTAAGTCTCAAATCACTTGACAACTCCACAATCATAATTTGTACTATTGTAGTGTGTCACAACTATGGGCCTTGGGCTGCTATCCAATTTAGAACATGGGTATGAACATGGGTATGGTGATATTTGTGTTTCGTCGTTGTGATGTAGAGCCCAAAACGGCAAGGTTTGTTGAAGTTCACCACATCGCCACCTTGGTTCGTTTGGATTTGGTTCGTTGTAGTGAACCAATAAAAGACAAACTTTGCAGCCTTTTATATAAATAAGATAGAGTAAGAAATAAATAAAATTGGGAGTGGTGGGGCCCAAATGGAGAGGTTTGTTGTGGTTTATGATAGAGTGAGAATTTTGTTATAGGAGTGTTAAGATGATGCGGCACCAAGTGAGACCCAAATGAAGTAAAAATGAAGTTCACCACACCTTATGCTCTTAGTAGAGATTGAGCAAGTTTATAAAATTCCATGCAAAATGGTGTACATAGCCGTGTATGATAGACTAGGGGTGTGCAAAATTCGGGTTTCACTCACATAAACCAAAAATCAAAACCGAACCGAATTTGCCAAAACCGAACCGAAGTAAATATTTGGTTCTCGGTTCGGATATGGTTGTGGCACAATGAACCGAGAACCGAACCGAAAACTGAATTCACATAAATATAAAAGAAAGACATCAAAACTTTTTCATAGTATAAATATAACATTTTTCAAGTTTGATTTTTTTTTTTTTTTTGAAAAAAATATATATAATTATATAAATAAATAATTAAAATATCTAAATTCGGGTTATTCAGTTTGGTTTTAGGTTATTCGGTTCAGTTTTCAGTTATTCGGTTCGGTTTAATCAAATTTGAATTCGGTTCGGTTGTTGGTTTTACCTAGAAAAAAATTTTAACCGAACTAACCGAACCGAATAAACCGAACCGATAAACACCTCTATGTTAGACCAAAGAACTTTACGTCTTTGTAACACTTAATTTTGTTAGACCAAAGAACTTTACATCTTTGTAACACTTAATTGAACCAACTTGAAGAACTAGAACTACCACTCATGCCTAAAACAGTGACAAACCAAGTAATTCAGCAACTATATTTGACCCACGCATAAAACGATCTATAGTCGGGACGTAAACATGAATGGTCAAGAACTTCCAGAGTTCCAGGAATTCCAGCACATACAAGTTTTTCATAGTAAGCACTTAAAAACTCACAGGTTAAAGAAACCTGCTCTACACATGGTAATATCTGCTGTGGTTCACAGGTTATTTTGAGTTGATCAAAAGGATGCTCTCAATCTTTATGCTCAAAATGTAGGAATCCAGCATTCGGGAAAAAATAATAATAATAAAAAAAAAAAAATACTGTGTAAAATTTAAAAGTTATAAACTTATAACATCATTATCATGGGGGTTAATACACAAAAAAGTCACTAAACTTTACAAGAAAGTTCGCCTAAGTCACCCAACTTTCATTTTGTTCACTTAGGTTACTGAACTTTGAAACTTTATTCGCCTAAGTCACCCAACTTTCATTTTGTTCACTTAGGTTACTGAACTTTGAAACTTTGTTCGATCTGGTTACTGAACCTTTAAAATGATGACATTGCATATTTTATAGTTCAAAACGGTCCTTGTGGTTAGTCTGGTATCACGGATTTAGTCCATAAACCACTATTTCTGTTAGTTTGACCATTTCTATATGCTTTCGCCAGTTTTTCTGACGTTTTCGCCCGCTTTCATACATTTTTCTTCCGTTTTCGCCCATTTTTATTCGTTTTTGTCCGTTTTTATACGTTTTTGTACGTTTTTATACGTTTTCGTCTGTTTTTATACGTTTTCGCCAGTTTTTCTTCCATTTTTGCCCGTTTTTATACGTTTTCGTCATTTTTCTTCTGTTTTCGCCCATTTTCTTTCGTTTTCGTCCAATTTTATACATTTTCGACAGTTTTCTTCCGTTTTTATATGTTTTTATGGAAACAGACTAAAACAGATAAAACTGACGAAAACAGAAAAGAATTGTGAAAACGTATAAAAACGGGCAAAAACGGAAGAAAAACTCGCGAAAACGTATAAAAACGGACTAAAATGTATAAAATCGGACGAAAACGGAAGAAAACGGGCGAAAACAGAAGAAAAATGGCGATAAAGTATAAAAACAGACGAAAACGTATAAAAACGGGCAAAAACGAAAGAAAAACTGGCGAAAACGTATAAAAACAGACGAAAACGTATAAAAAGTTTCAAAGTTCAGTAACGAAGTCGAACAAAGTTTCAAAGTTCAGTAACCTAGTCGAACAAAGTTTCAAAGTTCAGTAACCTAAGTGAACAAAATGAAAGTTCAGTAACCAAATCGAACAAAGTTTCAAAGATCAGTAACCAAGTCGAATAAAGTTTCAAAGTTCAGTAACCTAAGTGAACAAAATGAAAGTTGGGTGACTTAGGCGAACTTTCTTGTAAAGTTTAGTGACTTTTTTGTGTATTAACCCTTATCATGGTGCATAGATAACTTTTATTTGCATCATAATAATCCATCCCAATATAAATGTAGTACTTGCAAAAATAATTCCACTTATAAATCAATTTACCAAGTTTCTCATTATACCCCAAATAATACCCAATCGGAAAAATACAAAATTGCATCACTTGCACATTTTATAGGACATTTACTTGGGAAAAACACTGAAATAAGTGGACATATATTATAATGCGTGCCTTTCTCTACCAGACGCTTATTTTGAGGCTGGTAAAAAAAAAAAAAAAAAAAAAAACGACACTTATTTTGGGATTGAGAGAGTAGCTTACATTAGTGAAAGTCATAATATGCCACCTCTGCCTATAGACAAAAAGTGCCATCTAAAATCATTTACTTATAAAAGGGTCGAACTTGGTTATGTTTTATCTCTAAATGGCCAAATAGGTCCAAATCATAAAAGTAGTTATTAGGAAGACAACTGAATGCTTCAAAAGTGATCCAAAATGTGCTTCTAATGCATATGATCTGCTAAATTGCAATATGATAGAAGAGCTATATTGTTATTGTAATAATACAGTTATGTAACAATTTAGTAATTTACGCTAACTAGTTCTAAAATCCCTAAAAATAGATAAAACATGCTCGTTGCTAAAACCCAGCACAAAAGGTTTCACGACTCACAAATGTTGTTGACCAGTTTGACCCATTACCCAACTTGCAGTTTTGCTGTCCTTTCTCTAAACACTGGACTGTAAACTAGTCTATGACTTTCTACATAGAAGTCAAGAAAAATCAGTTACTATGGCAGCAAGGCAATTTCCATTCTTATTTTATTTCTATAAATAGGAATCCTTACTGACAACGAATTCACAAGTAAAAAGGCCATAATTCACATGTCCCTTGTACAAGGAGTTTTTCAGATAATGAGAAAATACTAGGCTGGAATCTCAAACCATCGCCTAGTGAATTATCAATGAAACGATAAAAGGAGACATCACACTCAGGCAGTAAATATATCACCCCATTGATGCATACCTCAAAATGTTACACAAATACTACCCACCTCATTTGAAAGTAAATTTAAATTTTAAAATACTAAAATATCAATTAAAGGGGCAATGTCTTCCACATTCAATCATGTAAAAACATGAATTAAGCTTTGATGGCATGCATAACTTATTAATAACGCAAAGAAGATTCTACAACAATAGCTATGCCGAATGAGAGACAAATCCTCATCAAGAAATACACCAGATATAATCCAAACAATAACATCAAACATTGTAAACCAAATTCACCAGCAATGTGAAACACTTACCATACTATTATTCATTTCAAACGCTCTTCCTAGCAAGCTTAGTCCATTCGGTATGATAAGCACCCGGACGATCAATTCTCTCGTAAGTATGAGCCCCAAACAAATCCCTTTGAGCTTGGACAAGATTCGCAGGCAACCTAGCCCGTCTATATGTATCAAAATATGCCAAACTAGCACACATTCCCGGAGTACTAATCCCAGCAGAAATCGCCAACCCAACAACCCTCCTCCACGCTGCTTGTCTCTGCACCATCTCCTTCGCAAAATCAGGGTCCACAACCAAACTAGCAAGATCAGGGTTTCTCTGATACGCTACCTTAATCCTATCCAAAAACACCGCTCTAATAATACACCCACCTTTCCAAATCCTAGCCAACTCCCCGAAATTCAAATTCCAATTCTTCTCAACACTTTTCGCACGCAACAAATTCATTCCTTGAGCATAACTACATATCTTAGAAGCGTACAACGCTTGCCTAACATCATCAATCAACCTCTTCTTATCAATCCCACTTCTAACCGTCCCAACCTCCTCTTTCAAACCCGCCGCCTCAAGCACCTTACTCGCCGCCTCCCTTTCATCCTTCAACCCACTCAAATACCTACAATCCAAACTCGCAGCAATAGTAGGCGCTGCAACAGACAGCTCCGCAGCCTGCTGAACCGTCCATTTCCCAGTCCCTTTCATCCCAGTCTTATCCAATATCTTATCAACCAACTCACCGTCACCATGCTCATCCTTAACCTTAAAAATATCCGCCGTAATCTCAATCAAAAAACTCTCCAGTTCCCCCCTATTCCACTCATCAAAAATCTCCGCCAGCTCAGCATTACTCAACCCACCGACATTCTTCAAAACATCATACGCCTCACTAATCAACTGCATATCACCATACTCAATCCCATTATGCACCATCTTAACAAAATTCCCAGACCCCCCTTCGCCAATATACGTCACACAAGGCCCGTCCTCAACTTGCGCAGCAACTTTACTCACAATATCCTTAATATTATCATACGCCTCATACGACCCACCGGGCATCAAGCTCGGCCCATTCCTCGCACCCTCCTCACCACCCGAAACACCCATACCCAAATACAACAACCCTTTACTATTAGCCTCAACAATCCTCCTCTCAGTATTCTCATACCACTCATTCCCTCCATCTATAATAGTATCACCTGGCTCCATATAACCAGACAAGGTTTCTATAGTTTGGTCAACAGGGGCACCAGCCTTAACTAGGATAATAACAGATCTTGGTTTTTTAATAGATAATATAAAATCTTTGGGATTGTAATGACCTGTTAAAGGGAGATGACCTTCGTCTTGTGCGCGTTGGAGAGTGTCGTCAACTTTGGAAGTTGACCGGTTGTATACCGAGATTGGGAAGCCTTTCTCGGCTATGTTTAAGGCGAGATTCTGACCCATTACTGCCAGGCCTGCGAGGCCGATACGTGAAAGAGTTGACGCTTCCATTGAAGATTATTGATTTTTGAAAGATATTTTCGTTGATGAAATGAAAAGTGAAGATTTGGTTTAGATTAGAGAATGGGGTTTTATATAAAATGAGGGTTTGGTGGGTGGGCATAGATGGCGACGGACTACTCGAGGGAGTGAAACGTTGTTTGGCTGTATAACCTACGAAAGGTTGTGTTGTGTCGTGTCGATACCTTCTAGTGTTGCTCATTGGACTATTTTTCTTAATTATTGGGTGTGTTTGGTATTACTATTGTTTAACGTTGGGGTGGGTGTATTTTTTTGATTGGGCATAACTAATTATTAGATCCAACCATATAGAATGTATTAGTTAGTTTGCTAGTTCTTAGCATCGCTTTTAAAACCGAACCGGATATCAAAACGGTTTTCAAACGGTTCTCTATTGTTCTCGGTTTTTTCGGGTTCAACTGGTCGATTATGGCCAACTGGTTTCCGATTCAACTAGTCGATTAGCCAGTCCGGTTTTCAAAACACTGCTTCTTCATTCACACACTATTCCTCCCCACTAAAAAAAGAGCGATTGAGAATCTCGAGGGTCTCAAACTTGTTTCGTGGGAGGGGGATTATAAACTTTCGGTTGGGTGTATAACTGTATATAACAAGTCCATATCCAGTGAGATGAGTGAGCCGGGAGCATATCGAAACTTGAAAAGTGTTTTTCGTTAACTAAAATCGATCAGATATAACGCTTCTTAAGCTTAAAGCAATGAATGAATCGATGAGATACGTATGGGTTTAAACTAAAATCATGATGAATGGCTTACTGTTTTAAGTTTATGCCATGCGCAAACTTTAAACCTCATGTGAAGCAGGTGGTTATGTTGGTAGGTCAGCTTGTTACATGAACATTCAAACAAATTCCAACTTGACTTCTTAAACCTTCTGTTTTTTGTAATCCAAAATTGACTTATTTTAGTGCCAACTTAACTTTTCTAATGCAAAAACTAAAGCCCTAAAGAATTCTTTAACAATTATTTGCCAAACATACCCGATGTATAGCTCTTTTACTAAATAATTACTAAAGGTGACAACATCACAAACTTATTACGATGTATATAGAAGATATTGATTGATGTTGTCAAGCAGGCATGCAGAGTTTCATCAAAATTAACTAACGCGAAAAATAAATAAATAAAATAAAATAAATTAAATTACAAAGGCGTACTGGTATGAATTATGGACATATAAAGACAGTCACCTGACATGAATACAAGAAATTTGAATCATTCAGATGAATCGCAATTATATAATCAGTTATATGGTTATAGTCCATGTATATTGAATAACCATATTATGATCAGCATATAAATGACTACCCTTCTCTAACTTTTGTATATAAATATCCCCCAAGCTTACAAAAGCCTTGTTCACAAAAACTCAATGAATCACAAAATTCTGACAGGTTCCGTTTTTAAGATCCTGTCATGTTTCTCCATATAATTCATAACTTCAATCTTAGCATTCAATACGTACGGCCCCATTTCCTGAAGAAATAAACTTAGGTTTCTTGTTAACTTGATGCAAGCACTGTATAACATCACCAATCTGGAAATCACAACAATCACGGAGAACAAGACCACACTCACTCCCTTTGTTAACAGTCTCGACATCTTGAGTCTCTTTTTTCAAAGAAGTACAACACCCTTCAAATACGACTTCACCGCTTCTCAAGAGTCTCATCGTGCATGACCTGCTGACATGGCCATCTGTGACTCTGCAACCAGCAATCTTGACATCGGCTCCTTTTGCTTTGCTTCTTCCTCTGAGCTCAAAGATGTTCAGCACATGTGCCTCACCGGCTACCTCTGTTTCATATGTTCCGGGGGCCTTTTCCACAATGAAGTTACCAACATCTTCCAAAAGATGGTAGATCACTCTGTGTATCTTGATCTACAACATGTAGGTATTATCATTATCCATATACTAACAGAACCAAAAATAATAAAGAAAAAAAAAAGAGTTTATCAAGGACACATACCTTTACATTAGCTTGAGCGGCAGCCAAAGCGACAGAATTTGGTGGAGTACGCACATTGAATCCGACAATACATGCACCAGCAGCTTGTGCCAAATCAAGATCCGATTGACAAATTGCTCCAACTCCAACATGGATAACATTCACAAAAACCTGATACAAATGGTAAATATGAAGCAGTATAGATGACTCCTAAATCATTTAACTTTTTTTTTTTTTTTTTTTTTTTAAATTATCTAAGCGATATAACTCCCGGGATCATATTTGACACATAATTAATCTACTGGGAAAAAATATATATATATATCACACTTTTGGGGCCGAAAATGCTTTGGGTCAACAGAAACATGTGTTTAAACCAAGTTACTAACGTTTACTAGTATCAAAGGGATGCAAGTAATATTAACAAAAAACGACTACAAATAATTTTTAAAATTAGTCTATAATGTGAATAAATATTAAAAATCTCAGCATATGACAAACCTGGGGGCTATTCAAAGTTTTAAGTGAATCCGTGACAGCTTGCACAGTGCCTTGGACATCTCCTTTTACTATAATCGGCAATTCAACCCGCGTAAACTCCTCTTCTTCTGATGGTTCAGGTTCAGCAAGCTTCTCTTCATTTATCTTCCTAAGCCTGTCCTGTTCCAATATCTTTTTCCTTCCTGCGCTAAGCATCCTAGCTCTTTCTTCAGAATCAACAACAGTAATATCATCACCCGCCATTGGCAGCCCTTTAAGCCCCTCAATTTCCACAGGCATAGCAGGTGTAGCCCGATTAGTCAATTTCCCGGCCGTATCCCTTATCGCCCTTATTTTTCCCCACTCAGCACCCACAGCAACATGTTGACCACAAACCAATGTCCCAGCCTTGACCAAGGCAGTAACTAGTGGGCCACGCCCTTTGTCAAGTCTAGCCTCAACAACATAAGCTTGAGCCGCTCCATCTACACGGGCTTTAAGATCCATCAGTTCAGCTTGAAGAAGCAATGCTTCTTCAAGCTTATCGAGCCCCTTTTTG
Source organism: Artemisia tridentata subsp. tridentata (assembly GCA_021014915.2). Lineage (NCBI taxonomy): Eukaryota > Viridiplantae > Streptophyta > Magnoliopsida > Asterales > Asteraceae > Artemisia > Artemisia tridentata. The sequence continues at coordinate 253,583,088 of CP139506.1, forward strand.
GTAACCGCGGATACTTCAACAACTTGAACATCACCACCCATTTCTTCAAGTGGCAACCCTTCTGAAGCAAGTTGGACTTTGACTCTTTCCGGGTCAGATGCGGGTTTATCACATTTATTGATGGCAACAACTATGGGCACATTCGCTGACTTGGCATGTGACATTGCTTCTAAAGTTTGAGGCATTACACCGTCATCGGCGGCTACCACTAACACGACTATGTCAGTGACAGCTGCACCCCGAGCTCTCATTGCACTAAAAGCTGCATGACCGGGAGTATCAAGGAAGGTGATGGATGCACCTGATGACATGCCAACAACAAATGCACCGATATGTTGAGTAATGCCTCCTGCTTCTTTGGCTGCCACAGAGGTTTCGCGTAGCGCATCTAAAAGGGAAGTTTT
>CP139506.1:253583591-254044302 GCA_021014915.2 Artemisia tridentata subsp. tridentata
ATCACACGTTTAAATACTTAGTTGTATAAGATGAGTGCTAAAATCTATTCTCTCTCAGTGGAGTCTTAGTTACAGGCGTGTAAACACTTAATGATTACTAGGTTTATGTATTATTTATCCCATTTACATGCTTACGTTAACTATGCAAACGATGTTAATGAAGTAATTACGCGAACCTACGTTGACAAGGCGCGATAAATCCTAATACGTAATCAAAGCACATGCATAAAGAAACCAAATAAACATCAAATACTCTTTATAACAGCTGGAAAATATTAAGTCCGATCAAATAGTGAAAAAGGCATTAAGTCAACCATTAACAGATTGCTAATACAAGTAAAATGAGTTTTCCTATGAATTAAAGTACTAGCAGAACCTTCTTACTGCTCTGAATTCTTCCTTTAGGTTGTGTCTGGTGCTGCCAATTCATCTGTATTCTTCTCCTTAGGGTTTATGTTGCACTTGTATATATCGAATGTGGCTGTCGAATGGGGTTTATATAGTTTCTGTCAGCAGGGTCGATACGGCATATCAACTAAGTTGATACGGCGCATCTAGGTAACTTCGCGTGGGGTCAAAGATTATAATATTCAAGAATATTCGTACACCGTCATAAGATACGGCGTACCTTCAGTCTTCATGCGGCGCATGTTCTTCAGTATCTTGGATTATCTTGGTGAAGTCTTGAGATTGATACGCCGCATATCTGGAATGTCATGCGGCGTATCTAGAGTAAAACAAGTCAGATCTTTTTGTTGACCAAGGCTTCATATATGGCGTATGAGATAAATTCCATACGGCGCATGCTTCAAAGTCAGGCAATGGTCTTCATATTCGTCTAAGTCTTTATGTACGACGTATCTGTCTAGAATGATACGGCGTATCTTCCTTTAGTTCAGTAGACTTTTCCAACTTGATCCATTTCGCTCCAATTTACGTCCAAAATAGCTAACTTTCACCAAACACTTGTTTATAACTGAGAATTATAAAAGTAAGCAATTAAGTATCGATTCTCATATAAAATAACATAAAACAAACGAATAACATAGGATAAATGATGCCAATAAAATGTACTTACTTGATATCATCAAATATCCCCCCACTTGAACTTTACTTGTCCTCAAGTAAACCTTATATTTAAACTTATGAAAATGTATCCTAAATATAGCTTAGGATTTATTTTTATAGTTTTAAGCATTCATTCGTTTTAATCATAATTGCACAACCAAACACCTCACGAAGTAGGAAAATGAAATCACTCAACTAATCTATGTGGTAACATTTAGGTAATTCGCTCAATTGCTCGGTCGTGACGAATATTCTATCATAAGCTTGGAAAGGATACACATCTCCACCACTAAAGCTAAGGAGTGACAAGTCTAAAGCGGTAAATTGGGTTATGATAAGGCTTAAGGGTTAAACCTAGTTTCGTTCAAACATCTCCTGCATAAACTTTGTAGCTCGCTGGCGCGATTCCTCGATTCCTCAAACAACAGATGGTCACTAGTGTGTTTCTCGGTTCGCTGGCGCGTTATTTCCATAACGGATGGTCACCAAGACACACTCCAGGTCGCTGGCGCGTCATTCGATTAGTCAAAAACTCGAAAGGTCACTACCTTATTCATGCACTTGACATTCTCACTAAGCCATTACCATATCCGGATGCTCGAAAGCTAACAACGAATATAGTAACTTGGTAAAGGGTAGGGATAAAACTTTGGGAAATACATAAAACTGGTGTAAAAATAAAATAACAAACTAATAGATTAAGTCTTAACAACTGTGGTTAATTACTTCCTAACCATCCCATGAAAAAGACACAAATCATAGACTAACTCACGCTTTAACACGGAAACTCACGCTTTAGGTAGACACGAATTATACTCAATGATGTCTCAATCAAAGAATAAACCTTTGTTGGCGTTTCCATAACGGGTAACTCCCTTTCAATCCATAAATATAATACAATAAGCAGTAGCGATATCTCTACTAGTACATAACTTTACATTGTTGGTTTATAATACGTACCAACTTCTTCTTTCTTTTTCTTTTCTCTTTTTTCGATTTTTTTAAACATCAAATAAACTAGATGGTGTAAAATTTCACCACGTCACTATCACAATAAATCTGGATAATTTATCTCCATACTTTTCATAACTTCAGACATAAAGGTAATAGTGAAAGTAGTAAACACACGAAAATGAAAAATACAATATCTACTTTCACTCCATTGCATTGTGCAATTCCCGACCTAACCAAAGATAATAATTTACGCACACGAACACAGGAAATGCAGGGAATACACACTTTTACCAAAAGCGACTAACCACGGACTTAAATCTACAGGGTAGGCTAAGGTGTAAGGGTGTAACGAAACATTTTAACATTGGTCTCTAAAAATGAGAGTAACAAAGGGTTTAACATGGGGTTAACTAACCAATGTAGTTAGTTAATAACACAATACATATATAGGCTATTTGGGTGTAATCCTAGAAATTTACCTAGTTAGACAAGTCACTCCAATTATATCAATAATACTCATTATGGTGGTCTCGAATAGTATACAAGCCAAGTTCTAAAGTTTACTACAAGTCACCGGCACACTCATATATTTGTGGAATTTGGGTAAAATATTGGGAAACGGAATAGGCTTAATTCTCACAATATGCGTTTATAAGCAACTTTTTATTTGCTCGGTATGATCCTCCATTATGCGTTTATGAGCAACTTTTTATTTTCTGTGTGTAAATGGCGTTCAAGCCTCCATGAATGGCGTACAACACACAAAAATATTTAGAATGTATGTAACAACCACTTCATTGTAAACAACATCTGTTAATTAGAAAATCACAGCTAGTGCAAATCTTGTTAATCGTTGGTTAGTAAAAATAAAACTAAAAATAAAAAATAAAAATATGGAAATTTTATCAGGTCAGTCGATACGCCGCACCTATGGTAAAGGATGCGCCGTATCGAGCCTGGAATAAATACGAGTCAGAAAATCTGATACGACGCATCCTTAAACATAGATGCGCCGCATTGAATCAACTGACTGATTGTTCAAAATGCAGAAAATTAGAATGCAGAAAAATAAAGGATAGATATGACTTGTGTAGTCGATACGCTGCATCCATGGGAAAAGATACGCCGCATCGATGTGCAGGTCTGACAAACTCGATAACAAAAAACAGTAAAGATAAATCCGGGTTGTCTCCCGGTGAGCACTTTTCTTTATTCCAGAGTTTTTAAGTTAGACTCATCTTCAATTCCTATTTCGTCCTTGTCACGAACCATCCTTCATTTTTTATTCGAAAAATGTTGTGATAAATTTGTGTTACATTATCTTCGGTTCGAATTTGTTCATTATACTCGGTCATTTTTATAGCCGCATATTCCTCAAGTGGTCCGAAAGAATACTTAATAACTTCAAATTTTTCAGTGTTGAATGTCGTGGCTTTTGGTAGGGGATTCCAAGCAGTCGACATTTTCTCACCTTGAATTCTTCTTCTTTTTTATTAACAAAATAAGATTCTTCATTCGAGATCAGATAATATTCAATCCCATTTGTGTATTCTTCCTCTTTTTCATCAGATGATTCCATAAGATTATTCTGAGCATCCTCAAGGGGATAATTACTCCAATCTTCACTACTTGATTCATATCCGTCTTGAAGTTCTTCCCACTCTTTCTTTAGCTTCCATTCCAATCTTTGATCAAGTTTCGTGTAGTCATCGAAATTTCTGTGCACCCATTACCAAAATGTTGTCGTTCTTGCCTCGCAATCTTCCTCATGAGATTCAAGTCTTGCCTTTTCTCGTAAGGCCACGTTTTTTCTTTCGCAGTCTTCGATTAAATCGTACCAATCGTGATCTGCGAAATATGTGTTATTACCGACTCGTTTCATTCCTGGCAAGTTTCTGCCATTACAGATCCCATCTTTTTGCCAGTCACAATTTGGCCACTTCTCGTGTCCGTCCTTGAAACGAATGGGTTTACAGGTATGCTCCAACTTATTATCTTCCCATGGTTTATTAAAAACCCATGGTATTTGGTCATTTCATTCATAGTACCAAGTATTCTTAAATTCATCATAAGTTTTGAATCCTGGTAAATCACCAGTTAAAACGTCTTCATCAATTTTCAAGAGATAGTTGAACTCTTTAAATTCTTTGCACAGAGGTGTCTCGTACTCAAAAAGGTTTGTTTCAATTCTAAATAGTTCAGCTACCTCATCGGTTAGTTCCTCTTCGTCATTTCCAATTATCCAGTAAGTCCAAAGTGCGCTTTTGGGAGATGCACTCATTGTCATTGAGTTGCGAAATTTAGAGCTAAGCCAACAAGTGAATTCAGGGTCCGTCTCATATCGTTCTTTACGACCAAATTTGTCCAGGAATTTTGTTTTAAGTTCAATCCAATTAGTAAAGGGTCCCGAAGGCTCATTATCCAGCCAATCTTTCGCAGCTCCAGACAAGGTAATTGGGAAGGCTCGAAGCATTAGTTGTCCAAAGTCAACGGCGATAAGTGTATACGCGTCAACAATCCAAAAGATTCTTTCAACATGTATAATTGCGTTCTCAGTGTCCAATCCATGGAAAGTGTTTTCGCGTAATTCCATAAGGAGTCGCCCCTTCAGCTCGTATTTAGCCTCCTCATCATACTTAGGCCCATCAATTCCCGAAACGTGGTCATCACGGGTCTTGATCATATGTTCCTCCATAGTAGGTTTCCGTCATTGTTCCTAAGCGAATGAAAAGCTTGTTCAGGTTCTTTGTAAGGTTTGATGAGGTCTTTAGTAGAACTCCTGGTCATGCACGTCCTGAAATCAACACAAAAGCATCAGTAGGATAGGTTTGAAAAAGTATAATAACAGAAAACTAATAACGAAAATGGAATATGAAAAACAAAAGTTGCTGATATCTGCAGACGATACGCCGTATCCAGTAATATGGATGCGCCGTATGTTCAATTCGTTAAGAACACTCAGACTTTTATTTTAGAAAAATTATACGCCGTATTGATGAGGATCAATACGTCGTACGTATTAATTTTTAAATATGCTTATATATAAAAATAAGTATACCGTATACGCAGAAGCATATACGACGTACGTCTGTTACGTTTCAAAATACAAGCTTCTTGATATTATTGCGCCGTATCGACAAAATTCGATACGCCGTTTCTCGTTTATTTAGATAATTCAAATCTGTTTTTAATAAATGATAGATACGTCGTATGAGAAAAACTCATGCGCCGTATGGCGTTTAGGGTTTTGAAAAAAAAAATCGATTAAAAACAGGGTACGCCGTATCTAGAGGGATAAATACGTCGTACTCGAATTAATTAAATAAGAGACGTTGTATATAAAATAAAAACGCATTATGCCGTATCTAAATAAATAGATGCGCCGTATCGTTTTGTTCAGCAAAACACAACAGATAGTAACAATGTAGAAAAGCAGAAAAACGAAAAACGAACAAAAATTACAGAAAACAAACAAACATGAAAACAGAAAATATGCAGAAAAATAAAATGAATGCAAATAATAAAAATACACAACAAAGTTAGCAAATAAAAACTTAAAAATTAAAAACTAATTAAGTTAATTCTAAATTAAAATATTAACAGATATTTTAGTCAAGGTTGTCAGGATCGGGATCCTACCTAGGATCGTTTTCGGCTTCACAAGATCGTAATCGTAAGATCGGATCGGGATCGTAAGATCCTATGAAAATGTATATATTTTTGTATAAGGGTTGTAGTTTTATATTTCTATATAATATTTTATATGATAAACGAATCTAAATGGATGATAAAAGCAAAAACAATAAGAAACATGAACTTCTAGTAGAATTGGATCGTTCACGATCCTACGATCCTGTGTGTGATCCTGCGATCCTGCACCGATCTTGCTCCACTTGAGATAAAAACATGGGCTTATAGTAGGATCGGATCGTTTACGATCCTACGATCCTGCGTGCGATCCTACGATCCTAGACCGATCCTGATTAAATTAAGATCCTACTAAGATCCTGCTCGTTTTTTATATGTAGGATCGTAGGATCATACGATCCTACGATCAGGATCGCGATTTTGACAACCTTGATTTTAGTATTAAACAATTCACTCCCCGTCAACGGCGCCAAAAACTTGATGCGTGCGTATATCGTTGTAGAATATATTATATTATCAAGTATTAAATTTATATTTAGCCGACTTATCCTATAACACACACTAACGAGCAGTGTACCCAATCAATGTAGCTAGTTGGTAAGTAGAGTGTCGAACACTAAGAGTGGAACGTTAACACCTAGATATCTATCAGTATTTTAATCCTAAGTTAGTTCTAATGCCCTAATCTAACACAAGGGGGTTTTTCAGCCAGAGAGACTAGCACAATTGTGTAGATTCGATAAAACAGTAAATAAAACTAAGGGAACGAATAAGCGAATGGCAAACACGTACAAAAATAGAAAACAGACACAGATAAGAGGTCGAGCCGATAGTAGGAACACTTGTCACACGTTTAAATGCTTAGCTGTATAAGATGAGTCCTAAAATCTATTCTCTCTCAGTGGAGTCTTAGTTATAGGCGTGTAAACACTTAATGATTACTAGGTTTATATATTATTTATCCCTTTTACAAGCTTACATTAACTATGCAAACGATGTTAATGAAGTAATTGCGCGAGCCTACGTTGACAAGGCGTAATAAATCCTAATACGTAATCAAAGCACGTGCATAAAGAAACCAAATGAACATCAAATACTCTTTATAACAGCTGGAAAATATTAAGTCCGATCAAATAGTGAAAAAGACACTAACTCAACCATTAACAGATTGCTAATACAAGTAAAAAGAGTTTTCATATGAATTAAAGTACTAGCAGGACCTTCTTACTGCTCTGAATTCTTCATTTAGGTTGTGTCTTTTGCTGCCAATTCGTCTGTATTATTCTCCTTAGGGTTTGTGTTGCACTTGTATATATCGAATGTGGCTGTCGAATGGGGTTTATATAGTTTCTGTCAACAGGGTCGATACGGCGTATCAACTAAGTTGATACGGCGCATCTAGGTAACTTCGCGTGGGGACCAAGATTATAATATTCAGGAATATTCGTACACCATCATAGGATACGGCGGACCTTCAGTCTTCATGCGGCGCATGTTCTTCAGTATCTTGGATTATCTTGGTGAAGTCTTGAGATTGATACGCCGCATATCTGGAATGTCATGCGGCGTATATGGAGTAAAACAAGTCAGATCTTTTCGTTGAACAAGGTTTCATATACGGCGTATGAGATAAATTCCATACGACGCATGCTTCAAAGTCAGGTAATGGTCTTCATATTCGTCTAAGTCTTTATGTACGGTGTATCTGTCTAGAATGATACGGCGTATCTTCCTTCAGTTCAGTAGACTTTTCCAACTTGATGCATTTTACTCCAATTTACATCCAAAATAGCTAACTTTCACCAAACGCTTGTTTATAACTAAAAATTATAAAAGTTAGCGATTAAGTATCGATTCTCATATAAAATAACATAAAACAAACGAATAACATAGGATAAATGATGCCAATAAAATGTACTTATTTGATACTACGGCGAAGGCGACAAAGACCGTCGATATATGACCAAATCCATGGCCAAGACACCAATGACTGTTGATGCGTGCGTATATCATTGTAGAATAGATTATATTATCAAGTTTTAAATTTATATTTAGCTGACTTATCCTATAGCACACACTAACGAGCAGTGTACCCGATCAATGTGGCTACTTGGTAAGTAGAGTGTCGAACACTAAGAGTGGAACGTTAACACCTAGATATCCATCAGTATTTTAATCATAAGTTAGATCTAATGCCCTAATCTAACACAAGGGGTTTTTCAGCCTGAGAGACTGGCACAATTGTGTAGATTAGATAAAACAGTATATAAAACTAAGGGAACGAATAAGCGAATGGCAAACACATACACAGATAGAAAACAGACACAGATAAGAGGTCGAGCCGATAGTAGGAAAACTTATCAGACGTTTAAATACTTAGTTGTATAAGATGAGTGCTAAAATCTATTCTCTCTCAGTGGAGTTTTAGTTACAGGCGTATAAACACTTAATGATTACTAGGTTTATGTAATATTTATCCCTTTTACATGCTTACATTAACAATGCAAACGATGTTAATGAAGTAATTGCGCGAACCTACGTTGACAAGGTGCGATAAATCCTAATACGTAATCAAAGCACATGCATTAAGAAACCAAATAAACATCAAATACTCTTTATAACAGCTGGAAAATATTAAGTCCGATCAAATAGTGAAAAAGGCACTAAGTCAACCATTAACAGATTGCTAATACAAGTAAAACGAGTTTTCCTATGAATTAAAGTACTAGCAGAACCTTCTTACTGCTCTGAATTCTTCCTTTAGGTTGTGTCTTGTGCTGCCAATTCATTTGTATTCTTCTCCTTAGGGTTTATGTTGCACTTGTATATATCGAATGTGGCTGTCGAATGGGGTTTATATAGTTTCTGTCAGCAGGGTCGATACGTCATATCAATTAAGTTGATACGGCGCATCTATGTAACTTCGCGTGGGGTCCAAGATTATAATATTAAAGAATATTCGTACACTGTCATAAGATACGGCGTACCTTTAGTCTTCATGCGGCGCATGTTCTTCAGTATCTTGGATTATCTTGGTGAAGTCTTGAGATTGATACGCCGCATATCTGGAATGTCATGCGGCGTATCTGGAGTAAAACAAGTCAGATCTTTTCGTTGACCAAGGTTTCATATATGGCGTATGAGATAAATTCCATACGGCGCATGCTTCAAAGTCAAACAATGGTCTTCATATTCGTCTAAGTCTTTATGTACGACGTATCTGTCTTGAATGATACGGCGTATCTTCCTTTAGTTCAGTAGACTTTTCCAACTTGATCCATTTTGCTCCAATTTACGTCCAAAATAGCTAACTTTCACCAAACACTTGTTTATAACTGAGAATTATAAAAGTAAGCGATTAAGTATCGATTCTCATATAAAATAACATAAAACAAACGAATAACATAGGATAAATGATGCCAATAAAATGTACTTACTTGATATCATCAAATATCCCCCCACTTGAACTTTACTTGTCCTCAAGTAAACCTTATATTTAAACTTATGAAAATGTATCCTAAATACAGCTTAGGATTTATTTTTATAGTTTTAAGCATTCATTCGTTTTAATCATAATTGCACAACCAAACACCTCACGAAGTAGGAAAATGAAATCACTCAACTAATCTATGTGGTAACATTTAGGTAATTCGCTCAATTGCTCGGTCGTGACGAATATTCTATCATAAGCTTGGCAAGGATACACATCTCCACCACTAAAGCTAAGGAGTGACAAGTCTAAAGCGGTAAATTGGGTTATGATAAGGCTTAAGGGTTAAACCTAGTTTTGTCAAAACATCTCCTGCATAAACTTTGTAGCTCGCTGGCGCGAGTCCTCGATTCCTCAAACAACAGATGGTCACTAGTGTGTTTCTCGGTTCGCTGGCGCGTTATTTCCATAACGGATGGTCACCAAGACACACTCCAGGTCGCTGGCGCGTCATTCGATTAGTCAAAAACTCGAATGGTCACTACCTTATTCATGCACTTGACATTCTCACTAAGCCATTACCATATCCGGATGCTCGAAAGCTAACAACGAATATAGTAACTTGGTAAAGGGTAGGGATAAAACTTTGGGAAATACATAAAATTGGTGTAAAAATAAAATAACAAACAAATAGATTAAGTCTTAACAACTGTGGTTAATTACTTCCTAACCATCCCATGAAAAAGACACAAATCATAGACTAACTCACGCTTTAACACGGAAACTCAGGCTTAGGCTAGGCAGTTACACAAATCTCCACCACTGGGGCTAAGGTCAAGACAATCCTTAAAGGCAATGTTGGGTGAATAAATATAAGGCTAGGGGCGATTTGTCATTATTAAAATACTACAGCGAAGGCGACAAAGACAATCGATATATGACCAAATCCATGGCCAAGACACCAATGACTGCTGATGCGTGCGTATATCATTGTAGAATAGATTATATTATCAAGTTTTAAATTTATATTTAGCTGACTTATCCTATAGCACACACTAACGAGCAGTGTACCCGATCAATGTGGCTACGTGGTAAGTAGAGTGTCGAACACTAAGAGTGGAACGTTAACACCTAGATATCCATCAGTATTTTAATCATAAGTTAGTTCTAATGCCCTAATCTAACGCAAGGGGGTTTTTCAGCCTGAGAGACTGGCACAATTGTGTAGATTAGATAAAACAGTAAATAAAACTAAGGGAATGAATAAGCGAATGACAAACACGTACACAGATAGAAAACAGACACAGATAAGAGGTCGAGCCGATAGTAGGAAAACTTATCACACGTTTAAATACTTAGTTGTATAAGATGAGTGCTAAAATCTATTCTCTCTTAGTGGAGTCTTAGTTACAGGTGTGTAAACACTTAATGATTACTAGGTTTATGTATTATTTATCCCATTTACATGCTTACGTTAACTATGCAAACGATGTTAATGAAGTAATTACGCGAACCTACGTTGACAAGGCGCGATAAATCCTAATACGTAATCAAAGCACATGCATAAAGAAACCAAATAAACATCAAATACTCTTTATAACAGCTGGAAAATATTAAGTCCGATCAAATAGTGAAAAAGGCATTAAGTCAACCATTAACAGATTGCTAATACAAGTAAAACGAGTTTTCCTATGAATTAAAGTACTAGCAGAACCTTCTTACTGCTCTGAATTCTTCCTTTAGGTTGTGTCTTGTGCTGCCAATTCATCTGTATTCTTCTCCTTAGGGTTTATGTTGCACTTGTATATATCGAATGTGGCTGTCGAATGGGGTTTATATAGTTTCTGTCAGCAGGGTCGATACGGCATATCAACTAAGTTGATACGGCGCATCTAGGTAACTTCGCGTGGGGTCAAAGATTATAATATTCAAGAATATTCGTACACCGTCATAAGATATGGCGTACCTTCAGTCTTCATGCGGCGCATGTTCTTCAGTATCTTGGATTATCTTGGTGAAGTCTTGAGATTGATACACCGTATATCTGGAATGTCATGCGGCGTATCTAGAGTAAAACAAGTCAGATCTTTTTGATGACCAAGGCTTCATATATGGCGTATGAGATAAATTCCATACGGCGCATGCTTCAAAGTCAGGCAATGGTCTTCATATTCGTCTAAGTCTTTATGTACGACGTATCTGTCTAGAATGATACGGCGTATCTTCCTTTAGTTCAGTAGACTTTTCCAACTTGATCCATTTCACTCCAATTTACGTCCAAAATAGCTAACTTTCACCAAACACTTGTTTATAACTGAGAATTATAAAAGTAAGCAATTAAGTATCGATTCTCATATAAAATAACATAAAACAAACGAATAACATAGGATAAATGATGCCAATAAAATGTACTTACTTGATATCATCAAATATCCCCCACTTGAACTTTACTTGTCCTCAAGTAAACCTTATATTTAAACTTATGAAAATGTATCCTAAATATAGCTTAGGATTTATTTTTATAGTTTTAAGCATTCATTCGTTTTAATCATAATTGCACAACCAAATACCTCACGAAGTAGGAAAATGAAATCACTCAACTAATCTATGTGGTAACATTTAGGTAATTCGCTCAATTGCTCGGTCGTGACGAATATTCTATCATAAGCTTGGAAAGGATACACATCTCCACCACTAAAGCTAAGGAGTGACAAGTCTAAAGCGGTAAATTGGGTTATGATAAGGCTTAAGGGTTAAACCTAGTTTCGTTCAAACATCTCCTGCATAAACTTTGTAGCTCGCTGGCGCGATTCCTCGATTCCTCAAACAACAGATGGTCACTAGTGTGTTTCTCGGTTCGCTGGCGCGTTATTTCCATAACGGATGGTCACCAAGACACACTCCAGGTCGCTGGCGCGTCATTCGATTAGTCAAAAACTCGAAAGGTCACTACCTTATTCATGCACTTGACATTCTCACTAAGCCATTACCATATCCGGATGCTCGAAAGCTAACAACGAATATAGTAACTTGGTAAAGGGTAGGGATAAAACTTTGGGAAATACATAAAATTGGTGTAAAAATAAAATAACAAACTAATAGATTAAGTCTTAACAACTGTGGTTAATTACTTCCTAACCATCCCATGAAAAAGACACAAATCATAGACTAACTCACGCTTTAACACGGAAACTCACGCTTTAGGTAGACACGAATTATACTCAATGATGTCTCAATCAAAGAATAAACCTTTGTTGGCGTTTCCATAACGGGTAACTCCCTTTCAATCCATAAATATAATACAATAAGCAGTAGCGATATCTCTACTAGTACATAACTTTACATTGTTGGTTTATAATACGTACCAACTTCTTCTTTCTTTTTCTTTTCTCTTTTTTCGATTTTTTTAAACATCAAATAAACTAGATGGTGTAAAATTTCACCACGTCACTATCACAATAAATCTGGATAATTTATCTCCATACTTTTCATAACTTCAGACATAAAGGTAATAGTGAAAGTAGTAAACACACGAAAATGAAAAATACAATATCTACTTTCACTCCATTGCATTGTGCAATTCCCGACCTAACCAAAGATAATAATTTACGCACACGAACACAGGAAACGCAGGGAATACACACTTTTACCAAAAGCGACTAACCACGGACTTAAATCTACAGGGTAGGCTAAGGTGTAAGGGTGTAACGAAATATTTTAACATTGGTATCTTACTCTAAAAATGAGAGTAACAAAGGGTTTAACATGGGGTTAACTAACCAATGTAGTTAGTTAATAACACAATACATATATAGGCTATTTGGGTGTAATCCTAGAAATTTACCTAGTTAGACAAGTCACTCCAATTATATCAATAATACTCATTATGGTGGTCTCGAATAGTATACAAGCCAAGTTCTAAAGTTTACTACAAGTCACCGGCACACTCATATATTTGTGGAATTTGGGTAAAATATTGGGAAACGGAATAGGCTTAATTCTCACAATATGGAAATAAGGGTTATGTGTGCGGTCATGCAACTTAGATTTAACAAATAAATGCTAGAAAAAATTTAAATTTAAGCATATTAAGCATATATTAAGCAAATTTTTGAAAAATAAGGACAAGTGTCGTTCTAATTCTCCATCCCCCCATTTAAGATAAACAGCGTCATCGCTATTTAAAATTGAGATTAAAAACAGGAAATAGAAATATTTAGAACGGAAAACTCCCCTGAGATTTTCTCGGTATGATCCTCCATTATGCGTTTATGAGCAACTTTTTATTTTCTGTGTGTAAATGGCGTTCAAGCCTCCATGAATGGCGTACGACACACAAAAAATTTTAGAATGTATGTAACCACCACTTCATTGTAAACAACATGTGTTAATTAGAAAATCACAGCTAGTGCAAATCTTGTTAATCGTTGGTTAGTAAAAATAAAACTAAAAATAAAAAATAAAAATCTGGAAATTTTATCAGGTCAGTCGATACGCCGCACCTATGGTAAAGGATGCGCCGTATCGAGCCTGGAATAAATACGAGTCAGAAAATCTGATACGACGCATCCTTAAACATAGATGCGCCGCATTGAATCAACTGACTGATTGTTCAAAATGCAGAAAATTAGAATGCAGAAAAATAAAGGATAGATATGACTTGTGTAGTCGATACGCTGCATCCATGGGAAAAGATACGCCGCATCGATGTGCAGGTCTGACAAACTCGATAACAAAAAACAGTAAAGATAAATCCGGGTTGTCTCCCGGTGAGCACTTTTCTTTATTCCAGAGTTTTTAAGTTAGACTCATCTTCAATTCCTATTTCGTCCTTGTCACGAACCATCCTTCATTTTTTATTTGAAAAATGTTGTGATAAATTTGTGTTACATTATCTTCGGTTCGAATTTGTTCATTATACTCAGTCATTTTTATAGCCGCATATTCCTCAAGTGGTCCAAAAGAATACTTAATAACTTCAAATTTTTCAGTGTTGAATGCCGTGGCTTTTGGTAGGGGATTCTAAGCAGTCGACATTTTCTCACCTTGAATTCTTCTTCTTTTTTATTAACAAAATAAGATTCTTCATTCGAGATCAGATAATATTCAATCCCGTTTGTGTATTCTTCCTCTTTTTCATCAGATGATTCCATAAGATTATTCTGAGCATCCTCAAGGGGATAATTACTCCAATCTTCACTACTTGATTCATATCCGTCTTGAAGTTCTTCCCACTCTTTCTTTAGCTTCCATTCCAATCTTTGATCAAGTTTCATGTAGTCATCGAAATTTCTGTGCACACATTACCAAAATGTTGTCGTTCTTGCCTCACAATCTTCCTCATGAGATTCAAGTCTTGCCTTTCTCGTAAGGCCACGTTTTTTCTTTCGCAGTCTTCGATTAAATCGTACCAATCGTGATCTGCGAAATATATGTTATTACCGACTCGTTTCATTCCTGGCAAGTTTCTGCCATTACAGATCCCATCTTTTTGCCAGTCACAATTTGGCCACTTCTCGTGTCCGTCCTTGAAACGAATGGGTTTACAGGTATGCTCCAACTTATTATCTTCCCATGGTTTATTAAAAACCCATGGTATTTGGTCATTTCATTCATAGTACCAAGTATTCTTAAATTCATCATAAGTTTTGAATCCTGGTAAATCACCAGTTAAAACGTCTTCATCAATTTTCAAGAGATAGTTGAACTCTTTAAATTCTTTGCACAGAGGTGTCTCGTACTCAAAAAGGTTTGTTTCAATTCTAAATAGTTCAGCTACCTCATCGGTTAGTTCCTCTTCGTCATTTCCAATTATCCAGTAAGTCCAAAGTGCGCTTTTGGGAGATGCACTCATTGTCATTGAGTTGCGAAATTTAGAGCTAAGCCAACAAGTGAATTCAGGGTCCGTCTCATATCGTTCTTTACGACCAAATTTGTCCAGGAATTTTGTTTTAAGTTCAATCCAATTAGTAAAGGGTCCCGAAGGCTCATTATCCAGCCAATCTTTCGCAGTTCCAGACAAGGTAATTGGGAAGGCTCGAAGCATTAATTGTCAAAATTCAATGGCGATAAGTGTATACGCGTCAACAATCCAAAAGATTCTTTCAACATGTATAATTGCATTCTCAGTGTCCAATCTGTAACACCCCAACCCGATAAGGGTAAAGATGTCATAATAATGGATTCATATCAGATCAAAAAAAGCATATGTCAACAATAATACAAAGGTTCTCAAGGGTTACAATGAAATTATGAAATTTACAAGGTTACAAAGGAAACAAAAGCTAAATACTAAGTCTGCAAATGCAAATCCTTCTACAAGTCTCTACTTCAAAATAACTATCAAGGTCTTCTAAGTCCAAAAGTCTCTTCACTCATACCCAGCTTCCAACTAAACCTGCCGCGAAAAAGAAACGCGGCTGAGCTTAAAAAGCTCAGTGAACAGATATATAATAGACGAAAACGAAAGCAAAAGAAAACGAGCATACATGGTATAGTGCAAATGGAATAACATAAGGTATAGACAAAGAATATAATAATGATGGAATGAAAAGAAAGGAAATAGAAGAAATAAAAGGATCAGCAATCCACCACGAGCCCAGAAATAAACCAACTCACATCATCTCAAATGTAACCAAATAGAGTAGCTAGCTCCCAGATATGTGAAAGACGTGTATCGCACACACCATCAGTCACCAGATAAATATAACAATAAACAAATAACATATACAGATAACAGGTCAAATCTAGGATGCACCCATACGCCCCCGCAGACAATCAATAATCATAATCATAATGGCCATAGCAGATAATAAATAAGGGACGGAACAGGTCATCACTCTCCTGCCCTAGAGTCATGTCAGAGGTGCGTCAATGACATGGACATGAAACCCTCATGCCTAGTGATTGGCTCGTAATATCAAACTGTAGGTCAAGGTCAAATGTACTATCAAAATAATCAAAAGTCATATCTTAAGGGTACATGGCAAAAGGTTCATGTCAAACAGTCCAGAAATAACTATCAAAGGTTCAAATCAGAGTTTATCAAATTAAGTTTTATATCAAAATTAAGTTCAGATTATAAGGACTACATCAAATGTTTCAGAAAAGAATTTCACAGGTTCATAATTAAAGTTCGTAGCAAAAGTTTATTTTAGAGGTTATTGTCAAAAGTTCATTTAAAGCATTTCTTTAATCATAGTTTTCAATAAAATGATCTTTCCGAATAGTTTTTATAAAATAATCTTGCAAAACGGTTTTTCATAAAAATATTCTTTAAACTAGTATCCACAAAGGTTAACAAATGTCATATAAAAATAGTATCATATCACCACCCATAATCATTCTTTTAAAATAACTGATTTTTCTCAAGACATTTCCAGGTCATAATTAAAAAGGTTTTCACATTTATTTACCAAAATCAAATGAACCTTCGAATGTGATTCGAATACTAATATATAACAAGGTAACGACCGAATATCAAATGGATCATTATAGAGGCTCAAAGCAAAAAGGGTCATATCGAACATCAAGGTCAAAATGAATCAAACAAACGAACCAAAGTGTAGGGGAACATAGCAATGGCTTAGGGAAATCCTAAACGAGTCAAAACAAGAGATCAAGAGAACGAAGGCACCTTACAAGAAGGGCAGAATATCTGTACCTTAATTGCAGAACACAAGGATAGCAAATGACAAGGATCAAATTACTCCTTCCTCGAACCTAATGGAGTAGAAGACAGAAGTTCAAAAGGGTTTTCAGTTATCTTTCCATTTTAAGTAACTTTCTATTTTTAGTAACCTTCTAGATTTAGTAACTTTCTATAATTAACAGATTTCCATATTTAGTAAGATATCAGTATCCCAGATTAGGTTAAGTCCTTATTTCAATATTATTATGGAATTAAGGTACATTTTATCAGTTACAAAAGTTTAGGGTTAATTATGACAAGTATACATAGTTTAGGGTTATAATTGTAAATTCATTAGATTCAAAGGTTTAACATGAAAATACTTTAAGTTACTGATTTAATACACACTTTATTCAGAATGACATTTTAATCTCTTAAGTTTCACAATTTACATTTTATACCCCTTAGTTATATAATTTACAAAATAAACCCTACATTTACATAATTCATGATTTAATCCCAATAATATTTATATTTACCAAACAAGCACCTTATTTTATAAAGTTACAGAACATAACCTCAGAATTATATGAAGTACGAATTAGACCCCTCAGAATTTAGTAATTACACAATTGGTCCCTTAACTTTACAAAACTTACAATTTAAATCATAATTTATTTATAATTACATATCAAGCCCATAAATACTCAAATTTACACATTACACCCTTAATGACATTATTTACTCAGAATAACTTCAAGTTTCCCAAATTTACACTTTTAGTCCCTCTATTTTAATTAATTACAATTCGTACCTTGCAAATACAATTAATTCATTTTCTTGCAATATTTACACTTAGGACCCTCAAGTTATATTTTTTCCACATTCCTATGACTTATATAATATTACAAAAATATCCCAGAAGTTTCAAAGTTGGCAAAAACATACCCTTATACTTTTAAAAACCAATCGGATTGCACTTTTTATTCTAAAACCAAACCCTACTTCTATCCAATCATTATGCCATCATTATTCCTTCATTACTAGCATTAATTACATCAGATCAAATCACATAAACCCTAACCCTAATCGTTCTAGGGTTTTCTTCCTAATTTTCTTTATTTTTCTTTTAAATCCGATCCAAACATAAATCAAGATCAATTATTCTGAGCTTCTAAAAATCACATGGTTATTTTTCTAGGCTTATATTATCAGTATAGAACATGTAAAAATTATAGTTACACTCCAGAAAAATCGTATGACAATATTTGGAAATTACGTGTGTTTTATCTCTTTTAATTTTCGTACGCATGATTAACCTTGCATGATTCATGTTTAACATTTTTACTGAGTTATATTCGACATAAAGATCATTAGAAAAATGCTAGATTAATATTATAACGTAAGAATTAGTCGTGTGGATTTATACCTATCGTATGCAACAAGTCGAACAAACAAAAGCACCACGATCGAACGAAGGCTTCAAAACTCCAACTCTTATTTTTCGTAGCTCCCTTACACCTTGATGAACTCCAAAAAAATGCTTGCTCAGGTCCAGAAGATCGAATGGAGGCTTGGTCGATTTTTGTGTTTGTCGATATTAGGGTTTCGGCAATTAGGGTTTTTAGAAAATAATATGGTTTGTGTTATACTTATCAAAATCGACTAGGAGGGGGGATATATCCAGATTTTTGGCCCAAATATTATCACAATATCACACTTTGATTTCTTGTATAATTCCTTCAATTAGTTTGTATTTATCTTAGTTTAAATGATTTAGTAAATATATTAACTTTAATTATATAATTTTCGGATTACATATATATATATATATGTATATGTGAGTTTAATATTTTTGGACATTCAAATTAATGTGATGTTGTCCCAGAAATTAATTTACTTGATATGTAGCTCGTTTTCAGAAGTTTGGAATTGTTTCAGAATTTTATAAGTTATTTATTTAGGTTTTATGGTTTCAGGGGTAATTTGGTCATTTTACAGGTTATCTGAATTTCAGGTATTACAACTTCTTCCCCACTAAAAAAAAATTTCGTCCTCGAAATTTGCAGGAAGCAAAAAGAAAAGAGAGCGGAAAACAAAACAAAGACATACCAGACTAGAACGAGAATTGCGGATAACTAGCTCGTATCGATTCCTCGGTTTCCCAGGTAGCCTCACGCTCCGGGTGATTCCTCCAAAGAATCTTTACGAATGGAATAACTTTATTTCTCATGACTCGAATCAAAACAAAGTGGGTTCAAATTTCTCAGAAGAAGACATTAATTTAATTTGATCGGAGGGTCCATATATCATAAAATGGATGATAAGTGAATCTTTAGGATCTCCTATGGAATACGAACAAGAGTTCAAATCAAACTAATTGTATCAACAGAAAAGAGATTTATAGGAATCTAAGATTTATAGCTGAGGTCAATAGAATGCGAAACAAGATTCCAAACTTATCCAGATATCAAAGGAACGAAAATAGAGTCTACGCATAGGTAGAATGAACCTAAAGTCCCACTAATCACGGATAATCCAACGGGGATTCAAAATCTAAACTTTTTAGGTACTCCCCAAGATATCCTATGCCCACAACAAGCGCACGTTATATGATGTAAGTATTATCACGTTGGCCAGACGTCATAATACTGGCATCATATAAATATGCCCTCATGATGGTCATACTTTATCTTAAGTCGAAATCAAAACCGCCTATCTTAATCCACCTAGTACTTCTACAATCTCGAGGTCAACAAAATCGAATGCCATAGTCAAGGGAGAAAACAAAACTATTCGCAAGGGTATCACAACCTCAGATTGCTTAGCAAAAGTGAGGCATGCCATCACAACATCATATCTTCCACCATTCACCAAAATCTCTAAAAACAAAGCTATCACTGAACACACGAAAAATAAACACGAACAGAAATGCTTCTAGGGAAACTTAAATCACGAGAGGATCTTCTTACTATATAACGAAACTTAGGTGATTCAACGGAAGTGGAAATTTGTCCTCAATATCTTCGATCAAATCAATTCTTCCAAACATAAAGGGTCTGTTTCTAAAATCCGTTTATTCAACACATCCAATTATCTTCAAGTCCGGTTAATCTGTCTTCGTTTGTCCATCAATCTGGAAGTGAAACAAAATCGTGTACGTGTGCTTGGTTCATCAAGCCTTCTGCAGTTCTTCTTGTAATGTGATGGGGTAATGTAAATTTCTGGCACGATCTTCAAGTCCTTCATCATCCAGTCTGCTTCCGCTCTCAATTCATCTTAGTACAACCAAGATGAATAGGGAAATGAGACTGCATGTTTTCATCAGCTCCAGGTTCGCCATCTTGACCAGAATCTCTTATTTTGCATTGCCAACCCTTCTACCTTGTAAGGAAAGTCTTCACTCTTTAGGGTGGCCGCCGTTGTTGTCTTGATGCGCTTCTAGTTGTCTTGATGCGTACGAAAACAAAAAAAACTTTCTGTGCAGCATGGGAGTATCACCGAGTCTCTTTCTGAAGTATCCCAAAATTGTTCCGCCCGAGGGTAAGGAAACTAATTTCTATTTCACCTTTTCCAAAACTCCATTCTTAATCAAACTAAGCTGTTTCTCTCAGTTCACGAAATTTCTCAATGGTATCGCAACTCGTGAACATCATCCAGAATTCTTCGGCAAGGTTCAAAAAGGTTTCAGTTCTCCATTCTGTTATCGGTCTTGACCAATTTGTGATAGTTCTCAAAACTTGCGGGATTTAAAGAGATATTCTCAATTAAGAACATCGTTGTCTCAACAAATATCAATCTCTCAGAATGCACAAGTGATCGACGAATTTCCTAACAAAGTGCAAAGATGATTTTTCATGCTCTTCCTCGTCTCCGAACGTACTATTAAGTCACACAATAACCATTTGTCTAAGTACTCACAAGAAACATTAATTGTCAATCTCATAAACGGTCGGAGTTTTAGCTAATACTATTAGCATTACTAACCGTCATAGCATTCTTTTACGGATACGGAAGGCGATTCCAAGAAATAAATCACTTTGTCATAAGGAAAACTTCACGCTCTGAAATTAAACAAACACATAATCATTTTAGGGTGGAGGAATATTGGCTCCTAACAGTAATACAGTTCAGTTATCTCCAGTTACCATCCTTCTTTATCGCGAGCGAAACTAAAACACGCCCAGGAAATACACTTAGGTAAACTCACTTCCTGGTCTTCGGTTGCTGCTCTTCTCGGTTGTTCAACCCAACTGACCTGACTCCGGACGCATCTTGAAGATACCTTCGCTTAGTGACTAGACAATCTTTCGGTATCATGTCAAATCCTATTTCACGCTCGGGTGGAAAATTTGGTGCTTCAACCAGGAATCATATTCAAGAAATTCAGGGTGCCAAATAACGTTCAAGATACGATTCATTTATTGGTGTACGAAATGGGTCCTAGGGAAACTTTCATAACCGCGAAAGTAACACATGAGTCTCCAGAGTAATAGTGGTAGCAAAGGGTTTAACGATCGGTAATCGTAGTAGGGAGTTCAAAATTGTTGCCAACGTTAAAGGTGAGACATAGAAAGGGAAATTGTCAATATTTGAATGCTCAATTAACCAATTCCTTGTCAGAATAAAATCGAAGTTAATTATACAAAGAAAGACGGATCACAATCAAATCTTTATCATTCAAAAGTGAGGGGGAAGATTTTATTTTATTTATTTATTTTTTTTATAATTGTGGTTACACACCACAAGACCTCCCTTAGGAATAGAGATGGGTGAAACGAAATCAAATAGTGTCGGAAGATTTATAGATACTTATCAAAAGCAAGAGACAAAAAGAGAATACATCAAGTACGTCATCGCCATGAAGATTCTCAGAATGACCGAAGAGGCATCAAGATGATTGACGAAAGGATCAGAGGTCAAAGTCAAAATTTGAAGATAAGGATCGAATAGTGTCAGGCAATTATTGTGCTATTCTTAATGCCTTCAAGCTACTAGGTTCAAATCTTAGGTGGTGCAAAGTATAAGCTTTCTATTTCCAAAAGTGATATCAGATATCAACAGGATCTAACCAATAGTGATAATTGTCAGGATTCTCATAGGAGTAGTAATGGATCACTCAGAACTGAGTAGTATCAGATGATACACTTCATATCCGACATGAGTAATGAATTCGTAGAATGTGTCAAACACATTATGGTTGAATGACCATCTGGATGGTCGGAAAGGTATCAAACCATTTATCAAACAAATCGAAAATGGGGATTCAAAATCAGGAAGTGAAACTTAAATGGTGCAAGGTTTTCACGTAGTTCTCGAGGTATTTCAAACTTACTTGGTTACTAAACTTAAGTTGCAAGATTTCTAGCTTCTGAAACAAAAGTTCTTATAAGGCTTAGCTAAAGGCATAGGCACGAATCAGAGTAATGCGGAAGCAATGATACTTAAAAAATACCTTATAGTCTACCCATTCCTCACCGGTCAAAACTTACGTTCCTATTGGGAAAATCTTAAAGCAATTTTCAAAGGTTGTCTTACGAGCGCCTACAGGGAAAACTTAGTGGTCCTAACTTACACAGGTCAAGGGTAAATGTATTATGAATCGCAGCCTGTCGCTCTGATACCATAAATTGTAACACCCCAACCCGATAAGGGTAAAGATGTCATAATAATGGATTCATATCAGATCAAACAAAGCATACATCAACAATAATACAAAGGTTCTCAAGGGTTACAATGAAATTCTGAAATTTACAAGGTTACAAAGGAAACAAAAGCTAAATACTAAGTCTGCAAATGCAAATCCTTCTACAAGTCTCTACTTCAAAATAACTAACAAGGTCTTCTAAGTCCAAAAGTCTCTTCACTCATACCCAGCTTCCAACTAAACCTGCCGCGAAAAAGAAACGCGGTTGAGCTTAAAAAGCTCAGTGAACAGATATATAATAGACGGAAACGAAAGCAAAAGAAAACGAGCATACATGGTATAGTGCAAATCGAATAACATAAGGTATAGACAAAGAATATAATAATGATGGAATGAAAAGAAAGGAAATAGAAGAAATAAAAGGATCAGCAATCCACCACGAGCCCAGAAACAAACCAACTCACATCATCTCAAATGTAACCAAATAGAGTAGCTAGCTCCCAGATATGTGAAAGACGTGTATCGCACACACCATCAGTCACCAGATAAATATAACAATAAACAAATAACATATACAGATAACAGGTCAAATCTAGGATGCACCCATACGCCCCCGCAGACAATCAATAATCATAATCATAATGGCCATAGCATATAATAAATAAGGGACGGAACAGGTCATCACTCTCCTGCCCTAGAGTCATGTCAGAGGTGCGTCAATGACATGGACATGAAACCCTCATGCCTAGTGATTGGCTCGTAATATCAAACTGTAGGTCAAGGTCAAATGTACTATCAAAATAATCAAAAGTCATATCTTAAGGGTACATGGCAAAAGGTTCATGTCAAACAGTCCAGAAATAACTATCAAAGGTTCAAATCAGAGTTTATCAAATTAAGTTTTATATCAAAATTAAGTTCAGATTATAAGGACTACATCAAATGTTTCAGAAAAGAATTTCACAGGTTCATAATTAAAGTTCGTAGCAAAAGTTCATTTTAGAGGTTCTTGTCAAAAGTTCATTTAAAGCATTTCTTTAATCATGGTTTTCAATAAAATGATCTTTTCGAATAGTTTTTATAAAATAATCTTGCAAAACATTTTTTCATAAAAATATTCTTTAAACTAGTATCCACAAAGGTTAACAAATGTCATATAAAAATAGTATCATATCATCACCCATAATCATTCTTTTAAAATAACTGATTTTTCTCAAGACATTTCCAGGTCATAATTAAAAAGGTTTTCACATTTATTTACCAAAATCAAATGAACCTTCGAATGTGATTCGAATACTAATATATAACAAGGTAACGAACGAATATCAAATGGATCATTATAGAGGCTCAAAGCAAAAAGGGTCATATCGAACATCAAGGTCAAAATGAATCAAACAAACGAACCAAAGTGTAGGGGAACATAGCAATGGCTTAGGGAAATCCTAAACGAGTCAAAACAAGAGATCAAGAGAACGAAGGCACCTTACAAGAAGGGCATAATATCTGTACCTTAATTGCATAACACAAGGATAGCAAATGACAAGGATCAAATTACTCCTTCCTCGAACCTAATGGAGTAGAAGACAGAAGTTCAAAAGGGTTTTCAGTTATCTTTCCATTTTAAGTAACTTTCTATTTTTAGTAACCTTCTAGATTTAGTAACTTTCTATAATTAACAGATTTCCATATTTAGTAGGATATCAGTATCCCAGATTAGGTTAAGTCCTTATTTCAAGATTATTATGGAATTAAGGTACATTTTATCAGTTACAAAAGTTTAGGGTTAATTATGACAAGTATACATAGTTTAGGGTTATAATTGTAAATTCATTAGATTCAAAGGTTTAACATGAAAATACTTTAAGTTACTGATTTAATACACACTTTATTCAGAATGACATTTTAATCTCTTAAGTTTCACAATTTACATTTTATACCCCTTAGTTATATAATTTACAAAATAAACCCTACATTTACATAATTCATGATTTAATCCCAATAATATTTATATTTACCAAACAAGCACCTTATTTTATAAAGTTACAGAACATAACCTCAGAATTATATGAAGTACGAATTAGACCCCTCAGAATTTAGTAATTACACAATTGGTCCCTTAACTTTACAAAACTTACAATTTAAATCATAATTTATTTATAATTACATATCAAGCCCATAAATACTCAAATTTACACATTACACCCTTAATGACATTATTTACTCATAATAACTTCAAGTTTCCCAAATTTACACTTTTAGTCCCTCTATTTTAATTAATTACAATTCGTACCTTGCAAATACAATTAATTCATTTTCTTGCAATATTTACACTTAGGACCCTCAAGTTATATTTTTTCCACATTCCTACTGACTTATATAATATTACAAAAATATCCCAGAAGTTTCAAAGTTGGCAAAACATACCCTTATACTTTTAAAAACCAATCGGATTGCACTTTTTATTCTAAAACCAAACCCTACTTCTATCCAATCATTATGCCATCATTATTCCTTCATTACTAGCATTAATTACATCAGATCTAATCACATAAACCCTAACCCTAATTGTTCTAGGGTTTTCTTCCTAATTTTCTTTATTTTTCTTTTAAATTCGATCCAAACATAAATCAAGATCAATTATTATGAGCTTCTAAAAATCACATGGTTATTTTTCTAGGCTTATATTATCAGTATAGAACATGTAAAAATTATAGTTACACTCCAGAAAAATCGTATGACAATATTTGGAAATTACGTGTGTTTTATCTCTTTTAATTTTCGTACGCATGATTAAGCTTGCATGATTCATGTTTAACATTTTTACTGAGTTATATTCAACATAAAGATCATTAGAAAAATGCTAGATTAATATTAGAACGTAAGAATTAGTCGTGTGGATTTATACCTTTCGTATGCAACAAGTCGAACAAACAAAAGCACCACGATCGAACGAAGGCTTCAATACTCCAACAATTATTTTACATAGCTCCCTTACATCTTGATGAAATCCAGAAAAATGCTTGCTCAGGTCCAGAAGATCGAATGGAGGCTTGGTCGATTTTTGTGTGTGTCGATATTAGGGTTTCGGCAATTAGGGTTTTTAGAAAATAATATGGTTTGTGTTATACTTATCAAAACCGACTAGGAGGGGGGGATATATCCAGATTTTCGGCCCAAATATTATCACAATATCACACTTTGATTTCTTGTATAATTCCTTAAATTAGTTTGTATTTATCTTAGTTTAAATGATTTAGTAAATATATTAACTTTAATTATATAATTTTCGGATTACATATATATATATGTATATGTGAGTTTAATATTTTTGGACATTCAAATTAATGTGATGTTGTCCCAGAAATTAATTTACTTGATATGTAGCTCGTTTTTAGAAGTTTGGAATTGTTTCAGAATTTTATAAGTTATTTATTTAGGTTTTATGGTTTCAGGGGTAATTTGGTCATTTTACAGGTTATCTGAATTTCAGGTATTACACAATCCATGGAAAGTGTTTTTGCGTAATTCCATAAGGAGTCGCCCCTTCAGCTCGTATTTAGCCTCCTCATCATACTTAGGCCCATCAATTCCCGAAACGTGGTCATCACGGGTCTTGATCATATGTTCCTCCATAGTAGGTTCCGTCATTGTTCCTAAGCGAATGAAAAGCTTATTGAGGTTCTTTGTAAGGTTTGATGAGGTTTTTAGTAGAACTCCTAGTCATGCACGTCCTGAAATCAACACAAAAGCATTAGTAGGATAGGTTTGAAAAAGTATAATAACAGAAAACTAATAACGAAAATGGAATATGAAAAACAAAAGTTGCTGATATTTGCAGACGATACACCGTATCCAGTAATATGGATACGCCGTATGTTCAATTCATTAAGAACACTCAGACTTTTATTTTAGAAAAATTATACGCCGTATTGATGAGGATCAATACGCCGTACGTATTAATTTTTAAATATGCTTATATGTAAAAATAAGTATACCGTATACGCAGAAGCATATACGACGTACGTCTGTTACGTTTCAAAATACAAGCTTCTTGATATTATTGCGCCGTATCGACAAAATTCGATACGCCGTTTCTCGTTTATTTAGATAATTCAAATCTGTTTTTAATAAATGATAGATACGTCGTATGAGAAAAACTCATGCGGCGTATGGCGTTTAGCGTTTTGAAAAATAAAATTCGATTAAAAACAGGGTACGCCGTATCTAGAGGGATAAATACGTCGTACTCGAATTAATTAAATAAGAGACGTTGTATATAAAATAAAAACGCAATATGCCGTATCTAAATAAATAGATGCGCCGTATCGTTTAGTTCAGCAAAACACAGCAGATAGTAACAATGTAGAAAAGCAGAAAAACGAAAAACAAACAAAAATTACAGAAAACAAACAAACATGAAAACAGAAAATATGCAGAAAAATAAAATGAATGCAAATAATAAAAATACACAACAAAGTTCGCAAATAAAAACTAAAAAATTAAAAACTAATTAAGTTAATTCTAAATTAAAATATTAACAGATATTTTAGTATTAAACAATTCACTCCCCGTCAACGGCGCCAAAAACTTGATGCGTGCGTATATCGTTGTAGAATATATTATATTATCAAGTTTTAAATTTATATTTAGCCGACTTATCCTATAACACACACTAACGAGCAGTGTACCCGATCAATGTAGCTAGTTGGTAAGTAGAGTGTCGAACACTAAGAGTGGAACGTTAACACCTAGATATCTATCAGTATTTTAATCCTAAGTTAGTTCTAATGCCCTAATCTAACACAAGGGGGTTTTTAAGCCTGAGAGACTGGCACAATTGTGTAGATTAGATAAAACAGTAAATAAAACTAAGGGAACGAATAAGCGAATGGCAAACACGTACACAACTAGAAAACAGACACAGATAAGAGGTCGAGCCGATAGTAGGAACACTTGTCACACGTTTAAATGCTTAGCTGTATAAGATGAGTCCTAAAATCTATTCTCTCTTAGTGGAGTCTTAGTTATAGGCGTGTAAACACTTAATGATTACTAGGTTTATATATTATTTATCCCTTTTACAGGCTTACATTAACTATGCAAACGATGTTAATGAAGTAATTGCACGAGCCTACGTTGACAAGGTGTAATAAATCCTAATAAGTAATCAAAGCACATGCATAAAGAAACCAAATGAACATCAAATACTCTTTATAACAGCTGGAAAATATTAATTCTGATCAAATAGTGAAAAAGAAACTAACTCAACCATTAACAGATTGCTAATACAAGTAAAACGAGTTTTCATATGAATTAAAGTACTAGCAGGACCTTCTTACTGCTCTGAATTCTTCATTTAGGTTGTGTCTTGTGCTGCCAATTCGTCTGTATTATTCTCCTTAGGGTTTGTGTTGCACTTGTATATATCGAATGTGGCTGTCGAATGGGGTTTATATAGTTTCTGTCAGCAGGGTCGATACGGCGTATCAACTAAGTTGATACGGCGCATCTAGGTAACTTCGCATGGGGTCCAAGATTATAATATTCAGGAATATTCGTACTCCATCATATGATACGGCGGACCTTCAGTCTTCATGCGGCGCATGTTCTTCAGTATCTTGGATTATCTTGGTGAAGTCTTGAGATTGATACGCCGCATATCTGGAATGTCATGCGGCATATATGGAGTAAAACAAGTCAGATCTTTTCGTTGACCAAGGTTTCATATACGGCGTATGAGATAAATTCCATACGGCGCATGCTTCAAAGTCAGGCAATGGTCTTCATATTCGTCTAAGTCTTTATGTACGGTGTATCTATCTAGAATGATACGGCGTATCTTCCTTCAGTTCAGTAGACTTTTCCAACTTGATGCATTTTCCTCCAATTTACATCCAAAATAGCTAACTTTCACCAAACGCTTGTTTATAACTGAGAATTATAAAAGTAAGCGATTAAGTATCGATTCTCATATATAATAACATAAAACAAACGAATAACATATGATAAATGATGCCAATAAAATGTACTTATTTGATATAATCAACTGCTCACTCCCTCAACTAAGCATGATTCATGACTAAAGGGTAGCATAAGACATGGGATGCACATAAATGGTGTAAAGTAAAAATAAACAAACAAATAGTCTTAGCCTATAACCAAGTTGTCACCGCCTTTCGTCCATCCAACGTCCAAGCTTCCAGACGCGAAAACCGGATCATGATATAATAAGTTAGTGTGCCAATGTATATGTCATATGGCGAGATGCACACTAACTTAGTCTTCAAAAATAGTTGATGTAGATTAGCCATCAACTTCAATCTTCAATCGAATATGATCGAGGTAGGTTCCTCGATTCTAGTCCAATAAGCTCTAATACTAAGGAATAGTGCTAATGATACTTGCACTATCCTATATACAACAAATAAATAAATAAAAACTACTATTTTTTTCATTTTTTTTCATAACAAATATATACAAATAAAGCATCCCCCCACTTGAGATGAATCATATATGAGGAATATGGGGGATCTTCAATGATCATTAAAAATATGTCTTCAAATGTAGGCGTGATTCCCGAATCTCTCTATCCAAACCTCAAACTTGAGCAAACAGTGACTTCCCAATCATAAACTAAGACTACACGGTAAGCTAAGGCGAATAGGTGTAACGAAACAATACATTAGATGGGTGAAGAAATGAAAAGAATGGCTCGAAATGGTGTAACTAGGGGTATCTTTCACTAAAGGTGAGTGCAACAAAAGGGTTTAACACGGGGGTCAAAAAGTCGAGGTAACTAATCGATAAACGCACACAATTAAACACATATGGACTATTTGGTGTAAATCCTAAACATTGCCTTCTCAAAATGTCCCTCCCAAATGTATCAAGCTAACTTGTCACACTACTCGTCTATGGTCTCGAAATGATGTAAAAGCCAAGTTCTAAAGTTTACAAACTAGTGGCACACTCAATATTTGGTGGATTTGAGTAATATGGGGAAACTGAAAGGCTAAATCCCACCAAGGAAATCAAAGGTTATAGTGCGCTCGGATAAGGTCTATTCTAGTTAGCTTAAGAAAAACATGTCAAAATTTTAAAAATGGCATAATTTTCTAAATAAACTAGAAAAAAGGGCAAAATAAAGTTCAAGTTATAATTCTACTCCCATCCCCCCCCCCCCCCTTGAAATGTACAAAGTCCCTTTTGTACATAAATATGTAATAATAAAGGAGAAAAGTAGAATTAGAACGAGAACTCCCCTGAAATTTGCTCATGAAAATGATAAAAGGTTCATGTTTGAGAAAACGTGCCTTCGCTTAGCCTAATGAGCAAACTCCAAATCCCTGAAATCATGTTACTACCTACAAGCATAAACCTAAAATAAAAAGAAGATAAAACCAAAAAAAAATAAACCTAACTCACTTTCGTAGGAATCACGGTTGCATTTAGCGTATGCAACAAGCCTTTTAAACCACTCGGTGTCCCGAGTGGACGAGTGAAATCTCGTGAGGGTTTACAGGGAACACACCCACAAATTTGATTTAAAAACTAATACAAGGTTAAAGTATGTATGTTAATAAAAATTAAAAAAAAATTTGGTACAGGAGAAAATTACGACGTAGACTCATGAATTGAGTTACGCCGTAAGTAATGACACCTGAGAAAAGTGCAGATATCTAACGATGGTTATGGCGTAACCATAGCACAGGGTTATGCCGTAGAAACTCTCTGAGACGAATTCCAGGAGTGAAAGACTCCACGGTGCGTTTCCAAGCCATCCGCCACTTACACATCAGCAACCTAATACCCCACCGCCAATTACACATCAGCAGCCCCACAATGATCCACCCACCACCCCTTCGTCACTAATACATCCGCAGCCCAGTACACCACAATTCGCAAATACACCACCCTTACAAGCAAATGTACCCGCTCCCACCGTCAATACTCATCCTATGGTTACATGTGCTAAAACCGGTATATCTAAACTTCTTGAGCGTATGAATTGTTATGTCACAACCGTTTCTCCGCTTCCTCGGTCTGATGTTCATGCTCTTCGTGATCTTTAGTGGAAACAAGCTATGTTAGATGAATACAATGCTTTAATTACTAACGGTACGTGGGTACTTGTGCCCCGTCCAGCTAATGTGAATATTGTTCGTTCTATGTAGCTTTTCAGGCATAAGTTTCATGCAGATGATACTTTAAGCTGGTATAAGGCGCGACTTGTTGCAAATGGTCGCAGTCAGCAGCAGGGGATTGATTGTGATGAGACTTTTAGTCCCGTGGTCAAACCAGCTACTATTCACACTGTACTTAGTCTAGCAGTATCTCGTTATTGGCCTTGATAAGGAATTATTTGGTACCTTTTTAAGGGTTCATTTAAGGCCAAAATTGTATTTATATGATCAAATATTGCCCTAAATCGTTTCTTTTTGCATTTTAGGTACTTGGGACAAAAAATCTAGAATTCGGCACATTTATGGCTTATTTGGACGAAAAAGTGAAGAAAACGACGAAGTCCCAAATTCTGTCAGATAAGGGAGTCTGATGGCTTCACAAGCTACAACGTGACGCCGTCACTTGCAACCGAAGATGGATTTTTGGCGCAGAATTAACAAGCGACACCTCAGACAAATCTCAAGACATTATAACCTGACGGTGTCAGATGTATTTGAAGACCAAGATCTCGTAAAAAGTTAACAAGAGACGGCCCAGAACATTTACAAAGGGACGGCATCAGACAGCACATGACGGCGTCAGAGTTCCTAAGCGACGCTGTTACAACGGCGACTTGGAGAAGAGGAAACCCTAATTGCAGGCGAGCTGACGGTGTCAGAGTTCCTAAGCGACGCTGTTACAACGGCGACTTGGAGAAGAGGAAACCCTAATTGCAGGCGAGCTGACGGTGTTACACTTTGCAAGTGACACCGTCACAATTGTAAATCTATATATACTTTCGTATGTTTTTCATAATTCGTGTAAAACTTTGGAGAGGCAAACCCTACAGCTTTTGTAAGGCTTTTACAACCTTTGAACTTCATGTTTCAATAGAGATAAGTTATTCCTTTGATCATTCGATATGTCTACGTATTGTTTGATTATGTGTTTATCTTCTCTTTACTTTAACATGCTAGCTTAAGTTATTAAGTGTTTGCTTAGATATAATGAAACCTAGTTATTAATCATTGATTTGTCGTCTCTTGTTTAATTGATTGCCTCGCGTTAGGATAAGAAAACTGGCTAAGTTCTTATATGTATTAACTTGAACGTCTTATAAAACGCAACCATATAGTGCACTATTGGTTTTCCTCGTTGTATTTATTGCGTGAATTGCGACTTGTAGATCCTAGATAACTTAATAGGCTATAAGGGAGTTAGGGGAAACTAATGTTCATATAGTTGGGGACTTCGGCACCTCCCCACGACTAATATTAAGGAATACAACGCTTCAATTAAAAAAAAGATGTGACAATTTGACAAATCAGTGGGAGATAACTAGGGAGTAAAGATGTCTAAGTAAACACTGTTTTTTCTATCATAAGAGTTACCACCAATTTACCTTTTCTTTTTAATTAATTTATTTTAGTTTAATTTTAGTTTGGGTTAGTTGACTAGCAACTAATTCCGTCTACTCTTTCAAAACCTGAAATTTTACTTGCTTTCTAAAAAATATAAAAAAATTAAAAAAAAAAAAAAAAAAAAACCATCCCTCACCTCTAGACCTATCTCGACATACACTTCGACCTTTCCACAACTATTGCGAGACTATTCCCCTAGAGAACGATCAATCCCCCGGACTTACCTATACTACACTACAGCGGTTATGTACACTGCCTAGAGGATTGCAAAACTTCTTGAGATTTTCTCGAGAGGTAAAACTTCCTTCGAGAGTTTTGAAACACTCGCATCAGGCCTATTCATCAGCTTGACGTGAATAATGTTTTTCTTCACGGTCACTTGTCGGAGACAGTTTATATGCATCAGCCGCCTAGGTTTGTCGATCCTACTCACCCAAAATATGTTTGTCATTTGCAGCGATCATTGTATGGGCTTAAGCAAGCCCTTAGAGCTTGGTTTCAGCAGTTTGCAGGATTTGTTACTCGCATTGGTTTTCAGCATAGCAAAACGGATGCGTCGCTTTTTGTGTTTCATCGTGGATCTGATACGGCCTACTTGTTACTGTATGTGGATGATATTATATTGACTGCTTCTTCTACTGCATTTTTGCAGCGTGTTATCACTACTCTTCATGGTGAGTTTGCAATGACGGACCTTGGCTCTCTTAATTATTTTATGGGTGTTTCTGCTACCCGCACAACATCTGGTATGTTTTTATCACAATCTAAATTTGCTAAAGAAACTCTTGAGAGAGCTCATATGCAGAAATGTAATCCGTGCCGCACTCCTGTTGATACAGAGTCTAAGCTTGGACTTGATGATACACCCTTTGATGATCCTACCTTATATCGGAGCTTAGCTGGTGCCCTTCAGTATCTTACCTTTACGCGCCCGGATATTTCATACGCGGTTCAGCAGGTCTGTCTGTATATGCATGACCCTCGTGATACACATTTTCATGCTTTGAAGCGTATATTACACTATATTCATGGTACTCTTGATCATGGTCTTCAGCTACATGTTTCTTCTACTACTCAGCTTATTGCTTACACAGATGCGGATTGGGCGGGTTGCCCGGTTACTCGCCGGTCTACTTCCGGTTACCGTGTTTTTCTTGGTAACAATTTGTTATCTTGGTATGCTAAACGACAGGTAACGTTATCTCGGTCTAGTGTTGAGGCCGAATATCGAGGTGTTGCTAATGTGGTGGCTGAGACTGCTTGGATTCGAAATCTACTACGTGAGCTTAACAACCCCTTGTCTACTGCTACTATTGTTTATTGTGATAATTTTAGTGCCGTATATTTATCTACCAATCCTGTTCAACATCAACGTACGAAACACATTGAGATTGACATTCATTTCGTTCGTGATTATGTTGCTTCGGGACAAGTTCGTGTGCTTCATGTCACTTCTCGTTTTCAGTATGTCGACATATTTACTAAGGGCCTGCCTACTGCTTTATTTCTTGATTTCCGATCCAGTTTGAACGTTCGAAGGCCTCCCGCTCCAACTGCGAGTCTGCGAGGGAGTATTAGCCGAATGCATATGTTAGCCCATTAGCCCAGTTGCATTTGTGTTAGGATTCACCCTATAAGGGTTTTGTATGTTTCGGTTTGGTATATGATTATATATACCATATATGTTGCTCAATAATATTCATTTAGTTTTACTAAATCTAATAGAGACATGGAGTTTTACCGTATATGTTGCTCAATAATAAGGCCTGCCTGCTGCTTTGTTTCTTGATTTCCGATCCAGTTTGAACGTTCGAAGGCCTCCCGCTCCAACTGCGGGGGAGTATTAGCCGAATGTATATGTTAGCCCATTAGCCCAGTTGCATTTGTGTTAGGATTCAGCCTATAAGGGTTTTGTATGTTTCGGTTTGGTATATGATTATATATACCGTATATGTTGCTCAATAATATTCATGGAGTTTTACTAAATCTAATAGAGACAAGCCTATCTTGAACTCGACCTTCTCTGAATTATACGAGCCAAATTAGAGCCCAATTGAATTCAAGTTCGGATTAACTTGCTACACTCCTGATAATAAGCAAGTAGCTAGAATTTTAAAGCGCAAACACAAAAGGTTTAGTTGTGGGTTTAAGATTTTCATTGTAGAGTGTAGACACAGGTTCAAACCATACATGCATCAATTTTTAAGATGACATTTCGATGCCAACCTTTTTTTTTTTCAATCATATCTCTTTCTTTCTTTTTTTCTGACTCACAATAAACAATTAAAACATGTCTAAGCTACAGTCATTAAAAAAGGTTTGCGTTTGATTCACAATAAATCCTTAAGTTATGATTAAGGGTGTAAATGAGACAAAATAGCTTGCAAGTTATTTGAAATCGACTCGTAAACTACTCGAAATAGATTCGATCTAGACGAGTCAAGTTCGAGCTCGATCCACTCAAATATAATTTCGAGTTGAGTTTAAGTTCCAAGATACTCGGCTCGTGAGACTTTCAAGTAGGGGCATACCTAAGGGGGTTCTAGGGATTCCCGGGAACCCCATGGATTTCCTCTTTTTTTTTTAAAGTCTCGATTTTTCCGAAATGAACCTAGTCCTCAAATTTGTGTCACATATCACGTTTAGTCAGTCCATTGTATTATCGTAATATATATATATATATATATATATATATATATATATATATATATGAACCTTGTCCCTTATAGACTTGGGTCTGCCCCTGCTTTTAAGCATAATTAAGCTTCGACTAAATTACACTTTTTTCCTTTTATGTATACGAACGTTGAAATAATCGAGCTCGAGTTGAATTTAAGCTCAAGTTTTAGATGACAAGTTGAGCTTGAGCTCAAAATCTAAAGCTCGATTGAGCTAGAGTCAACTTTCGAGCTCGAGGTTTAGTAGTTGAGTTGAGCTCAACCATGACAGTACTTTATGATTGTCATAACAACCCATTTTAATAAAAATAAATTTAAGACTACACATGAAGTGTGACAATTGTTTTTTGGTGTTGTTATCCATACTCCTAGCTAACCTGTTACCTCCGGCCTACCTTTTACCCCTTATTAACAGTATAAGACATATATTTTATAAGTTTGTGTTTCGTATTTTTTATCTTTTAATATTTTTGACTTGTCAAACTTTATATTTGTTGTTTCGTATTTTTTGTTTCATAATTTGACAATAAAAACAAAATTATAAAAGAAAATTAATTAAAAAAAAAAGAAAAGTAAATGAGGTGTTAAAATCTATTTTGACGGTATGATGTATATCCATTCTTTTGGTGTATTTTTTTTATTATTATTTTGTTTATATATATTTCAAAGAAATTGATATTCATATCTAAAATGTTTGCCTAAAGATATGTTTGACAATAAAACCATAATATATGTCAAAATCAAAACTGAAAGATTAAAAATGAGAAAATATGCATGCGATGCGATGTATTAAATGATGAATTAATTTATACTTATATTTTAGTTTCTCTATGATCTCTTATATTTCAATTGCCAATACATTAAATAAAAGGAAATTAAAAAAGTAAAAACATATTTCTGTTTCACACACAGTAAAAAAGGAAAAAAGAAAATAAAAAGCTTTACTTCACATTCACTGATTCACTCTTCCTCTGCTTCAGTACTACCCCACCTACTCTCACTCACCCTTTTCTTTCAACTCCATTTCACACACTTCATATTCTGGCTCTCCCCACCATGGAAGCCTTCAGCTTATTCCGCTACTGGAAAACCAACACCACCACTAACAACGCTGACGTCACAACCACCCCCACCTCCTCCACCACCGCCACCACCATCGTCACCGCCGTCAGTACTCAAACATCCGAAACAGGAGACGACGAAAACGACCACGGCCCGTTTTTCGATCTAGAGTTCACTTTACCAGACGAAACAAACGATAAAAATGAAACTACAGAAAACGACGTGGTTTCAGATGACGAAGACGTCAAGTTTACACTCATGTCAAACTCAAGCGGTGACAGTATTGGAAGTGTAAGTGATGTGAATGTCTCGGTGTCACCTTCTGATGAGTTGTTTTTTAAAGGGGGCTTTATTCCTGTTGAGGAGTCGACATTTACATCAAATGACACGATATTTAAACCGCAACAGTCTCGTGTTTCGAAATCAGCTACTAAGTTTCGAGTAATGATGTTGAAGCTCAAAAAATTAAAATCCAATATCGCAGAATCAGAAGAGGAAAAAAAAGATGAAAATGAGGAGTCTGGGAGTGGGCCTTCTGGCAAATCAATGGCTGTGAAATTTAATGTTGAAGAAGTGCCTATTGTTTCGCTTTTCAAAAGGCACAACAGTTCAAAAACTAATAAAAAAAGCCGTAATGAAGACACAAATGTTGTTGATGAAAATGAAAAAAAGTTTACCAAAGAAGCTATGCAGAAGTATTTAAGAAAAGTCAAGCCGTTGTATGTCCGTGTTTCGAAACGCTACGGCGAAAAAATGAAATTCTCGGGTCCTATGAATGTGAAAAACTCCGTAAAGTCCGAAAACGAGGTATCGACAGGTGCATCAGTGACGTCATCGTTACCCGAGGAGGGTAAACAGTGTACGGAAGGGTCTGAACCGCCTTTACTGTTGAGTAATGGTAATGGGAAAGGTTTGAGGCAAAGTAATTTACCTGCTACGCTTCGGGTAGTGTGTAAGCATTTGGGGAAGAGCCGTTCTGGTGGTACGGCGGTTGTGGCCGCCGCACCCCCTGGAACGGTGTTGTCGCAACGGCGTGACGATTCGTTGTTACAACAACAGGATGGGATTCAGAGTGCTATTTTGCATTGTAAAAGATCTTTCAAAGCTTCAAGAGGTAATTAAGACAACTTATATCGTACTTTGTTAGTACTTCGGGTAAATTAGTATTAAATGTGATGTTATTTATTTTTGTTTATTTCTAGTTTTAGGATATGATATATTGATATGGATATAGAGGTTTGTTTAAGTTTATTTAGTCGGATTAGTAGTTTACTAAATTTTAAAAAGTTAATAAGCATAATCTTTTTAAACCTTGTAAGCTCAAGTTAATTACTCCCTAAAATAAACTTATTGCTTTTTAAAAGTTAAGCTTATTGCTTTCCAAAAGTTTAATAAACTCGTAAAATGGACAAATCCTTAAAATAAACTATAGTTTTGTCTCATGTTTCAGTAAATTTACTTAAATTAGATGGTTTGACAGATTCGGATTGTTCGTCTGGTGAATCAGCATCGGCAAACAGTAAATGTGTGAACGGTTCGCCGGCTTGTGCGGCGGATGGTGAGGAGACGGTGGTCAAGGAAAGGTGATATATGATGATGATGATGATGGATTGATGGTCAAAAAGTGGGAAATGATGGTGAGATATGATTTTTAGGGTTTTGATGTTGATTGTGATAAAAACGAGGAAGAAATGAGTTCACAATAATCACTAGGTTGCTTTAAATTAGAGTAGTAAATTACGTATGTAGTTGAGAGTACTAGCCCCTAGAATAGTTAGTAAATTAGACATTATGGGGGTTTTGTAAATTAATGGAGAAATGCATTATTAGGTATTTAATATTTTATTTATTACGAGTATATTCTATATAATGATAATTATCCTCTTACAATATTATTTTGTTTCTCTTATAACTTAGATGCTAATTACCCGGTTCTGTTTTAACTTGGTTTGTGCTTTTACATAAAGTTTGGTTGCATATGTTTGTATAAAGTGGTTTTACATAGAAGCATTGTACTATTTATTTGTAAAAAGATAGAACGTGGTTGATTTTTTGTGGTTGAAATTTGATGAAAAGTAAATGTACATGATAAAAGGTGTAGATTTACATTCGCCTAATGATATAATATAGAAAATGTGATTATTAAACGAGTAGTATATTATTTGCATTGGAGGAATGAGATTGTATGTTAAAGGAATATTGAATTGTACTGTCTTTTCATTAGTGATAATGGTAGGAGTTAAAGAAAAGTGTTGTTTGTGAGAAAGAGGTCAAAGTTGGGGAAAGTGCGTCCAAAAGTGGTCAACTCAGATTAACCTTGTGAAGGTGGGACTTAATTTCACTGTTTGAAAGGAAATGTTGTTTTTACCTTTTTAATATGTTGATTATAAAAAGAATAGAACTTGTGTTTGGATGTCGTTATTACACACAACATTTTTGATTAATGATTATGTCAAGATTTACAATGTTGTCTTATATCAAAAGATTTATGTTACTTTTCTGTTTACATCTCTAACAACTGCTACCTCCATTTCAAAATAAAGGTCTAATTTGATTTATTAAAAATTTTCTTTTACAACTTTAACTTTAAATATTTTGTTTGTGTTAATAATGAAAATTCTATTAAAAAAAAAAAAAAAAAAAAAAAATTGAAAGAGAAATAATTTAAAAGTCAAAATTAGACATTTATTTTGAACGAAAGTAATAATATTTTTTGTTTTATAAATTATATATATCAAGAAGGATAATCATGTGCTATCTACTAACGCTCTGATATATACAAAGTTTGCTAGCCAAGATCAAAGACAGTGGTCACACGAAAAATACAAGCACCGGGATATATACTACGTATGATGATAAAGAGTACAACATTACTCGAAGTACTAAATATAGAAAATGACATTATGTTATCGGCATACGCAGTATCATTATAATCACAACGTGGTATACTCATATAATTTATTTAATATTTAAAATAAATATGTTGATACTACCATTGTATTCAAGTCATGCGAACTTCGATTTAACATGGCTTGAGCTCCGATCGGAATTTTAAGGTAGGCTCGAGCTCGGCTCGATAGCTCAAGCTTTAGTTATCCAGGCTTGAAATCGGCTAAAAAAGCTCGAATTTATATACAAACATTGTATTCGATTGTCAAACTCATCAATAAAGTTAAGAAAATATGCAATAAACTCAAAAGAAATAACTTATATAAAACATTTGAAAGTATTAAAGTTTAAAAAGTCCATTCTGCAATAAATATTTAAATAATGTATCACTATTTACATTAGCCTTTTGGTTGTGTATATAATTATGTATAATAAAAATATATATGTACATGAAGACGAAAAAAGCTAGATAAAAACTCGAGCTCAAGTTATTGAAAGATCGAACTCAAGCTTGGCTCACAATGTTTTTCAAGCTGGTTTATTGGGCTCGGACTCGAACTCGATAAAAGCTTGGCTCGATCGAGTTAACTTCGAACTCGAATTGCTTTATAAAAGCTTAGCTTGTATGTTGCAGCCCTAATTAATACTCCAACAATACGAAGCATTCATTTACTTTCTTTTTTCTTTTCAAAAAGTGGTTCTCCAAAGATAACATAGTTGGCTATGTTTGGCGCGGAGCTTTTTGGGGCGATAAGCAGTGAGCAATGAGCTTTTTGATTTTATTGTTCGTTTGGCAAAGGAGCAGTGAGCTTTGCTATTTTTTTGGAATGCTTATTTTTACAATGCTTCTTTAAGAAGCTGTGAGTTATGGCTACTGCTCACAGCTCACTGCTACTACTCATTGCTACTTTTACCAAATACACGTATTACTGACTTACATCATGGAAAAGAATAACTCTACAGAACAAATTTCAGTAGTTATCTCAAAAGGTTCATATCTTCCTTGTATACAATCTTTGGATTCCAAAATCGTACAAAAATATACACACACCTACACGACACATAAAACTTGATTCTTGTCCCAACCAACAAATCACCGTATACTGTTAGACCAATGCTAGTGGTGACAACAATTTTATCCAAGCAACCCCACCATTTCAGCGTCACCCTTATAATAAGTAGCTAGTGATGACCACAAAAGCAATCATAACTTAAATAAAAAAAAATAATAAAAAATAAAAATAAAAAATCACAATACTTTTATTTCATCAATTATTTCATCACTATACTTTTATTTCAATTTATTTCTATAAGACTCAATCCTACACGTACATGGTGCCTTCACCTCAATCCGACACGTACGTATATCAATTTATTTCATCACTATACTTTTATTTATATATATTTCACAAATGTTGTTAATTGTCTTCAAATTCTTCTTCACCTTTTCTTGTTGGTTTAGACCACAGACCTACTGATGCATGATGCCCAGCTCAGTCACCTTCTACAATGACTTCTCGCCATCCTGCACCTGCTTGTTCTTGTAAGTAAACTCCAACGTTCAAAAATATGACTTCCAACGTTCAAAAATATATGGAAGATGTTGCAATTGTTTCGGTTGGTGAGGCAACCGAAACTTTGAAAAAATTGCCATGTGACGCGTCGCTTGTGGCTTTGCTAGGGGGAGAGACGCGTCTCTTTGCTCGGTTGTGGTCACCATCCATCGCCCATTAGCATTAGCCTTATAGTTTCTACTTTCCACCCTCACATGTGCACATTAACATTACATAATGCCACTTCCTATCACCTTCGCACTACTTTTATTTCCGCAAGCGTTACTATATTTCTTACCATTTATTAATACACACTTATACATCCAAACACCCCACCATACATTTTCATAAAAATAAAATAAAAAATTGCTACCGGTAGTCTTCATTGCCTTACGACACAAATATTTTCACCTCCCACATGTAAGACAGGTGAGAGTGTAGCAATGGTCACACGCAATGGTGGTGACACTTCAGATGACCATGCGTGGTGGTTTGGACTGTTACCAAGTGTATTTATTCTGTAACTATGATTTATTACCTTTCGATCGTCATAAGGTTTAAGCCCACCGTCACATAAACTCAAACTAGATAAAGTCATGTTATTTAGTTAAGGTGACGTATTCATAAGTCTAAACAATATGAATGACGTTGAAAACAATTACATGAGCAACGATGTAAACACCTTTGGTATAAAACTCTTCTCGTTTACTAAAATGCGTTGTATGTATAGTCCAAGTAGTCAGTGGCGGAGCTAGACAAATTTTCGTTGGAGGGCAGAAACAAAATTTTTTCCGGAAAAACATTAGATGGGAAGGCCGAGATGGAAAAAAAAATTAACACATGAAATCTTAAATAAATACACTAACGGCCTTAGGCCTAGCGGGCTAAGACCCTTCCTGGTCCTCATTATCACGTCAAACTTTCCCCAAAACATGCATGAGTTAGCCGCTACCACTACCTCATCCATCTCTGGTCGTCGGCTTTGGCCGACGGTCCGAAGGTCCTTCCTCCCTTCCTCTAGCCATGCGTCGTAGTTTACTCCTTACACGTGGTTTTAAGAGTCCGTTTTCTGGTATGTATTTTAGGCATGTGTGTACCAACGGTTCAGTTGTTGTCCGGTGTGTCGCGGTTTAATTCTATATCTCAAGAAAGGGTCAAGAGTTAAGGGTCTATGGTCCAGATTTATGAGCTCGGTTAGGTGCTTGTTTTTTATACTCGTTTTACCTGTGGAAGTTTGGCTTAGTTATGGTTCAGATTCGGTAGTGTTGTGATTTAGTTATTATTGGTCATCTCAACAAGGGGTAAAGAGTTGAGGGTCAAGCATTGGATGCTGGAATGCCTGTGATGTATGTGGTTCAAGTCAAGGTCGGCGAAAATGTGAAATTCTCTGAACAATCAGAATTTCGTACTTCTGTTGGATCCTCCCTATCTCCTGATCGAGCTTGTAGTTGTTTTTTCTATTAGTTGCGATGCAAACAGGCCTTTACTTAACTTATGAGATTAGTTGAGTAGGTTTGCCTGTCGTATCCTTCCCAACCCAAGACAACAAGGCGGTAACAGAACTACGGCAACTCCGAAACGCATCATGCGGTTTGTTTCAAGGCATGGGTTATGGTCTAGGAGAACTCATGCGAGGTTATTGTTAGTTCAGCTTGGTGGTCTTACTCTCACTACTAAATATCAGGCTTTTAGCAGTAAACGTTTCTGTCGGAAATCCGTTGTTATTAGTGGTTTCCAACGGATGACGGAAATTGTATGTTAGAGAATTTATGGTTGGTGATTAGTATCTGCCAGAATTTTTTCGGAAAAGCATCGTTCTAAATTAGCAGCAATATCTGTTAATAATCTGATGGAAAAACATTGGTAATTAGCGTCGAAAAACTGTCCGTCGGTGAAAAGTC
Organism: Artemisia tridentata subsp. tridentata; assembly: GCA_021014915.2. NCBI lineage: Eukaryota > Viridiplantae > Streptophyta > Magnoliopsida > Asterales > Asteraceae > Artemisia > Artemisia tridentata. The sequence goes on from CP139506.1 coordinate 253,625,636, forward strand.
AAATTTCTAGTAGTGTATCTTGGGTAATTTTTTTGCCAACCGTCTTTACATCTCGTCGTACCACCTATTTGTTTGATTGTGTGGTCAAAATTGTTTGGTTGAGATTTTGACGGGTTTCATTTGTAGTTACTAAGATCATTGTAAGTTTATGGTCATTGGGTCATGGAATTCGTTGTAGTTTGAAGGTCATTGTGGTCGTCGTAGGTTGAGGGTATTATAGTTTGAGAGTTATTTAGCTCATTGTAGTTGAGAGTTTTGAGGTTGCTATAGTTGGATGGTCGTTTGATCAAATATAATATAGTCATTAGTAAAAAAAGTCGAGATCTTAGTTTTGTTATAATTCATAATAACTTGCCGGTTTTTAATTATTTATGTATGGCTTAGGTTATACATACCTGCTATAGAAATAGCACCCTCTCATATATTTTTATAATTTAGTTAGTTTTGATTATAAGGGAGAATTGCATGTATATCAACTAAAACTCAAATATTTGTATATTTCTTCAAAATACAAGTTTTCAATTAATGATGTACAATGCAAGCTAAGCGTGTTTTGGGTATATATTCAAATATGCAAGTTTTAGTGGTTATATATGCAACTGCCCCTAATGATAAAACTACATAACTAGAAATACGGAATAAAAAAATATAAAAGTTGATAAGTCAAAAATATTAAAAGACATAAACCATGAAACAGAAAATGGTAAAAAATTACTCCTTCCGTCTCAAAATAATTGTCCCACGACAAAAAAACACAGAGTTTTAGAAAACATAATCATTACTGCATTCTCTCTCTTATTTATTTTGCAAAAAGACAGTTTTACCCTTATGCAATTAATTAAATCTTTAAATGATGTTTGTAATTTTTAGTATCATTAGGTGCAATATGGTAAACTTGCTACATTATTCATAACTATATTTGGAATGAGACAATAATTTTGGGACAAACTAAAATGGAAAGAGGGACTATAAATTTGAGACGGAAGGAGTATTTTTTTTATGTTTACAGACCGATAAAATAGCTTAAGGGGGAGGGGAGGTACCACTAACTTAGGCTATGTGTAATGGGGCGTTATTTGCCCTTTTTTGCCCCAATTCGCGCCCCATTAGCTCCCCACACGAGTACATACGGGCGCCAATTGCCCAAAAAATTCACACGGCGCCATTTGAATCACGCCCCGCCCCTTTCTGCAAGCTTTAAATGCGTAACTGAGAACATGAAATGGGTTTCGTTTTCCGGACATGGTTTCTTGATTTTCCGGTTGGTTTGGTCGGAATGGTCGCCGGAATTTTGGCGGAGAAGAAAGGTTTGGAGAGAGAAGAAAGGTGTGAACATTATAATTCAACCAACTAAGATAATCATGTTTCCTTTCTTTAATCCCTCTCCGAAACAGTATGGAGTACTGCTTTGTCCAGCTTGTACCCAATCTCGTTTCATTGACTGTGCGCTTGACTTAATTTCTTGATCGATTGGTGAACGAACAGTGAGCTTCTTTTTCATTTCTTTTGATACATTTGCAACGCAGGCCTCCACTAAATACTATAAGTGAAAGATATAGATTTTAAATTTATTTAAAAAAAAAAAAAAAAAAAAAAAAAAATTGACACGTGTCACAATTTGCCCCACCCACCATTATACACCTAAACAATTCAAGCCCTTTGCTGACTGGGCTGACACGTGTCAAATTTTGCCCCACCCACAACAATATACCATTACACATAGCCTTATAAGGGTACCTATAACAACACCCTTAATATATTTAATGATTTTTCAGAAAAAAAGGTAAAAAAGATTAATTAAAAATGCATGAGTTTATTTTTAGTGAGATCGTAAATCATTGACGTGTTTTTTATTTTGAAAGATAAAAAGATTCAAGCGTGTATATAATTTGCTTTTCCAAGAAAGAACGAGAGCATTTTGTGACATTTCTTGCCCACCTATTTTAGTCAATAAGTACAAATTTTAAAGCAGACAGTACAAACGACGACAGCATGCCAAAAGTCAACACCCCCCTATAGGGGGGCTTGAATAACTTATCTAATTATAAATCTGTGAAATTGGGTGAATTTAAGAAGTGTGACAAGAGTGTTCACGTGAGAAATGGTGAATCAATACGTGGGGGACAGAGTAATTCAACGTCTGGGATTCATTTTGTCCCGTAGTTGCAGGCACCAACTGCACTATGCCTACACGCGGTATTAACCATTTCTCTATTTATTGTGGTAAACCTAAAACAATGAATCTCAACAATTAATTGCATGTAAGGAACATTTACCGTACAAGTTATTTTGTAATTATTGTACGTACGACTTATTTAGCAACTTTTACAATGGTTGTGTTAAGGGAATATCCCCTACTATGTGAAGCCCTTCTATTTTAATCAAATGTACAACTCCGTAAAGTAGACAATACCATCGACGGCAGCGCCTAATCATTGGAAACACCCCTATAGGGGGTGTTAGACTAGTCACACTAATGATCTCCATAGAGAGATCGTGAGCAAAAAGGAATAAAAATAAAGAAAAATTCATAGATTCTTCACAATCCGATCGTTCAACCGAGCGAGATCACAATCCGATCGTGAGCAAAAAGGAATACTTTAATCTTTATTTTTTCTTTTTTCATTTTTCTTTCATCCTAATTAGTTTTTAATAAAAATTCGTTTTTCTTTAATAACTATTAATATATAACTTTAAAAAAAAATCTAAAAACACAGTTTTGTTTTTTTTTTTTTCTAAACATCATGATATAAAATTTATAAAAAACGGAGATGTTTTAAAAAAAGATTTTATATATAAAAGAATTATATAAAATCTAATGTAATAAAAAAATTTATGTTTTAGTTTCAAATAATTTTTTTTTATATATTTCAGATAAATAATTTTTTATTTCAAATAAAATAATTAATATAATATATTAAAGTAATCATATATAATATTTATATAATAAAAAGTTAGATTGGGTTGGATTGTGAGTGTGAGTGTAAAAATGAGTTAGATTCGTTTGTGTATGTGGAGGAGAGAGAAATTAATATTTAATTAGAGATTGAATTGTTGAGGATCATTAATGGGGATAGTCTTAGGATAACACAGGCCCTTTTACAAGGAGGCTACTAAATTGGTTTTCAAAATTTTATGATGTCCTTTACACTAATCACAATCGTCATTTTCTACTCACATTTTATTTTAGCGTCATATCACCATGCAACACATTATCATGTTTTTCACTTTTTACCCACAATGATCACCACTCCCTTTACCTTTCAATCCATTTTTTTTACAAATTTAATTAAAAACTAAATTAAACTTTTACTCATAAATTAAAAACATCACATTGATAATTAAAATTTTAAACGTACGAAGTTAATAACGTAAACTAATATTGTAAATTCCACTTTGCCTTAATCGCCTCATTCATATGCTGCACCCTTTAGAGGTGGAGTCGACTCAAATGCTTAGTAAAGCTCATAGTAGAAGAGTTCGTCTTATTGTCGTTGTTTGTATTCTTTGGCGGCCAACATTTGTTGCTTTATTTCGAGCTTCCTTTGTTGGACTTCCATCTCATTGTCGATCTTCTTTTGTTTCATTTCTATCTCCATCCTTTTGGTATCCAAAAATACAGCGATGTCTTCTTTTTTCATTGACAGAAAAGCCTCGTTTTCTTTTGCATATTCGGTGACCATCAACCAAGCCAACGCTTCATCAGTGTCAGCTGCTGCAGACGATGCCGATGATGTCGCCGCTTTCTTCTTTGCTCTATCCCTACCCATTGGCCGTCGAACTTCCTGCACCTCCTCTTCCTCCTCGTCTCCAGCCTCCACATTTAGATTAAAACTACCCTCTCCTGACTCTGTTGATCCCAGTAATTCACTTGATCAAATTCTCTTTAAATCTAGTACAACTATAGTATAGAAACTGTGTAACTGTAGCTAGTGATAAAGGATATGTTTTCTCAACTAACATCCAAATCTGAAGTCCTTTCATTGCCACACAATGAACTCCACACGAGTCATATATCTTCCAAAATAAGACTTCATTCTCAAACTGATCTTGCCATACTTTATCTTCTAGATGTGGTTCAAACATAACTTTCAAATCACCCCATAAGACTCTATCCATGATAGCATCTGGCCTTGTAGATCCAAACCTAGCCTTCACCAGTTTTCACAGTGTCTCTAAGTCCTCCCTATCAAAACTCTTGAGCATTAGACCAAAGCTGATAAATACCTGGGAGTTGCCATTTGCCCTTATAATCTCCCAATGCATTTGCTTTTCTTTTTGGTAACTCTTCCAATCCACAATACTTGGAGGCTTAGTAGCCAAAGGAACAGCATCAATAGTTATGTCTTCATCATTTGAGACAATTACCATTAAGTCTTTAATCTCAGCTGTTTCTTTGTCGTCATCTTCTTGCTGCTCCTTTTGCTCATCAAGCTTTTGCTTCTCAGACACCTCCTGCTCTAACTCTTCACCTGCCCATGTCTATGAATGTGTTAACCCTTTTGAAGACTTTATCAAATACTTCCTTGATCTTTTCAAAGCTCATGTTCTTGAACTGAGCAAACTTCCATCCATCCATGTTTTTCAAGTAAGTACACATTAATGATTTTTTTTGAGCTTTGATAGGTGGTTTGTTCCTCTTTGCTTCTGCCCTCTCTTGAGCAAAGAACTTCCTCTGTTTCTCTAAGAGCTCCATGAACAATTTTGCCTTTTCTTCCATGGACAACTCTTCCTGCTCTTCTTATAACATCCTCTGAGCCAACATCTGATCAGCTTCACATTTAACTTACACATCATCCCATGTATTAATGAGCTCAATGCTAGCTTGTTCTTGTCCAGCTGCAAGCCTTGCCTCTTCATCATACTCTGCTTGAAGTTTTCTTGCTTCTTCTTCATCAAGCAAGAGTTGTTCTTTCTTGCTTAAAGGCTTTTCCACAGACTCTTTAACCAGAATACTTTTTCCTTTTCCCTGTACTTGTTGTTGAACAGTTTTTGTTGATGTTGTTGTTGTTGTTGTTGGCTCCCTGATGATAACCCCTTTTGCTGGTGGTTTTGTACTTTTCAAACTAGCCAAAGTAAGTTTATCTTCAGTAACTATTGTTGTTGCAGCAGCAGTAACATTTGTTGTAGGCAGTACTAGCAATAGTAACTTCAAGCCCAGCAGCACTAACTGTTTCATTGACAGTACTAACTTCAACAACTCCAGCATTAACCTGAGCAGCATCAATATTTGTCTCAGCAGTAGAAACCATCTCAATTTGCTATTCTACAACAGTTTTAACAATATTTTCCTCTACATCTTCAACAACAAACTCCACACCTTCATCCATCACCTGCTCATCCTCCACATCTTTCCTCCCCTTTTTGGGAGCATTCTCCCCCAAACTTCAGCTTCACTAGAGGACTCAACTCTGAATTTAGTACCCACTTTATGTAACCTCTTGAGCTTGTGAGTTCTTGACCTTTTACCCTGTTCCAATTGCTTTACCCTCTTCCTTAAAATAGTGATCTCCTTTTGCTGAGAAGAGGTAAGCTTATTGAGGCCAAGAACTTCCTTCTGTAGAGTGGTACAAGTTTCCATCATTTCCTTAAGTTCAATTCTACCCTCATCACTTCGGATTGTGTTACCTATCCCGAGAGGTGAATCATTGGGTGTGTTAGGCATAGTCTCAAACGTAGTTTGAGCATCCATACCCCCATGGTTTCCTGTTGGCTGGGACCATCACCTGAATCAGTTCCATGGGAACTAGACTCATTAGATGTTGCCTTGGATTGGGTCTTAGAGATGTTACAACTGTCCGGCTCTGCATCTAAGCTAGTAGCAGTAGTAGTAGCAATTTCCAAACTGTGACCCCTCTCCTTATGCACAGCCTCATCTGCAACCATACCAACGCTAGACTGAGGTATCTCAATGCCCTTGTTCTTTGTGATCCTATGGGTATAGGTCTTTTGAGGTTGTGAGGATGATGTTTCCAAAAATGTGGGTGTGTGATGGGTATCAGTAAGGATTACTGAACCTTCACCCTGGTTTTGAGTTTGTACCAACATTGTTTGAAACAATGGTGTTACATTTCCTGAAAAGTCTTTTCCCACCCTTCTCATATTTGCAAAAATCTTTTTAGAATGAGAGGGTGCAAGATATGTTCTTTTATGAGTTTTCTTCTTAGTAAACTGTTGGTTCATGAAAACTTGTAAAAACCTTGGATACATATAAAATTTGTTTGCTGATTTATCCAAGTTCTTAACCATACCATCAAAAATCAATTTAGAAAAATTCAACTTTTGGTCTGTGGCCAAGTAGATAATGGCAGATGCCATAGAGCTGCTAAACTCATTCCAAGAAGTTGTTTTTGGACTTAAACATTGTAAAACAGTATGGATAAGAAATTTCCACTATGGGGAGAAGTTTGCTTTGAAAAATTTTAATGAATCATTTTTCTTCTCATACCCCATCAGTTCAAGATTTCCAAAAATTGTAGAATTAGAAAAACATTCAATACCTCCATCATCTGCTAAGCGAAGATTTCTCCTAACAGATGTTTCAGTAATAATGATATCCTGGCCATCTACAACGGCATGAATTTGTACTTCCTCAGTGATTGTTTTGACCTTAGCAGTAGACCAAAACTGTTCAATGTGGGAAACATATATAGTAGGACTTACAGTTAATGCATACCTTATAGGATTTGCATTCAAGAAATCAACAATTTCTGTAAATCCTTCACTTTCTTTTGGTTTTTGTAGGAAGGCGATCATGTTATGAGTATCAGCAAAAGATAGGTTCGACATTGTTGTAATTTTGTTGTAATTGATGGTAGATTTTTGCGAATTGATGATAAAAAGAGAGTTAGGATTTGTTTTTGAGAGAATTATGTGCGCGTGAAATCGATTAAATGAATGATTTGGGGATTTAAACCCTTAATCGAATAAGTTACAAAACAGTCCCTCGAACAAAGCAGCAGTAGTAACCTCAGCAGCACTAACTATACCTACCAGCATTAACTTATGCCTAGCAATAGTATCTTTGAGGCATCAACACTAACTCCAATTCTACACCAATCTAACACTTTTCTTTTGCTTTTCCTGTAAAAAGTTAGTCCAAACACCAAACAAACACAAGCAATAACCATATTCACAATGATTACAAGATCATGCTTAACAACAGTATTAAGTATAACCAGCAGCACAAACTTAGCAGTTTTAAGTATAACTAGCAGTACTAATTATACTTAACAGCAGAAACATTTAATGACTTAAATAACAGTACTGATCCTTACAAAACTCTACAAAAACATAAAGAGATCAAAAATTTTAAAGATTTAACATTCCAATACTGGCAATCAAAAATTAAAATCTACTTACATCAAAAGCATTTGTAAGCAAATCTGCAACATTCTTGTTAGTATGGATTTTAACCATTTGAATCAACTTATTTTCATTGCAATCTCTTATAAAATAATGTCTGATCTCTATATGCTTTGTTTTTGAATGAAAAACAGGATTTTTAATAATGCATATAGTACTATTATTGTCAATAAAGATTTTGGTATGCATAAAATTGTACCCATAATCAAGTAGTTGATTCTGAATCCAAAGCACTTGTCCACAGCAACTTGAAGCAACTACATATTTAACTTATGTTATGGAATTTGCAACCACAGTCTGTTTTTTGCACTGCCATGAGATCAATCTACACCCAAGAAATTGACAACCTCCTGTTGTAGACTTTATATCCAAGCTTGCTCCAGCATAATCACTATTAGTGTATGTAACACCCCGACCCGACATGGCCAAGATATCACATTTATAGTGTCATACAAAGCATAATATACGCAAGCGGAAGTCTTTCAATAAATACCAAGTCTCGAACATCAAGACTTGTCAAAAGATAATCCAAAGCATAATGGGTTACATAAATAAATAATATGAAACATTCATAGTATTCAAGGTACAAGAATAAATATCCGAAACAATGGATAACAAAATAATAGGTCTTCTAAAATCTACACTCTCCACTCAAGCCCATCGCCCCACTTATAACCTGCCGCATAAGAAAAGAAAATGCGGCTGAGCTTAAAAAGCCCAGTGAACAGACATATATAACAATATATAAGGTAAATAAGCATAAGCAACGAAAAGAAGCATAAGAGTATAAGTGAACATCAAGATTATATGAGCCATAAGAATTATAGAATCATGAGGGTTATAAAGGAAATCATAGAGTTATAAGAATAGTACGGATAAAACACATCAAAGAGCTAACGTAGTCGTACAGAAGATAAACTAAGCACATAACGGAGGATCGGAACGTATCGGAGAGCATAACGGAATAGGTCGGATAATCGTATGGAAAACAACAACTCAAAGGATTAACGCATCGTGAACCAGATCTTCTTCATACGCCCAAAACGTCTAACTCTCCACAACGGGGACATCGTACGAAACATACAAATTTCATAGTCCACCATTCAAGGTTTCTCTTCCACAAGGATAACTAATCCACCAATCACAGTAATCAACCCCGGACCTTAAACCAGCAAATCTCCAACTTAATCCAATCCAAAAGGTGTTCTACATCTCCGTAGGCAAACTCAATCATGCCAATACACTTGTCAAACTCTCCGTCCCATACATCTTCAATTTCGACATAGTTGCTCTGTCCGTCCATCCATCTGAAGGTGAGTAGTTGCCATAAAATCTCGAGCCGGTCTTGAAGGTCTTCTGCATTTCTTCTGGAAGTGTGAAACAAAACTAGATTTTTCTGACATGATCACTGCAGGTGTGCCAAGGAGCTTGAATAATCTTCTGTTGAAATAAATCTCTGCCGATCTTCCAAGTGAGCCACCAATTTGAACGATTCACTACAACCCACATCGTTTTCTCCTTCCCAACGTGCGCGTAAATCCCGTTACAAAGTTGCTGACAGTTTTAATCCCACTTCTACATACGAACATCCAAAATGAGGAAAACAACTCGTACGCTGATGCTAACTCCCAATCTGTTGACATGCTAGACACTTCGCCATCAAAGCATTTACATCCGTTGTCATACCATCCCGTCATAATTTATGCTACAAGTCTCTGCATAATAGTAAAACTAATATGTATAGAGCGAAAAGAACGGGGTGCTTCGAGCAAAACCGTTTCATTCAAATCTTCTACATAGATCATAATTCCACCACCTTGCTCCTGAGCTTCTTCACATCCGTCATAACCAATCTCCAGTCGTGCGTCTGATAGTTCGCCTCCCACGGTTTATCTGCATAGATGCATCACTAGCAATCTTTCTGTATAACCTAAGGACATAGCTGACCTTCTTCTCAAGTAGAAACAAATATCCCTCTTAACTTTCCAAAAGTTCTCCAACTTATTCTTCATCCCTACCAAAATTATACTCTTCAAGAAACTTACATCGAGCTCTTCTGACGTAGAAATTTTCAACACCAAAATACAAGGATGATTCCCGTGTTTCTCTTTCGTCCCTGAATATACTAAATTGTCATACTATGACAATTGTCCAAGCATTCATGAAATACACGATTCATCAAGCTCACAAGAATAGTCAGAGCAGTAGCCAATACGATTGGCATCACAATGCTCATAGAGATTATAACGGATACAAATCAATGCTAGGAACATCTTGCTCCTTCACATGAAAATGGAGATAATCAGATTACAAATCGATCATAGAGAAAACTTCACCCTAAAGTTGATTAGAGAAGTCGTCGATAACGGTATCAGTCCTAATCACCATACTACTAAGATTCCAGAATTCCATGAACAACCTCATACCACCATCATTCTTTTTTCATAACCAAACTGAAACACAACATAGAGACGCACACAGACGGATAAACCACTTCCTAGAAGTAGGTCCTTCAATACTCTTCATTCAACGTATGTCGTTCGTAAGGGATTTCAGAAATAGTCGCTTACTGATGCGCGTGATGTGTCGTTGCGGTTTAGCAGTTTTAATGCCTACTCAAGTTTTAAATTTATATTTAGCCGACTTATCAATAACACACACACTTAACGAGCAGTGTACCCGGTCAGTATGAAGATAATGGTAAGTAGAGTGTCGATCACTAAGAGTGGAACGTATAATCTCGTTAATCTAATCAGTATTTTAATATCCTAACGCAAGGGGGTTTCAGCCTGAGAGACTGGCACAGTTTTGTTTGCAATTAAATAATAAAATAAACAATTAGGCACGAATCAGCAAGTAGCACACACGTACACAGATAGATACTAGAGACAATAAGAGGGCTGTCCTTATGATTAAGTAGATTGTCACTTGTTTTATTGATAGCTTTATATGAAGTGTATGTAATTAACCCTTTCTCGTTGGTCCTATTCTTATCGGCGAGTAAACCCTTAATGACGACTTATGTCTAAAAGTTATTCCTAAGTGATCAATTTAGAAACAACCGTGGGAGCCACACCTTGTCCCGCAGTCGGGTGCCCGCAAGCCACTAATAAACACAGAGGTGGTCAATGCACTAATAAGTAGTAACCAAAGACATCAACATATAAACTTTAATTGATGGGAAAGCAAGTATTAAAGGGAGTGCAATCTTTCCGTTGTCACATTACACAAGCCACCAATCCTGATGAATTAAAGTTTGCTAAAACAATAAAACAAAACTACTTAATGAATTAAATACATGCAGCACCTTCTTACAGCTCTTGTATCTTCGATTTGGGTGTGTCTTGTGCTGCCTCTTGACTGAATTCGTCCTTCTCTTCTGTTCGGTCTTTAGGTTTTCGAACTTCCGAATCTCTTTAATGCGTCTGGTCTACGGGGTATTTATAGTTTGTGTCTGAGGGAAGATGCGGCGCATCTACTTAAGTAGATGCGGCGTATGTACGTAACTTCGCGTGGGGTCCAAGATTATAATATTCAGGAATATTCGTACACCGCCAGAAGATGCGGCGTAACTCTTTATTAGATGCGGCGCATGTCCTCTTGTATCTTGGATCGTATCTGGTGATATCTTGATAGAGATGCGGCGCATGTTGATAGTGAGATGCGGCGCATCTGGAGCAGATTAGTCTTGATCTTCTTCATTTCAGTGGACTCTTCACTTTATGCACGTTTTGCTCCATTATTAGTCCAAAATCGCCAAGTTTCACCAAATGCTTGTTTTTACCTGAGAATTACAAAAGTAAACGATTAAGTATCAATCCTTATACATAATATAGTAAAACAAGTCAAATTAATAGGGTAAATGATAGTAATAAAATGTACTTATTTGAGTTCATCAAATATCCCCCCACTTGAACTTTACTTGTCCCCAAGTAAACCTTAGATTAAATCTCATGAAAATGTATCCTAAAAGATGTTAGGATTTATTTTTATATTTAAGCATGTATTCGTTTATTTCGTAATCACACAACTAAACACTTAACGAATTAGAAGTAAAATAAAATAAGTCGATAAAAGCAAATCTAATCGTTTAACTGTCCAGTCGCGACGAATATTCTATCATAAGCTTGGCAAGTATACACATCTCCACCACTAAAGCTAAGGAATAACAAGTCTAAAGCGGTAAAAAGGGTTTTTAGGCTTAAGGGTTAATTATTCTCTTTTCACTATCGATCTCAAATTCCAGAAAAGGCGACAAAATCACAAATACATGATCGAATCCACGAACACGATACTTGCAATTGCTCAAATCCTTAACTCGAATAGGCTAAAGATAGGTCCAAACTTCACCAATAATAATATATCAAAAAGGGCGACAAAATCATAAATACATAGCCGAATCCACGACTACGATACTTAAGATTGCTCAAATCCCTAATCTCAATAAATCAAAGGTTCGGTTGGATAAAGAACAATACAGGGTATGGATAACATTTGGGATATAAATTGGTGTAAAAAAAAAAATAAACAAAACAAATAAATTAAAATCCTAAGTGTGGTTAATCACTATCCCAACCATCCCATGAATAAGACTCATATCATTGAATAACTCACGCTTTAACACTTGAAACACACGCTTTAGGTAGACACGAATTATACTCAACAAAATCTTAATCAAAGAATAATCCTTAATTGGCATTCCCATAACTGCCAATTCCCATTCAATCCATAGATATAATACAACAAACAGTGGCCATATGAACCACTTACATAACTTTACATCGTTGGCTTAAAATAAACATCCAACTCTTTTTTCTTTCTTTTTCTTTTCTCATTTTTTTTTTTTTTTTTTTTTTTTTTTTTTTTTTTTTTTTTTTTTTTTTTGAAACATAAACATAGATGTGTAAAATTTCACCACATCACAACAACTTTCTTTCCGGATAATTTTTATTCATACTTTTCATACTTTCAGAAATAACGCTAATAGTGAAAGTAGTAAACACACGAAAAAATAAACTCAAAGATATACAATATTTACTTTCACTCCAATTTGCATTGTGCAATTTCCCGACCTAACCATATATAATGAATTACGCACGCGAACACAGGTAATGTAAGGAAACACACTCTGCCTATAGCAATTAACCAACCACGGATTCTAATCTACAGGGTAGGCTAAGGTTTAAGGTGTAACGAAACATTTTAAACATAGGTGTAAGAAACGAAAGGAATGGCTCTGAGGGTTTTTCTAGGGGTATCTTACTCTTAAAATGAGAGTAACAAAAGGGTTTATACGGGGGTTAACTAACCAGTGTAGTTAGTTAATAACACATAACATATAAAGGCTATTTGGTGTAATCCTAGAATTTTACCAATTTAGACAAGTCATTCCAATTAAATAAATAATACTCATTATGGTGGTCTCGAATAGTATACAAGCCAAGTTCTAAAGTCTACAAGTCACCGGCACACTCATAGATTTGTGAATTTTGAAAAATCACAATTTTTGAAAATAACGTCATGTGTGCAGCTATGCAACTTAGATCTTAAACAAAAACATGCTAAAAAATTTTTAAGTTTGATATATTAAGCACATTTTAAGCATAATTTTTGAAAAAGTTTAGGACAAGTAATTGTTAAGTGTTCTAATTCTCCTATCCCCCCACTTAAGTTAAACAACGTCCTCGTTGTTTGTATAAAAGGTTAAAAACTGGAAATAAAAGAATTAGAACGGAAAAACTCCCCTGAGATTTGCTCGGTATGATCCTCCATTAGTGTAAGAGCAAAAATCATCTTTCTTGTGGATTAGAACGTTAAAGCTTCATACTTGATGTATCCACAGAAAATTCAGGAAACTATAATACCACCAACACTTTTAAAACACACCTAAGATAAGAAAGGTTCAACTTGCATAACACATTAGTAGTTAGGAAAAATAAAACTTAAAAATTAAAACTGAAAATCATCAGGTCAGTCGATGCGCCGTATCTTATTGAAGAAGATACGCCGTATCGAGCCTGGAATAAATACGGATCAGAATAAAGATGCGCCGCATCCTTAACCAGGGATGCGCCGCATTAAAATAAACTGATAAATAGTTTTAAAGTCGAAAAATAAAAAATGCAGAAAAATAAAATAAGATATGACCATTGCAGAGGATGCGTCGCATCTCAGGACTGAGATGCGCCGTATCTTCGTGCGGCCTGGACTGACTCGACTCAGAAAACAGAATAATAAAAGATAAATCCGGGTTGTCTCCCGGTAAGCACTTGTCTTTATTCCAGAGTCTTCAAGTTAGACTCACGTTCAGCTCATTAGTTGGTCCTTGTCACGGTCCATCCTTCTTCCTTCATCCGAAAGATTTTCCCGTATATCTCTGCGACGTTTTCCTCCGTTCGACTTAATCTAATATAACTCTTGGTCATCACAGCAGTATATTCTTCATCAGGACCCAAAGAATATTTGATGATTTTAAATTTTTCAGAAATAATCATGGGTGGCTCATTGTATGGAATCCCAAGTAGTTGACACTTTCTTCTGGTGAACTCTTCTTCGTCCTTGTCAACAAACTTAAAATAAGGATCCTTAATCAAATAGTCATCTAGTTCCTCAATCAACGACTCATTATTATTATCATCTTGAATCGCCTCCCATTCTCTTTCCAAATCATATTGTAACCGTCGACTAAGCTTTGTGAAATCATCAAACTGTTTATACACCCATTCCCAGAAAGTAGTATCCGATTTCCCTTTAAGTCCTTTCAAGCGTTCAATCCTGCCCTTTTCTTGTAAAGCCTCCGATTTTCGTGGGCAGTCTTCAACATTATCGTACCACTCATGATCTTCAAAGGTTACATCGTTTCCAACTCTTTTCATCCCAATTATACTTCCCCCATTACAGGTTCCGTCACTTTTATAATCACAGGTTGGCCAAACACTACTCCCGTCTTTGAAAACGAAGGGTGTACAGGTATGATTAATGTGCTCAAATTCCCATGGTTTATCCCAAACCCATGGTACTTGGTCATTCCATTCATAGTACCAGGTGTTTTTGAAATCGTCATAAGTCTTAAATCCTGGTAGATCTCCAGTAAGCACATCATCGTCGACTTGAAGAAGGTAGTTAAATTCCTTGAACTGCTTGCACAAGGGTGTCTCATATTCTAACAAATCAATGTCAATTCTGAAAAGTTCTTCAATGCCCTCATTGATTGTCGAATCATGATGTGACAACCCATAATCGCTTTCTACTTCTTCGTCTTCTCCTCTCATCCAATATACCCATAATGCATCCTTAGTAGCTCGATCCATGCTCTTATGGTTATTAAACTTACTAGCTAACCATTCTGAAAAATCAACATCGTTAGGGTCATGGTTAACGTCAAAGCAAACCTTTCCAATCATATTCTTTTTTATCTCCATGAACTCGTTAAATTGCTTCTTAAAACTCCGAGTCAACCATGAAGTCATAATCTCCTTGACTTCGTTTGCAGGGGCAAATTCCGGACTACCATATTTGAGTTCTAACCAATCATTGAGGGAGAGGTCTATCAATCTTACTATTCTGCCATGAAATAGTAATTCCGCCAAAGCATAATTCATGTCATTATCCTGATAGTTCTCATTTAATCCCCAGTACCACTCGAAATAAGGCATGTAAGAGTTTTGGGTATTGTCTCCACTACAGTTGTTGTTGCTTGAGTCCATGTATGCAAGAGAGAATTTCCCATCATCCTCTTCGATAGTAGTCCAGTTCAATCCTTCTGCTTCAATCTTAGGCCATAAGAGCGACAATTCTTCTCCAGTGTACCTCACAAATACATCATAAGAGAATACCTCTTTGTTAATGTTGCATAAACGCATAAATTCCTTAAAAGCTGCTTCAAGAGGAGTCTCCCAAGAGAATAAGTCTGCATCGATCATGAGTACATTGAATGAATCTGAAAACAAGCATTCCTTAGCAAGATATCCGTTAACTGACATGTCTTCCATAGCAAAATCTGTCATCCAAGGTAAAATCATCAGTAGGATTTGTTCGCTAGGAGAGAAATTAATGAATATAGAAACGGATATAAGAATAAAAATAGCTGATATCTGCAGACGATGCGCCGTATCCAAAGAGTTGGATACGCCGTATCTTAATACGTTAAAATTTAATCAGATTTTTATTCAGAAAATAGATACGCCGCTTAGAATTTATGAATGCGCCGTATCGAATTAATCAATCAAAAATCAATTTATCTAATTAAAATTAAATGCGTCGTATTAACGAAAGTTAATGCGCCGTATTTTCGTTACGTTTAAAAATAAAAGATTTTTGATTCAGTAAGATGCGCCGTATCGACGGAAATCGATACGCCGTATTTGTTTAATAATTCGCAAACTGTTTTTAATTAAAATAATAGATACGCCGTATCTGCGAAAGCAGATGCGTCGTATGGCGTTAACGTTTAGAAAAAATTTTTATCAAAACAGATACGCCGTATCTACAAAAGCAGATGCGTCGTATTACTTTATCGCTTAGAAAAATTTTCTTATTAAAAACAGATACGCCGTATCTTGGGGAAAAGATGCGTCGTATCGAATTAATTAAACGCGTTGTATTAAAAAAAAATTAAACGCAATACGCCGTATCTGAGAGATCAGATGCGCCGTATCGTTTGATTTAGCACAGTACAACGATAGCAGAACAGAAAAATACGAAAAATAAAAACAAAAAATAAAACACACGAAACAAAAATAAAAACACACAAAAATAAAAACAAAAGCAAACAAATAACACACAATACAACAAATATGCAAAATAGTACAATGATGCAATTTAATCTAACAAAAAGAAAAACCTAATTAAAATACTAATCAAATTAACAGAAAATAACAATTCACTCCCCGGCAGCGGCGCCAAAAACTTGATGCGCGTGATGTGTCGTTGCGGTTTAGCAGTTTTAATGCCTACTCAAGTTTTAAATTTATATTTAGCCGACTTATCAATAACACACACACTTAACGAGCAGTGTACCCGGTCAGTATGAAGATAATGGTAAGTAGAGTGTCGATCACTAAGAGTGGAACGTATAATCTCGTTAATCTAATCAGTATTTTAATATCCTAACGCAAGGGGGTTTCAGCCTGAGAGACTGGCACAGTTTTGTTTGCAATTAAATAATAAAATAAACAATTAGGCACGAATCAGCAAGTAGCACACACGTACACAGATAGATACTAGAGACAATAAGAGGGCTGTCCTTATGATTAAGTAGATTGTCACTTGTTTTATTGATAGCTTTATATGAAGTGTATGTAATTAACCCTTTCTCGTTGGTCCTATTCTTATCGGCGAGTAAACCCTTAATGACGACTTATGTCTAAAAGTTATTCCTAAGTGATCAATTTAGAAACAACCGTGGGAGCCACACCTTGTCCCGCAGTCGGGTGCCCGCAAGCCACTAATAAACACAGAGGTGGTCAATGCACTAATAAGTAGTAACCAAAGACATCAACATATAAACTTTAATTGATGGGAAAGCAAGTATTAAAGGGAGTGCAATCTTTCCGTTGTCACATTACACAAGCCACCAATCCTGATGAATTAAAGTTTGCTAAAACAATAAAACAAAACTACTTAATGAATTAAATACATGCAACACCTTCTTACAGCTCTTGTATCTTCGATTTGGGTGTGTCTTGTGCTGCCTCTTGACTGAATTCGTCCTTCTCTTCTGTTCGGTCTTTAGGTTTTCGAACTTCCGAATCTCTTTAATGCGTCTGGTCTATGGGGTATTTATAGTTTGTGTCTGAGGGAAGATGCGGCGCATCTACTTAAGTAGATGCGGCGTATGTACGTAACTTCGCGTGGGGTCCAAGATTATAATATTCAGGAATATTCGTACACCGCCAGAAGATGCGGCGTAACTCTTTATTAGATGCGGCGCATGTCCTCTTGTATCTTGGATCGTATCTGGTGATATCTTGATAGAGATGCGGCGCATGTTGATAGTGAGATGCGGCGCATCTGGAGCAGATTAGTCTTGATCTTCTTCATTTCAGTGGACTCTTCACTTTATGCACGTTTTGCTCCATTATTAGTCCAAAATCGCCAAGTTTCACCAAATGCTTGTTTTTACCTGAGAATTACAAAAGTAAACGATTAAGTATCAATCCTTATACATAATATAGTAAAACAAGTCAAATTAATAGGGTAAATGATAGTAATAAAATGTACTTATTTGAGTTCATCGCTTACACATGAATAGAGTTCTGATTCAAATAACACACTGACCTCAGGCACTCCTCAAGACATTCTATGACTCCAATAAGTTCAAGGTATATGATGTAACTATTATCACGCTGGCCAGACGTCATAATACTTGCATCATATACACATGCCTTTATTGCAATCACAGTCTACCTCAAGTAGTCCATCAAGGAATACATCGTGAAATTCAACATCGAAAACTCTCGAGCGAGTTACATCAAACGGAATATCTTCACAAACGCGAGGGATTAATATACGGAATTTCAAAGCAAAGGTGATCATAATAGTATGCCAGGTCAGAAACCTGGGCACGGAGTTTGAGTTTCATAAGTCGTCAGAGATGACAAAATCATAACTGTTGTTAGCATCTCAATGCTCAGTCAACAATTACATGACCAGAATGAAATTGAATCGAACATTCCCAAAGAAATCAGATTAGCAGAATGAAATTGATCTTCAAACATCCTCAACCGTACAGGATAATCTACACTCGTGATGGATAGTCACAAGATTCTCATAGAGATAGAATTAGGAATAGCAATTCAATAATGCAGAGGGGACTTAATGTGCTTAGTAAAAGCAAAAGACACCACAGCCTGGTCCCTGGTCAGAGCGAACACTCGACCCTCGGCAGATTGCTGTCAATCATTCTCATTCTTACGGTTGTTACCATTCACCTTCGGACACTCTTTCGTCCGACGTCCAATCACACTACAACTGAAACCGGCATCCAACGTCTTATAACACGATCACCCAGATGAAACTTCTCACAGTCAACACATGGAGGAGATGGAACCTGGTCCCACAACTTCTTCTGCTCAGACGAACCCGAACGTAGGGATCAAAACGAACAATGAAGACAAATCAAACGTCAGGATCAAAATACGAAGGAAGAGATCGCGTCAAACGAGAAGCCTAATGTCTACCCAATATCCTCACAGGTCATTCTTAGGTTCTACAGGTCAAACCCAGCGCTCTGATACCATAACTGTAACACCCCGACCCGACATGGCCAAGATATCACATTTATGGTGTCATACAAAGCATAATATACGCAAGCGGAAGTCTTTCAATAAATACCAAGTCTCGAACATCAAGACTTGTCAAAAGATAATCCAAAGCATAATGGGTTACATAAATAAATAATATGAAACATTCATAGTATTCAAGGTACAAGAATAAATATCCGAAACAATGGATAACAAAATAATAGGTCTTCTAAAATCTACACTCTTCACTCAAGCCCATCGCCCCGCTTATAACCTGTCGCATAAGAAAAGAAAATGCGGCTGAGCTTAAAAAGCCCAGTGAACAGATATATATAACAATACATAAGGTAAATAAGCATAAGCAACGAAAAGAAGCATATGAGTATAAGTAAACATCAAGATTATACGAGTCATAAGAATTATAGAATCATGAGGGTTATAAAGGAAATCATAGAGTTATAAGAATAGTAAGAATAATGGAGTCATAAGTGTAATGAGAATTGAATGAGAAATGAAACAAGAAATGAAATGAAAACAAAGAAAGGTTCATATAAGGATGTGTCATAAGAACTACATATCATAATCCGTCAAATCATATAATATCTTAAAAGTGCACGAAGAGGGGAGACCTCTAAGTACTAAAATTATGAGAAGGAGTGTAAGGCACATACCACCTGGTCACTATAATCATATAAACATAAAACCTAGGATGCATCCATACGCTCCCTAACATAAGTATGTATGTCAATACTAGACTAAGCACACACACGCATTAATGACCAATAGTGATCACAATATAATACATAAACATAAGGGGGAATGACGTAGATCTATCACACCTCTACGGGAGTGTCATGCCTAGGGTGCCATCAAAGACATGGTCATGGTACCTCCACAACTAGGTTAGCTCAGGCACTGATCTATCATAGTGATGTGCGTGTGGTATTTCTCTAATTTTATATCCACGATATGTCGTTGTGGTCTTAGCAGTATTCAAGTTTTAAATTTATATTTAGCCGACTTATCAATAACACACACTTTAACGAGCAGTGTACCCGGTCAGTATGAATATAATGGTAAGTAGAGTGTCGATCACTAAGAGTGGAACGTATTATCTAGTTGTTCTAATCAGTATTTTAATATCTTAAGTTAGCTATACAACCTAATCTAACGCAAGGGGGTTCAGCCTGAGAGACTGACACGGTTTGGTTATGATTAAATATAAACTAAACTAATAAGCACGAATCAGCGAGTAGCACACACGTACACAGATAAATTCTTGAGACAATAAGAAGACCTGTCCTGATAGTTAAGTAGCTTGTCACTTGTTTTATTGCTAGTTTTATATGAAGTATATAGTTCGATGCAACGCACCGAGATTAAGTCCTTTCTCGTTGGTTCTAATCTTATCGGCGAGTAAACTCTTAATGATTACTTATGACTATCCTATTTATCTTTCTTCCTACTTTTCTACAGACGATAGAATGCATAGGCGATCTAATAAATAGGCGAGGAAGGGGCATGGCGACCCAAGCAATGCTCAGCTAGACACAGAGGTTATCAATGCACTAATAAAAGTCACCAAAGACATCAACATATAAACTTTAATTAATGGGAAAGCAATTTTAAGGGGAGTTGAAGTGAATGATAACATAACACAAGCCCATCAATCCTGATCAATTAAAGTGTACTAATACAATAAAACAAAACTACTTAATGAATTAAATACATGCAGGACCTTCTTACAGCTCTTGTATCTTCGTTCAAGGTGTGTCTTGTACTGCTACTTCGACTGAATTCGGCTTTAGGGTTTCTGTGGTCATCGGTCTTCTAATTTGTCGAACTTACCAAAAGTCTCTTAAATTCGTCTGACTTTGGGGTATTTATAGTTTCTGTCTGAGGGCTAGATGCGGCGCATAGAATAAGTAGATGCGGCGCATTGACTTAACTTCGCGTGGGGTCCAAGATTAATATATTCAGGAATATTCGTACACCGCCAGAAGATGTGGCGTAACTCCATCCTTAGATGCGGCGCATGTCCTTGCTGTCTTGGATCGTAGCTTGTGAAATCTTGATAGTGATGCGCCGTATGTAATAAGTAGGATGCGGCGTATCTGGAGCAGAATGATCTTGATCTTGTACATTTCAGTAGACTCTTAACTTCTTGCTTGTTTTGCTCCATAATTAGTCCAAAATCGCCAAGTTTCACATAATACTTGTTTTTACCTGAGAATTACAAAAGTAAACATTAACGTATCAATTCTTACAGATAATATAATAAAACAAGTCAAATAAATAAGATAAATGATGGTAATAAAATGTACTTATTTGAGTTCATCAAATATCCCCCCACTTGAACTTTACTTGTCCCCAAGTAAACCTTAGAATTAATCTTATGAAAATGTATCCTAAAAGATGTTAGGATTTATTTTTATATTATTTAAGCATGTATTCATTTTTTTGTCATAATCACACAACCAAACACTTAACGAATTAGAAATAAAATAAAATATTCTGATAAAAGCAAATCTAATCGTTTAACTGTCCAGTCGTGACGAATATTCTATCATAAGCTTGGCAAGTATACGCATCTCCTCCACTAAAGCCAAGGAATAACAAGTTTAAAGCGGTAAAAAGGGTTTGTAGATTAAGGGTTAATCATTCTTCTTAATCTCTATCGATCTCAAATTCCAGAAAAGGCGACAAAATCAAAAATACATGATCGAATCCACGAACACGATACTTGCAATTGCTCAAATCCTTAACTCGAATAGGCTAAAGATAGGACCAAGTAATCTTTACCAATAATATTATATCAAAAAGGGCGACAAAATCATAAATACATAGCCGAATCCACGACTACGATACTTAAGATTGCTCAAATCCCTAATCTCAATAAATCAAAGGTTTGGATAAAGAATAATATAGGGTATGGATAATATTTGGGATACAAATTGGTGTAAAATGAAAAATAAACAAAACAAATAAATTAAAATCCTAAGTGTGGTTAATCACTATCCCAACCATCCCATGAATAAGACTCATATCATAGAATAACTCACGCTTTAACACTTGAAACACACGCTTTAGGTAGACACGAATTATACTCAACAAGATCTCAATCAAAGAATAACCTTAATTGGCGTTCCCATAACGTTCAACTCCCATTCAATCCATAGATATAATATACAACAACTAGTGGTGATATCAACCACTTAATACAAAACTTTACATAAGTTGGTTAAAACAAACTTCCAACTTTTTTTTTTTTTTTTTTTTTTTTTTTTTTTTTTGAACTTGAAACATAAACATAGATGTGTAAAATTTCACCACATCACTATAATGATAACTCTGGATAATTTTTCCATACTTTTCATGACTTCAGAAATAACGGTAATAGTGAAAGTAGTAAACACACGAAAAATAAACTCAAAGATATACAATATTTACTTTCACTCCAATTGCATTGTGCAATTTCCCGACCTAACCAAAGATAATGAATTACGCACGCGAACACAGGTAATGTAAGGAAACACACTTTGCCTAAAGCAATTAACCAACCACGGATTTTAATCTACAGGGTAGGCTAAGGTGTAAGGGTGTAACGAAACATTATAACAAAGGTGCAAGAAACGAAAAGAATGGCTCTGAGTGTTTTTCTAGGGGTATCTTACTCTAAAAGTGAGAGTAACAAAAGGGTTTATACGGGGGTTAACTAACCAGTGTAGTTAGCTAATATCACATAACATATAAAGGCTATTTGGGTGTAATCCTAGAAATTTTACCAATTTAGACAAGTCATTCCAATTATAAAAATAATACTTATTATGGTGGTCTCAAATAGTATACAAGCCAAGTTCTAAAGTTTACAAGTCACCGGCACACTCATAGATTTGTGAATTTTGAAAAGTTCACAATTTTTTGAAAATAACGTCATGTGTGCAGCTATGTAATTTAGACTTTAAACAAAAACATGCTAAAAATTTTAATTTTTGATATATTAAGCACATTTTAAGCATATTTTGAAAAAGTTTAGGACAAGTAAGTGTTCTAATTCTCCAATCCCCTCACTTAAGTTAAACAACGTCCTCGTTGTTTGTATCAAAGGATTAAAAACTGGAAAATAAAAGAATTAGAACAGAAAAACTCCCCTGAGATTTGCTCGGTATGATCCTCCATTAATTGTATAAGAGCAAAAATCATCTTTCTTGTGGATGAGAACGTTTAAGCTTCATATTTGATGTATCCACAGGAAATGCAGGAATCTATAATACCACCAAGACTTTAACACACCTAAGTTAAGAAGGTTCAAACTTGCATAATACATTAGTAGTTAGTAAAAATAAAACATAAAAATTAAACTGAAAATCATCAGGTCAGTTGATACGCCGTATCTTATGGAAGAAGATACGCCGTATCGAGCCTGGAATAAATAAAATAAAACGAAATAAAGGATAGGATGCGTCGCATCTGTTTTACCAGATGCGGCGCATGTAGTTACCAGACAGACTGTTAACAGTCTGTTGTAAAATGACTCGTTCCACGGTTTATCTCTCACGTCCTCTCGTACTCTCATGCTGAACTTAATGCCAGTCTTTGTCAAGCATAATAAGAAATATCAACTGAAACATCAAATATATACGATAATAATAATGAGTACAATCAACAAGATAATAATAATAATATACGTGGAACAATGTCAATAAACACAAAAAATCCAGATATCATAGGTCAGTAGGGTCGTCTGAGCGGGTCCCGGAAGTGCTGGCACCATCTGTCCTGGCCTGAACTCTGCGAGTGTATGCGAGTGTCGCCCCTCTAACCTGAGTACCATCCGGGCGAGTGTGGCTAATACCCTGATGCTCCAAAAGCCGGCTCACACTCGTAACAAGCCACTCCGAGTCCCTCCTGACACTAGCGAGGTCTGCTCTCAAACCTCTAACCTCAGCCTCGACCAGCTCAACTCTCTGTCCCACTGTACGTGCAGCTGCTTGTGGGGGGTACTGGTGCCTGTGGCTCCTCCTGATGGCTGGAGCAGCAGCCGGAGCTCCCTGATCAACGTATAAGATGGGGTGCCCGTGGTGGAATCACCCCCTGAAGAGATCCTCTCCCAGTAGTCTCCTAGCAACCCCCTATCAGGAACCACTCTCAAACTCTCATCCCAATACCTAGCAAAACCATCAGACTCAATCTCCTCCACCGTGTGCAAGCCCATAGCCAAAATGAACTGTCTCATCGACATCTGCCTGTGCTCTCCCCCCAACCTAAAAACCAAAGTGTCAGCAGTGTCCAAATCCGTATCAGTCTCCCTATAGTAAACTGTACTGAAAAACTCCAACATAAGCTCCTTCACTAGAGGCTCGTCTACCCCGAACAACCTCTCCCAAGCAAAAGATCTAAATACCACCTCATCATCATCATCACTAACCACCATCTCCAACCTACGATGCAAACTATCAGTTGCATGTCCCCCTCCAATCAACCCAACATCAGCAACATCCAAAACCGATACCCTGAAAATCCTCCTGAAGTAAATAGCTCTAAGCCTCCTCAAATAGTCATCCAATGTATCAGGAGTAAGTCCAAAAGCCTCAAAGCGGAGCCATGGATGTCTGTTAGCAGCTTCGGGTAGTGCCATCTTAGATTACGATTAGGATTAGGAGTGTAAGTTTTGATTCGATAAGAAAGCTCGGATTCGAGGGTTGATTTTTGACTGTGTGTGTGATCTTAACTGTGTGTGTTTTTGGGTAAGAAAGTGAGATCCGGCGCATCCCTTTCGTATTTATAAGGCAGATAGATGGGCCGTATCTCATAAATAACATGCGCCGTATCTATCTAAAATTGTTGACTGGTCAATAGGTTTTAATTAGTTAGAGATACGGCGCTTAGAATGTTGGATCCGCCTTATTGTTGCTCCAGTAAACAAAATTTAAATAAGGAACGTACCTTGGCCTCCGCAACGCTTTTCATTATACATAAAATTGGGTAAAATGGTACACCATATGATAAATATAAATTCAAAGTAAGGGTAATAGGCATATACGTTTTATTAATGATTATAATCTCATTGCTTAGTGGATAATGATTTATTCCAAGGTTAGGAGCAAATATCGTTTTAAGTTTACAAAATTGAGATTATATTCGGGAGAGGTTTCGTAGAGAATTCTCTTTAAGGCTAGGTAAATTATTGTAGAGGATACCTGGAATTCTATTTCAAGAATTTTAAGATACTCAATGTTACCAGTACTGAATTCTCCTCCACTCTTGTCGTCTTATAACAGCCTTACAATCATTAAAGGTACGATTACTCCAGCTAGCATCTCATGGTCGGGCTCAGAATGTAATCTTCCATAGTGATGCTTAAGCCATCATTTATCCTGAAAGTAAACCAACTTGCGCACGAGAGTAGTGGAACGATCAAAGTGAATATCAAAAATCAACTATATTTATCAAATTAAATTCGTCGTATTAACAAAAGTTAATGCGCCGTATTTTCGTTACGTTTCAAAATACAAGATTTTTGATTCAGAAGATACGCCGTATCGACAGAGATCGATGCGTCGTATCTGTTTAATAATTCAAAAACTGTTTTTAATTAAAATAATAGATACGCCGTATCTGCTAAAGCAGATGCGTCGTATGGCGTTATCGCTTAGAAAAAAAAATTTCTTATTAAAAACAGATACGTCGTATCTTGGGGAAAGATGCGTCGTATCGAATTTATTAAACGCGTTGTATTTTATAAAAATTAAACGCAATACGCCGTATCTAAGAAAATAGATGCGCCGTATCGTTTGAATTAGCTCAGTACAACGATAGCAGAATACAGAAAATACGAAAAATAAAAACACACAAAAACAGAAAATATGCAAAATAATACAATGAATGCAATTTAACCTAATATACAACAGAGTTAGCGGTTAGAATAAAAATTAAAAAGAAAAACCTAATTAAAATACTAATCAAATTAACAGATAATAACAATTCACTCCCCGGCAACGGCCCCAAAAACTTGATGTGCGTGTGGTATTGCTCTAATTTTATATCCACGATATGTCGTTGTGGTCTTAGCAGTATGTTAATACAAATAGCGTCTCAAAAACGTTATTTATATTCTTTGATCTTTCATTAGTTTTGTTAATGACAAATAAAAGGAATATCTTTTAGCAAATAATAAATACTAGCTTAAGTCTCTTAAGTACACATTTTACACTTCACATATTAACTAAGAATTACAAGTTTAGTAACTTGTTTCCTTAAAAGGAAACTTTAATTCTAAAACCATTCCATGACATCATTGCATGCATCACATACAATATCTTTGATATATCTTGGTTAGATTTGCAAGATACATAGTTGACATTTGAAGATCTTGGATGATTTGGTAAGATACAACTAAGATATGGTAAGAGACAACTAAACCTTAGCTGTCACGTTCCACGGATCCAAATCCCATAAAGGACGGATCCCTTGTGAGGGATCCGTGGGATCCGTGAGCTGAAGATCAGCTTGCCTATAAATAGGAAGCTGATCATTTGGCTCTCTCATCACTCATATAGCTTTAACACACATATTCATTCAGTACATATCTTACTAACATCATTCATAGTTGCATTTCACTTTGATCTTTCATTTTGTAGAAAAGAGATCAAGCATTCAAGGATCTACAGAACCGTAATCCTTTAGTTGCATTACTGTGTGATATTGTAGTTAGTCTCACACATCATATCTTTCATTTGTAATCAGTGAGTGTGGTTAGCGCTTTAGTCCTTAAAGCACAAAGAGTGTTGGGAGTAGTTGTACCCGTGTAAAGAACTCGACATCTAGCTTAGTGTCGGTAAAGTAAATAGGCGACGTCAGGTTGGTTCTACCTTGTGAAAGAACCCGGTGTTTAGCTTAGTACCGGAAAAGGAAGTAAGCGACGTGTAAAGGTTTTCTCCGCCTAGAAAAGGAGTTTGTTTCTTAGTGAAAGATAAACTCTCGAGTAGGAAACTCGGGGAGTGGAGTAGGGCAAGGAAGAGAGTCCTTGTAGCCGAACCACTATAAACAACAGTGTCGTGTGATTTGATCTTTCCTCTCTTTATCTTTTGTTTACATTGTGTGATTATTTATTTGTGATTGTTTCCTTTGAAATTACATATAGTAACAAAGCAAATAAAACTTTAAAACGGTAAAAACTATTCAACCCCCCTTCTAGTTTTCCACAATTGGCATCAAGAGCTACGTTACTTAAGATCTTTAAAATATATTGTATTTTAAAACTTAAAACGATCCATGGATTTTGAAAACTTTAAAGAAGGGCAATCTATGCAGAGACCACCTCTATTTGAACCAAATTGTTTTATTTATTGAAAAAATCGCTTTGAGACTTATGTAAAGTCAAAGGACATAGATCTATGGTATATTATAGTTGATGGTGATTACAAACCTATTAGTAATAATATTTCGGGTGGTCGGGATGAAGGAGCTTCTCTTACTCGTCACAGTGATGAGCAAAAAAAACTAATTGCCAAAAATAATGAAGCCAAAATGATGCTTTATAATGCCTTACCTAAGAAAGAATATGAAAGAGTTTTTATGTGTAAAACGGCTAAAGATATTTGGCAATCTCTTATTATCACACATCAAGGGAACTCACAAGTAAAAGATAACAAAATTGATCTTCTTGTCCAACAATACGAACAATTTGTTATCTCTGAAGATGAGACCATTGATAGTGCGTTTGCTAAGTTCAATACTATTATTACATCACTTAAAGCACTTGATGAATCTTTTTCTAGTAAGAATTTTGTCAGGAAATTTCTAAGAGCACTCCATCCGAAATGGAGAGCAAAAGTGACAGCCATTGAAGAATCTAAAGATCTCTCAAGCATGACACTAGATGAGCTCATAGGAAACCTTAAAGTTCACGAAATGATTATGGAAAAAGATTCGGAAATTGTCAAAGGCAAAAAGGAGAAGATTAAGTCTATTGCCTTGAAAGCCAAAGTTGAGTCAAGTGATGATGATGAGTCTTGTTCAAACAGTGATGATGAAGAGTATGCCATGGCCGTGAGGGATTTCAAGAAATTCTTCAGGAGACGAGGAAAGTTTGTAAAACCACCTCGTGATGAAAAGAAATCCTCTCGGAAAGATCGTGACGATAAGAAAGGTAAGGTTGATAGGAAATGCTATAGGTGTGGTGACTCCAGTCACTTAATAGGAGAATGTCCAAAGCCTCCAAAGACCAAGTCTCAAAGAGCCTTCGTTAGTGGAGCTTGGAGCGATAGTGAAGGAGATGATGATGATGAGCCTAAGAACAATGAAATGGCACTTATGGCTAATGACACAGAAGAGGTACATTCTAATTCATACTCCTCTATAGATGATGAAACCTTAGAAGTTGAATATAACAAACTGTGTGACGTTACTTTAAAAATCATAAACAAAAACAAGTTTTTGAAAACAAAGACATCACTTTTAGAAAATGAAGTATTTTGGCTTAAAGAAAAAGCAATACGAATTGAAAAAGGTAAAGATAGTAAAGAAACGTGTGTGTCTTGTCAAGAACTAAAACTTGAATTAGAAACCTTAAGAACCACACAGGAAGATTTAATCAAACAAAATTCAAAGTTTAAAAGGTTTGATAAAAACATAAGTTGTGCTGATGAAATAATGAAAATGCAAAAGCTACCTCATGATAAAACTGGACTAGGCTTTATGAAACTAGGAACCTTAAGTGATTATAAGGAACAGACTGTGAATAAAACTGATTCAACCATGTTGGACACTCACGGATCCGACGGATCCAAAAATTTGGATCCGCCAAGTGTATCCAAAGGATCCGCGAGTACAGAAATTGAACAGAAGGTTCACAAAGTCGACCGTTCCGAGTTTGTTAAAGTTACTAAGAAACCTAACAGTAGTATAACCTATAATAAACATAAACCAGCAGTATCCTTAGGAAGAGGACAAGCTAGAAATGAATATAGAGTTAAAACAGATCAACAGAAACCTCAAATGAGTTTTCCCAAACACCCCTTTCCAAAGAGTATAGTTAATCCACAACATACTTATCAAAATAATTGGAACCAAAACATACCTAGAAACTTTCATGGTCCTAGTTATATGTCATGGAACAATTGTCCACCATTTACATACATAAACCATGATAATGTCATGTTTAACCCAAACGGACCCATGAGATATTGGGGACCAAATGCTTGAGTCTTTTATGAACTTAGGTATGCTTGAAAGTTGATCTTGAACCTGATGAGTGGATCAAAGATAGTGAGTGCTCAAGACACATGACGGGAAACAAAAATCTTTTCTCAACCTATCAAGTGTATGACGGAGGTAATGTCACATTCGGTAGCAAGCTTAAAAGTAAAATCATCGGAAAAGGTACAATCTCTCATGACTCTCTATCTATTGATGATGTTGCTCATGTAGATAATTTAGGATTTAATTTACTTAGTATAAGTCAATTGTGCCGCAAAAAGTATAACGTCCTTTTCAGTGAAAATGGAAGTAAAATACTTAAAGATGGCATAACCGTAGGAAAAGGTGTTTTAAAGAATAATGTCTATGTTATGAAATTAGATAAAACACCTAAAGATAAGTTATGTCTTACCTCCTTGGACGAAAACTCAACTCTATGGCATCGACGCTTAGGTCATTCTAATATGAGGCTTATTCAATCTTTGTCATCCAAAGAACTCGTTAGGAACCTACCCAAGTTGAAATATGACCAACACTTTTGTGATGCTTGCAAAATTGGGAAACAAGTACATAATAGCCATAAGGCTAAAAACATGGTATCTACATCTAGATGCCTAGAATTATTACATATGGATTTGTTTGGCCCGTCGGCTATACAAAGTTATGGAGGAAATTTTTACACTTTAGTTATAGTAGATGATTACTCTAGATATACATGGACAAAGTTTTTGAAAACTAAAAATGAGGCATTCGACAAATTTGAAATTCTAAGCAAGAAAATTCAAAATCAAATAGGAAATAATATAGTATCCATTAGAACTGACCATGGTCAAGAATTTGACAATGAAATTCAATTTGGAAATTTTTGTGATAGTAATGGAATAACTCATAATTTCTCGGCTCCTCGTACACCTCAATCTAATGGTGTAGTAGAACGTAAAAATAGAATAATTCAAGAAATGAGTAGAACTATGTTAAATGAACAAAATATACCACAAAAGTTTTGGTGTCACGCTGTAGATACTTCTACCTATATCCTAAATAGAGTTTTAATTAGACAATTTTTAAATAAAACTCCTTATGAAATTTATCGAGGCAAAAAGCCTACATTAGGATATTTTAGAGTTTTTGGAAGCAAGTGCTTCATTTTAAACACAAAAGATTATCTCACTAAGTTCGACCCAAAGTCGTATGAAGGTGTATTTCTTGGGTATTCACAAAACAGTAAAGCATACATTGTACTAAACAAGGAAACATCAAGAGTCGAGGAATCGTTGAACGTAACATTCAACGAAAGTCCACCTCCCTCTAAGACATCACCTTTGGTAGATGATGACTTAGTTGAAAGTCAAATGGTTAATGATATAGAAAACATTGAAAATGACAATGAACCCATAAAAGGAGAAATAGTCAATATTAAAGAAACTAAAAGTCATCCATTAGAAAACGTCATGGGAAAACTTAATGAAAGAACATTAAGATCCAAAGCTCAAAATGAAAGTAATTATTTTTGTTTTATTTCAACCATTGAACCTAAAAATATAGACGAGGCAATAAAAGATGAATCTTGGGTAATTGCTATGCAAGAAGAACTTAATCAATTTATTAGAAATGATGTTTGGACATTGGTACCTCCACCTAAAAACCAAACCATAATAGGCACCAAATGGGTCTTTAGAAATAAAATGGATGAAAAGGGTATTATATCTAGAAATAAAGCTAGGCTAGTAGCTCAAGGTTACAATCAACAAGAAGGTATAGATTACGATGAAACCTTTGCACCCGTAGCTAGACTTGAGTCTATTAGAATATTACTTGCATATGCATGTGCACATGATTTTAAGTTATTTCAAATGGATGTCAAAAGTGCTTTCTTAAATGGTCTTATAAATGAAGAAGTATATGTTGCACAACCTCCCGACTTTGCCGACTTTGAAAAACCAAATTATGTTTTCAAACTTAAGAAAGCTTTATACGGACTTAAGCAAGCACCAAAAGCTTGGTATGATCGACTTAAGACTTTCCTAGTTGACCATAAGTATACCATGGGCCTAGTAGACAATACTCTCTTCACCAAGAAAAAGGGATCACATATTATCATAGTCCAAATATATGTGGATGACATTATATTCGGTTCAACTTGTCAAGAGTTATGCGACGATTTCTCAAAAATCATGCATGACGAGTTTGAAATGAGTATGATGGGGGAACTAAACTTTTTCTTAGGTCTCCAAATTAAACAATTAGAAGATGGGATATTCTTCAACCAATCAAAGTATATCAAAGATATGCTTAAGAAGTTTGGTCTTGAAGACTCAAAACCCATGAGAACACCCATGTCCTCCGAAACCAAACTTACTAAGGATGAAGAAAATGAATCCGTAGATAGCACTAAATATAGAGGAATGATTGGTAGTTTACTCTATCTTACGGCTAGTAGGCCTGACATTATGTTTAGTGTTTGTCTATGTGCACGTTTTCAAGAAGATCCAAAAACTTCCCATCTTGAAGCCGTTAAAAGAATCTTTAGGTATATCAAAGGTACTACACACTTAGGATTATGGTATCCCAAAGGAACGGGTGTAGAAACCATAGTGTATACTGACTCAGATCACGCAGGTGATTATGTTGATAGGATAAGTACTAGCGGTATTTGTACTTTTGTAGGATATTGTCTAACATCATGGTTCGCTAAGAAACAAACTTCCCTCGCAATCTCAACAACAGAGGCAGAGTATGTGTCTGCAGGAAAGGCGTGTCAACAAGCACTATGGATGAAACAAGCTCTCGTCGACTATGGAATTGAACTCAACAACATTCCCATTCTTTGCGACAACAAAGGTGCTATCGATCTAAGCAAAAATCCAGTCCAACACGCTAGAGCCAAACATATTGAAATACGCCATCACTTCCTTCGCGACAATGTACAGAAGGGAATCATCTCAATTGAGAAAGTTTCCTCAGAGGACAACATTGCCGATATTCTCACTAAACCACTTAAACGAGAACCTTTTAATTATCTTAGACTTGGATTAGGATTAATGGAACCTAGTGATTAGGAGAAACATTAGTATAAACATTAGTTTAGCCACACACGACACTAAACCAAAACATGTGTTCTGAATCCGCGGATCCAATCGATAACAAGGACGGATCCTTTGTTTGGGATCCGCCGGATCCGTCGCATGCTGAGTTCAGTTTATTATTTAATAAACAAGAACAACTACTATTCATTCCTCACTCCAAAACATATCACCTTACTACATTCGACACACACTTACTCTCCATCACATTTTAGACCATTTTCTTCCACAAATCTGTGCTTCTAACATCACTGTAAGTATTCTTATCATATTTATACTCCTGATCTGCGTCTAGGATTTCCATTTCATGCACAAAACCAAAACTTGGGGTATATGCATAATTCTTGAAAAATCATGAAGCATATTTATTGCATTATACTTAAAAACATGTTTTTCTTAGTTAGGAATTGCATCTCATAGCACATTGTCTTAATTTAACAAAAACCCCATGAAAATTTTTCACTAAAATCTTCTAACGACTAGGTAAAATGATTTTTTCTTACATTGTTCATACAAATGCAAAAACGTTATCTTTTAGACTTCACTTGCATAATGTCTCTTGAATGCTAAAGGGAATACATAACTAATATGTATTTTCGGGTACATTCAACCGTAGCTACATTGAAATAGGAGAGTTTGGGTTATCTCTCGTTTATAAACAAAATTTGCATAAACTAATTTTTCTTGCATCAAAAGGAGTCGAGATAACCGCACCTCCACATTGTCCCCATGTAGGCACACACTAGGAATTTTACACTTCCTTTGATTATTTTAACTAAAACTATGTAACTTTTTGTACTTAGGAAAATCATGCCTCCCGCAACCAACTACGATCACAAGAAAACCGTTAACTACTTACCCAAAGTCCACAAAACCAAAGGTCTAACCAATGCCCAAATCGAAATTTTCAAAGCCTTAGAGAAAAAGTATGTCCATGAGGGTAGAGCCGTAGACTCATCATTCTATGAAGGAACACAACTTAGGGAACAATTAGCCGCAATTCGATTTGATTCTCTTTTAGATATAGATGAACCAATTATTCCTAGGTTCATACTTGAGTTCTATGCTAGTGTAGGTCTTAGTTCGAGTGATGAAGGTTACTTAAGTCTTCATTTTACTCTAAAAGGAAATCTTGTCAACATCCCTCTTGATCAATTTGGTGAGGTCTTAGGAATTCCAAGCCAAGGGACATGTATTTACTCGGACAAATGGTCCTTAACAATCTTAGACTCCAATCTCGATAGGACGGCACCATA
Source organism: Artemisia tridentata subsp. tridentata (assembly GCA_021014915.2). Lineage (NCBI taxonomy): Eukaryota > Viridiplantae > Streptophyta > Magnoliopsida > Asterales > Asteraceae > Artemisia > Artemisia tridentata. Next base: position 253,658,783 of record CP139506.1, read on the forward strand.
TGCCACTCCTCTCGAATCAAAAGAAGTGATTAGGGAACATCTCTTCATTCCTAAGAACAACCCCACAAGAATGTTTTGTGGTCGTGAAGTTGCTAGAGATCCATTTGCAATGGAGCTTAATGAACTCAAACCCGAGTTCAAGAAGATGGAGGATGTATTAAGGGCTAATGTGATGTGCACCATAGGAAACCATGATCATATCAATGCTTGTTTATGCCACATGATGTACAACATCTCTACTCATCAACCCTTCAATCTTGCTTATTATGTTGCCAAAAGAATGTGTGACATTCCAGTTCAAAGCAAAATTGCAATGCCTTATGGTATGCTCTTAACCCGACTTTATAGAGCCTTTGCACCCACTCGTCCAAATCATTTAGGCTTTGTTCCGGATTACAACGAAATTGAACATACCTTCGTTCCTTTGAGCGACTTTAGGGTTAGTGTTGATAAGGGCAAACGTCCTCGTGTACCAACATCATCCTCATCATCTTCAATGAGTGAAGATGATGGTATGCCAAATTCTAGGATTCCTCCACCCGAGTACTTGAGCCATCTTCCTCCAATTCAACATGAATCCGCTGAATATCGAAACATCAAAGGAATGGTGAAGAATCTGGGTCGTTGGATGATGAAATTACACAAGGGGATGAAGAAGTTGAAGAAGAAGCTGAGTTGATGGAGTGTTTGGTTTTAAACAATGTTGGATATTGTGTTGTTAAACTTCTATGTGTCTAGAATTTATCTGATAATACTTGTTGTGTATGTGTAATAACTAACACTTGCAGGTGGATAACCATCATGGTTATTAATTTTCCGGGTTATAGCCAGTGTTTGGCATAACACCTAAAACGGTAAGTTTCTAAGTACGGATTAAACTATGTGCAATCATGTGTTAATGTTATCATATTTAGTTGTTTTGCTATACATATTAGATGCTAAATAAGGTCTAGGTGAATTTTCGGGTTTTCGTCGAAAAACAAAAAATATGACATATGTTCTGTTTAGTTTTTAAGTTTTAGGCATACGGATCCGACAGATCCCAAAACAGGGTTCCGCCAAGGCTTATCGTTGGATCCGCTATCTGCCATCCTGCGGATTTGGCGGATCGCTAAACATGGTTCCGCATTTGCAACCACTTGGATCCGCATGTTTCCTAGTAAAATTATAAAACTTTTTCGACTTATCCCGATTCTTAAATCTTTAATGTTTAGTATCACTTAGGATTCATTCACTGATCACAATTCCTCTTAGAATCATTTAGGAATTCTTAGAAACTTAGGAACAAAAATTCCCACCAAAATTTAAATTTTTAAATTTTAGGTGTGAGTTACCAAACAGATACAAAGAAGGAACCCATTTTAGGGATCCGTCAAATCCGTGGAAATATCAAATCATCAGACTTTCCACTATCTTCTTGTATTAACTGTAAATCCACAACATATTACTCAACCAAAGCTCAATGGATTGACTTCCTTGATATGACCTGCACAAATTTTTGTTCCAAATCATTAGTAACCAACATTCTCTATTGGATTCACATCAAATCCAAACACACAGACTCACAAACCTTCTGTCTATAAATTAGCACTTTAGGATCATCCCTTCACACAACAACCATTTCCTCTCCTGTACATCTTAGCTATCATACTTCACCATGACCAAGTCAAACAACTCTTCCACATCTAGACCTTCAAGAAGAACAGCCCGCATTAGTGTTAAACCATGTTGTTTTATCAACTTAGCAAACTCCTCATCTGAGGAAAATTCTCCTCTCAATATATCATCACCCATTGCTAGTGAAAATTTCCTTACACTCTCTACCCCAACACCATCAAATGTTATTATACAAACACCACCACCAACCATTACTCCAATAGCCTCTACTCCACCACCGGCTCCATCACAGCCTGTTAGATCACCATCACCACCAAAATCACCCAAACTCCAACCCTTGGAATTATTTAGGACTCCTCCTACATCACCACATCTTGATGACTTAGAAGAACTTTCACCAAAATTACCCAATCTTCCACCCATGACCTTTGAAGGTCAACAACCCATGCTTTTTCACCCGGTTTACCCGGATATCCATGGCCCTTTATACCATGATGCACAATCATCCCAACCTCAACAACAACCTCTATCACCCACATCCACTCTAGTTGCCATTGACGAGGCAATGTGGATGAATATGCCTCAAACCCAAGAAGAGATTAGTGAAGAGCTCAACCGTCTCTACACTCTCTCGGGTATGGTTGACCATCGCCTTCATGAAGCAATGGACATTCAAAACATTCTTATGAACTCCCTCCAAACACCACAACAACCATCACCCAACAACAACAACCAACCACCACCACCACAAAACTTGGAGCCTAGTCTTCCTCCTGGTTTTTCAAGTCATGATTGCGCACATTGTGAGAGAACATCTCACTTGGCCCAAAGGACCAACATTTTGGTCCATGAGCTTCAAAATGAGATGAGGTTCATCTTGAACCATGTTCTCGAGCGTCTTAATGCAATCTCTCATCCGCCTCAATAAAAGTGTTGTTAGGAACCTTCTAGGATGATGTTGTAGTTGTCTTTATTTAGGATTTATTTTGTAATGTAACATCATATCATATTTGTGACTTTTGTCACAGAATTTTCAATTAATGAATGTGATGTTTTTATGCTTATGAGTGATCAACATATTGCATATTATCATTATCATTGTGAACTAACATTCTTATATAGCATATATTATACCTTGCTTATGATTACCCTAGGTACATATAATGATCAGACACTTAATTTGACTTTTAAAAGTCAAAACTTATTGAAAGGCTTGTTTAGGAGAATACTTCACAAGCATTCTACTTCTTCATTGAAGTCATTCATTACTAACACTTCATTTGCAGCATATCATACCCTTCATAGTATACGTTGGTACTCGAGAAGTGAGGAGTATACATCAAGGGGGAGCATCTCATAAGCATTTCATATACTAACCGTTTGTTTTGTAGATTCATGCATTATTTCCTTGATTACTCCATCTAGGGGGAGTATAAAACAAGGGGGAGCTTAAAGTTCTCAAATCCATTCCGCTACGCTACTCTTTTTGTTTCGACAAAAAGGGGAGAAAGGAACTAAGTTTGCATCAACTGTGATTCATCACAGTACATACATTTTTTACAAAACTTTTCTTTAATAAACAAACTTAATATATATTTTTAAGAACTCATGCTATATTTATTCTCTTGCTCAAAAATATACCTTATGTTTTGTCATCAACAAAAAGGGGGAGATTGTTAATACAAATAGCGTCTCAAAAACGTTATTTATATTCTTTGATCTTTCATAGTTTTGTTAATGACAAATAAAGGAATATCTTTTAGCAAATAATAAATAATAGCTTAAGTCTCTTAAGTACCATTTACACTTCACATATTAACTAAGAATTACAAGTTTAGTAAACTTGTTTCTCTTAAAAGGAAACTTTAATTCTTAAAACCATTCCATGACATCATTTGCATGCATCACATACAATATCTTTGATATATTTGTTAGATTTGCAAGATACATAGTTGACATTTGAAGATCTTGGATGATTTGGGTTAAGATACAACTAAGAATATGGTAAGAGACAACTAATCCTTAGTGTCACGTTCACGGATCCAAATCCAAAAGGACGGATCCCTTGTGAGGGATCCGTGAGCTGAAGATCAGCTTGCCTATAAATAGGAAGCTGATCATTTGGCTCTCTCATCACTCATATAGCTTTAACACACATATTCATTCAGTACATATCTTACTAACATCATTCATAGTTGCATTTCACTTTGATCTTTCATTTTGTAGAAAAGAGATCAAGCATTCAAGGATCTACAGAACCGTAATCCTTTAGTTGCATTACTGTGTGATATTGTAGTTAGTCTCACACATCATATCTTTCATTTGTAATCAGTGAGTGTGGTTAGTGCTTTAGTCCTTAAAGCACAAAGAGTGTTGGGAGTAGTTGTACCCGTGTAAAGAACTCGACATCTAGCTTAGTGTCGGTAAAGTAAATAGGCGACGTCAGGTTGGTTCTACCTTGTGAAAGAACCCGGTGTTTAGCTTAGTACCGGAAAAGGAAGTAAGCGACGTGTAAAGGTTTTCTCCGCCTAGAAAAGGAGTTTGTTTCTTAGTGAAAGATAAACTCTCGAGTAGGAAACTCGGGGAGTGGAGTAGGGCAAGGAAGAGAGTCCTTGTAGCCGAACCACTATAAACAACAGTGTCGTGTGGTTTGATCTTTCCTCTCTTTATCTTTTGTTTACATTGTGTGATTATTTATTTGTGATTGTTTCCTTTGAAATTAACATATAGTAACAAAGCAAATAAAACTTTAAAACGGTAAAAACTATTCAACCCCCCTTCTAGTTTTTCACACAGTATTCAAGTTTTAAATTTATATTTAGCCGACTTATCAATAACACACACTTTAACGAGCAGTGTACCCGGTCAGTATGAATATAATGGTAAGTAGAGTGTCGATCACTAAGAGTGGAACGTATTATCTAGTTGTTCTAATCAGTATTTTAATATCTTAAGTTAGCTATACAACCTAATCTAACACAAGGGGGTTCAGCCTGAGAGACTGACACGGTTTGGTTATGATTAAATATAAACTAAACTAATAAGCACGAATCAGCGAGTAGCACACACGTACACAGATAAATACTTGAGACAATAAGAAGACCTGTCCTGATAGTTAAGTAGCTTGTCACTTGTTTTATTGCTAGTTTTATATGAAGTGTATAGTTCGATGCAACGCACCGAGATTAAGTCCTTTCTCGTTGGTTCTAATCTTATCGGCGAGTAAACCCTTAATGATTACTTATGACTATCCTATTTATCTTTCTTCCTACTTTTCTACAGACGATAGAATGCATAGGCGATCTAATAAATAGGCGAGGAAGGGGCATGGCGACCCAAGCAATGCACTAATAAAAGTCACCAAAGACATCAACATATAAACTTTAATTAATGGGAAAGCAATTTTAAGGGGAGTTGAAGTGAATGATAACATAACACAAGCCCATCAATCCTGACCAATTAAAGTGTACTAATACAATAAAACAAAACTACTTAATGAATTAAATACATGCAGGACCTTCTTACAGCTCTTGTATCTTCGTTCAAGGTGTGTCTTGTACTGCTACTTCGACTGAATTCGGCTTTAGGGTTTCTGTGGTCTTCGGTCTTCTAATTTGTCGAACTTACCAAAAGTCTTTTAAATTCGTCTGACTTTGTGGTATTTATAGTTTCTGTCTGAGGGCTAGATGCGGCGCATAGAATAAGTAGATGCGGCGCATTGACTTAACTTCGCGTGGGGTCCAAGATTAATATATTCAAGAATATTCGTACACCGCCAGAAGATACGGCGTAACTCCATCCTTAGATGCGGCGCATGTCCTTGCTGTCTTGGATCGTAGCTTGTGAAATCTTGATAGTGATGCGCCGTATGTAATAAGTAGGATGCGGTGTATCTGGAGCAGAATGATCTTGATCTTGTACATTTCAGTAGACTCTTAACTTCTTGCTTGTTTTGCTCCATAATTAGTCCAAAATCGCCAAGTTTCACATAATACTTGTTTTTACCTGAGAATTACAAAAGTAAACATTAACGTATCAATTCTTACAGAAAATATAATAAAACAAGTCAAATAAATAGGATAAATGATGGTAATAAAATGTACTTATTTGAGTTCATCACATAGCATACAACAATATAGACATAGCATGGTAAGAGAAACAAGATAGTGACTCAATTAAGAATGGCAAAGCATAAGCATATCATGGCAGAGACATTTATAATAAATGTCAGAAAGGATCATATAGGAATGACAATCATGCAATGAAAGTCAAGAATCAATAAAGGGAATCATATCAGGCAAAGGATCATAAGAAATATCTGTACTGAAAAGGGAAAGAATATCTGTACGATAACATAAGTGTCCCAAAGTAAGACAGAATATCTGTACCTTATCAAAGCACACAAATCAAAGCAATAAGATGAATGGAAGCAGATGATCAGTCCTTCTTCACCCAATCTACATTAATCATAAGTTTATTTATAAGTTTCATAGTTTCTTAATCATAAAGGTTTCATTTTAGTTTTCTTTCCATTTCAGGTAACTTTCCATATTTAGCAGGTTTCCATAATTAGTAACTTTCCAAAAATAGTAACTTTCCATATTTAGTAACTTTCCAAAAATAGTAAGTTTAGCCATTTTAGGTTTAAAAGCAATTTAGGGTTTCTAAAAATACTAAATAGTATTTAAAAAGGTTTAAATAGTTATTAATGTCGAAATTGAGTTTCATATATTAATATAATTATAAAATGATGTCATTTCACAATTTAGAGTTTTACAAGTCAAAATAGGGTCTCCAAATTAAGTAAATGTGAGATTAGGGTTTCTAATTACACAAGTCATTTTAATTGATCATTTAAAGTAATTAAACTCCAATTAGGGCTTCATACATTCAATTAGGTCATAATTAAGTTATATTTCCCGAATTAGCAGTTTTAGTGTTTAATTCATATAATTTGGGTTTCATATTATCATTATTCAAAGATTTGGGTTACTATTGCAATTATGCCAAAGTTAAAAGTTAATATGATAATTAATCAAAACATAAGTTAAATACTTTTAAGATTACAATAGCTTATTTAAGTTCTAAAGGTGAGGCAAATAAGCTTATAAGTATTCTAACTAAGTAACTACTTAAATTCAGAATTAAAGTTGAAAACAGATCCGACTTTATCTATTTTTAAAACACCTTAAACGAGCTGATAAAATTCTATACTTTTACCCAGATATACATATATGTCTTAAGTATTTTATGTAATTTTTCCAGATTTTATTAAGTAGTACAAGTACAAACTAAAAATCGATAATCACAACACCTCCTCAAATTGGACCTGCTGAAACACCCCGAAAGTATGTAATTATTTACCCCAGCTAAATATCTCAGAAAAATCCACAAAAATTCCAAGACTTAACTCATATACCAAATATAATTCTGCCAAAATATCAGGTCTTAATTTGTTATAGATATTAAATTAAAAATCATGAACCACGCCTTAATTTTCATACCCCGAAATACAGTTTTTATATATTATAATATATATTAAACCCGAAAAGAAACGGTGCCGTTTTGCACCATTTTTTCCCGCAAAAAAAAACCCGGCAAACCTTAGCCCATTTTCCTCTGCCGGTTTATCCCAAATCGTTGGCCATTTTTGGCCCACTTTAGATTGTATTAGCTTATTAGCTTCCGTATCTGATTAGTATACAAAGAGTAAAAGTGATGATCGAACGCACATCCAGAACCATCTCCGATCCTCTCAAAACATCTATCGGCTCTTTTGCGACAAGCTTACAACCGCGCCTCCATAGTTGTACCTTCGATCCCGTGCTCCTTTAGCTGTTGCTTTAGTGTAAGTTTAATCATATATCTTTATATAGAGTTTTAATCTTTGGTTATAATTATTGTTTGTTTTTAGATTTTTTTTTTTTGTTTTTTTGCTTAATTAAAGTTGCTTCTTTGTTATTAATTGAAGTTCTTTTGCGGTGATTCATAGCCGGGGGAAGTAAAATTCGATTTTGAAATTAGGGTTTTGTGATAGTTTGGGGGTTTTGTTAATTGCCTTTTTTCTTTTTTCTTTTTGTAAGGTTAATAATCAGTATAGTTTCATGTAGTGTTTTCGGATATGGTTTATGATTATCTTTTGGAAAATAGTATATACACTGATTGTATGCAATAAAAAATGTTAAATACATCTGAATTGGTTGTGTTTAGTGGTTCAAAGGGGCGTTAACATAGGTATGAGATTGTATGCAATAAAAAATGTTAAATACATCTGAGAGAAGGTAAATTGACAGAAATTACAGGATAAATTGAGTTGTTCTTGATCTGTAGCTTGAAGTTTGGGTCGGAATTGGTATGAGATTGTGTTCATTGTTGCATTCATAGTATGTCATATTTATTATAAGTTTTACCATGTTTTATTGCGGGTAAAAGTTAATGTCACAACTTGAAATGTGTCAAATAGGATCAAAGTCACCGAAGAGGGTCAATTGCAAAAATGTGAAATGTATATTAGAACTATGTTTACAAGAGGTGATTGTTCTGTACTTTGCTTTTTTGTTTGTAGACATGCCAATCTTTGAAAGTTAATGTAAGAAAAATACAATTGCTCTTTATGACATTTGCTCGAAAGTTGTTTATCCTTCTGTCAGTTTTTTCTTTTTTCTCTGTTTGTTTATACTATAATGAAAGAAGTTAAACAGTAATTGACCTTTTCCATTTGTTTGTGGGTACATGGTAATAACAAACTGATATATGTTTCGTTGTATTAAGCATTACACTTAAATATGCTTTCATCACATTAACTCACCGTATCTTTGTCTTTCTGTTCAGGGTGCTGAGATCCAGCCAAACATCCAACTATGGGACATGCGATTATTAGACAGCAAACTCCAAACAAATTGGTGTTGCAGGATCCAAGGGTTCGGGTGTAAAAAAAAAGATAAATGGCAACCTGCACGGCAAAATATGATGACACTCCTATTTGGAATGTATATGATTCCAATAGAAGAGACTGGATTCCCGTAGCAATTATTTTCGGCGCTAATACACAACTGATAATGTTATTTATCCAAGGTTCGTTTTATATTAGTAATTATAGCAATTATTTTCGTCACTAAATTCTATGATAGTAAAATCAAATGCTAGCTGCTGGTAACACGTGCGGTTCTTTGTTACATTTGCTCCTATTGCAGCTGTTGTAGCTACAGACGTTCCTGTTGCAGCTGCAGATGGTTCTATTGCGTCTACAGACATTCACGATTGCAGCTACAGACGGTCACGATTGTAGGTGAAGACGGTCAACATCAACAACAAATTCAGTTGGGGAGCATACGTCCTGTTGCAGCTAAAGAGGGTGACGATGAACCAATGGTAGCTGCTGCTAATGGTTGCGGTTCTTCCTCATATCGAACGGACCTTGGAGAAACTGCTTCTGAGACTGTTGTTGTTGGAATGCCTTCCGCAGGTAACGAATGGATGTGTGTGTGTGTGTGTTTTTTTTTTTTTTTTTTTTTTTTTTTTTTTTTTTTTTTTATAATGCACCAACGTTGGCTGTGACACGTTTGTTAAACCTGTCAGAAAATGTTGCGGCAAGAATGCATGAAACGGTAACGCTAGACTTTTCGTTACAAACTGTTTCTGCTGCTTCAGGTGGGTTTTTTCACTAAACGTTATTGGTGTTTGTTACATTTACAAAATTCATACTATTATTACTCAATTTGTTGTTGTGTATGCAGGCCGTCACTTTACCACACGCGACTTGCACTTACATGGATGTGCAACACTGGCATCTACAACAGCTGCAGAAGGTGAATGTCTTTGGTTGACACGCTCTATTGCAACCGTATTTTCCATTATACCATCTGAAATTAGTGTTGACCATACTATTAACAACGTTGTCGTTTATGTAGCGGATCCTTCTTGCGTGTCTGCAGCGTATGCTTTTAACTCACGTGAACCAATGTTTCCTGCACTAGAAAGGCCTCGCGATAGAACAGGTTAAGAATATTTATGATTAACGTCTTCTGTGTTGCCGTTTGTAAATGTTTATTGCTAATAAGTATATGATTGTCTTTTTTAAGGCTCACCGAGATAATATAAACGATTTTGCTCTTGGAATAAGCTGTGTCGGCTGTGTAAAGCCGTGTTCTGGGCTGAAGAAAACCTAGCATGTTTGACTGTAGCTTAATACTGGTGGTTTGGTACGCATTTCAATCACAAACATTAATATGGCATTTGACCTCATGGTATGTGATGTGTGGTTAACTATTGCGTCTGTGGAATTTATGTGGTTCAGGCTGGTAAAGATAATTTTATGTCTTTGAATCTGCAGCGACGGGGAACCGCCCTACTCTCTCATTCTTATCAAACAAGAATTTCTGAAGAAAGAAAAAAAAAAAAAAAAAAAAAAAAAACTGAAGCCGTGATTTTTAAGATACTATGCAGGTAAGTTTGCACAACCTAACCTTAAAAATCAGTTGCTGATTATACATAATCAGAATTTATTTTAGATTTTCGGTTTACGCGGAATCTTCATGAATGGATATTGTTTTAATGGATTGAATTCAATGGTAACTTTACGAGGTAATATTCAATGGTAACTTTACGGTAATCTAGATGATGAAAGCTTTTAGCTATTTAATGACATTTGAATTTAACAAACTGATATTGCAACTATTTAATGACTCTTCTGAAACCATTGGAAATCTGAAAGAATTAAAATTTCTTTTAATGTTAAACATTTAAAAAATGTAAAGAATGTCTTCTGTTAGAAAATAATTCAATTATTCATATAAATGCTACACATAAAGAATTATAGTTGTAATTGAAATTTGAAATTACATCCATCGTTCTCATGAGAAAATAGTTGCAGGATCAGTAATCACATCCTTTTAGAATCCAACTTCTTGATAAAGTTATAAAAGTTAAGTGATCATAGATTTATAGACTTCAGATGTAAAAATTAGTAGCATTAATATGTTTATCTTATGTGTGCAGCATTCTGAAGTTGAGGGCAGGGCGAATGAAAGAGCTTGATCGAAGGATGCAGGAACGATGTACCAAAATAAGGGCACTTACTGCAAGGTATGCTATTTTCTTCTGGCTTTTAACCTTATGCATTTAGTATTATTATTGCTATTCATTACAACAGCTTTGCAGATCATCTACCAGGTTCTACCATGACATATTTGATTTTCTACCATGACGTATTTGAATTTTTCATCAGCTATATACAGTTTTCAGTATGTTTATGCCATTATTTTTTTATGTACTGCAGATCGAGATCGTTCTAAAACCAAAAGTGATAATACCAGTCATGGTTCTGTGCTCTCCGGGCCTTTCTCTGTACCGAGGAATTCGTATGCTACCAACACCGACGGCCTGGTCGTATGACTTACCTTGATGCAACAGTTGAACCAATGTCGAAGACATAAGACTGTCGGAAATTGGTATGTATTCACATTTATTTTAATGAGTCGGGCCGTTAAAGATTGTAACCGTAAATTCGCATAGCGAATGTCAACATAATTACTGATTCTAAGTTCCCATACGCCTGATCAACAATAAGATAGAATTCTGAAAGATTGGTGCGAAGCGGAAGACGATGGTGTCACAAGTCATCTGGTCCAGATTATTTCTTCGCACTATCCTATTTCGCTTCCCACCGATCTCCCAGAATTCAATCATATTGTTGAACACGACTTTTTTGTCGAACGAGCATACGACATTCAATGTAACTGCTTTCGTGACTTGAACTCCACAAGAAGCCTTGATCAACAATAGGGTACAATTCTGGAAGATTGGTCCTAAACGAAATAGGATAGTATGCCAACTGATTTGGTGCATATCACTTCTACGCGCTATCCTATTTCGTTTCCCACCGATCTCCCAGAATTCAAATGTATTGTTGACCACGACTAATTTGAAAGTTGTAGCTAACCAAAAAAAAAAAAAAAAAAAAAAAAAAACTTTTATGTATCAATGTTGATACACATGGCATAAAAGGAATGGTATTTTTACTGCGTGTTTTGATTAGCAAGTTATTGAAGTTACTGCTGATGTATGCCCATTCTCACGATTTCTGTTTTCTTTGAATTCACACAAGCCGCTTGCTAAATCTCCATAACAGAAACAAGGCTCGCCATTGTCAAGCAAGTAGAACAAATGTCAAGAGGTAACTTCACACCTAAGATGATGTTATGTTTTTAGTATTGAATTTTAGTTTTCCTGTGTAATTTGCTGATATGTTTTCAAAACCAGCCTTTTTACTTGAATAAAAATTTGATAACGCTTTCTTATCATCAACATGAATGCATTTCATGTTCATCGTTCATTTACCCTGCATATACAGATTCACTGCATGGGCAGTATCTTAAATAAAGTACAATATTTAACAAAAACTTCATGTTGATGAACTGTTCTTGGATATTGATCCGGATGTGCTAACGCTTATTGCGTGTGTGGAATTTATGTAGTTTAGTGCAGTTGCTGATGGTAGCTTAAAGAGAAATGGGTTTTTGAAACTTTTTCGGCGACGAGTTCAGGTAACAAAAGAATAAGGAAATGGTACAACGTGGGCGGTCCTGTTGAACACGAAGATATTTTGAATACTGATGCTGCAAATAAAGGCTACATTCATGGTGGCTCCAGTGGTCAGGATAAGAGCAGACCGGGATGGCTAGAATCATTTGACATTGTCGTGCAGTACTACCTGATACACCTGTTGAACACTTCACTGTTTTGACAAATGAAGACGTGCCTTATCAACTTTCTCAGGTATGGGTGCATCAGACATGTCGCCAATGGCGAGTCATTCGCTTTCCAATAGTTGGAGTCAAGACGAGTTATTTTACAAGTGTGCAAAAGTTTTTATGTCAAACTTACTAATTAGATTTTGCTGTGTTTGACTTACTACTGTTATTATGAGAAAGTAACAAGGTATATGAGTGTGGGGTGTTTGGAATTGGTTATTTGTATCTGCTTTTTGCGTGTTCTAAGGGTGTTTATTATTGCTTATTCAAATTGCTTATCTGTTACATGCGCCTTTGCAGCAAAGAGATAGAAGAGGGGACCATGATGACTAACAAGATGCATTTGTAATATTCTGATTTGAATGTTGATATTGAAGGACCCAAAAGTTATCATGTTAACAATCAGCAGGTAGTTTTTTTTGGTCTAATTTATGTATATTAATGATATCTCTGTCACAATATTTTTTACATTGCTTTCAGTGTCGATTTCTTTTAGGTAGGGTTTCGTTTTATTTTTAGCGGTTTAGGCTCTTTGTTGATAACGGATGTTTGTTGTTTGTTCCAGACTTCAAACATCTTCAGTATGCCGCCTGCGAGATCTTCAACTTGATGTGTCATGATGATCGGTTTACTTGAAGGTTTCACTCATTTACAGCTTCTTTTTATATTTTCGTTTGTTTTATAAACTTGGTGTTTGTTATACTATGTTATAATAGGTTGACATATGTTTTGCCGTAAATTATGTTACACTTATTAGACGATTTGAAGGTGAAATTAACTGGAAACCAAGAAGAAAAAGATAAACTCAAAAGGGTATGTAATCTCACAACTTTTTCATTGCTTGACTTTTCAATTGAAATAATTCTTTCCTGATATTGGTTAACTAACTCTCACTTATGCATACAACATATTGCGTCAATGCCTCAATGGTACAGGAAAAACAAAAAAGCGAAGCTCCAAATCTTTAACTGAAGGTAAAAAACAAGAGGTAATTTTATTTTTAGTTTAAGTTTTTAGTTTGAGGTTTCATTTGATTATTTATGAAATTGAGTTACATATAGGTTATTCAAGTAAATGTCGCACCCAGCAGTTCGAGGAGTTGGCCTTATTAAATATCCGATCATATTGTTGTTTCTAACAACAACAGCATCGGCTACCCACCAATGTCAGCCATATACAGGTAATCACCAAAATTCATCAAACACATTTGCTTATCCATCGTGATATGACTTTTAGCAACTTCGTTTTTACCTATTCTAAATCACACTTCAGCTGCGAAAATTGTCGCACTTGGACTGTTACTATTTTCTTAGAAGCCTTTTATTATGGTTTGGTTAACTCTTTGGTAATACTATTGTTCAGCATTTCAATTCAAACATGGTAATCATCACTGTTTTACGCTTTGCTGATTCAGGCACGACCAATCCCATAACCGTGGGTGCAAAAAAATCAGAAGAATGGCAACACCAGCTGCACGAACAACTGATGCAGCAATGCTCCACACGCAAGCTAACTAATTATGATTTGCAGCTGAGAAGCAACAACCTGGGTGACAACCATGAATCATACAACGTACTAAGTGAGCAATAGAGCGGTTCCAGAAACAGGTAAGGACCGTTTTACTTACGTCTGTGGCACGTCAGCAGGTTGTTAGTTTTTTTTTATCCCAAAATGGTGAAATAGGTCGGAGGGGTTAACCAGGTTGAAAGTTGGACAAATTATATTCAAATTTATATGTATAAAGTACAAACATCTAAATCGTTTTATGAAAATTATTTTGAGTCTGATTCAGGAATTTGTACAAAATAATCTTTGACTCAATGCAAATACTTTGATTTTTAATATGGCCTCAGCTTATATTTTCTTTGTCTAAACTTTACAGGATACAATCTGCAACAACGAGATTTACCGTAGGAATTCCTTCCATAAGCTACAATGACAACAAATGCATTCAGAGTCACTATGAACTCACTCAACTTCAGTACCAATCGTGAGACATTCTCAACTGAATTAATGTATAAATGTATGGGATCTATCACAGAGCTAATCTAAATTATAAAGGTTAGACCAGCGTTTGACGGAGTTTATTTTTAAGGTTGTAAGTATCTTAAACAGTACTGTTATGTTATGATTAATTGATTATGCCAACACATGAATTTTTCATATTTTGGTTGATGTGTTGTGCCTGTATGTTCGAACTATGGCTCGGTTACTCTTTCCTTTCTTGCTTAATCGATTTTGTTTTTGTGATAACAGTGCATGCTAGAGTATATGTATCTTGGAAACTGTGGCCTGTTTGTAGTCACTGTCGTGCCATTAATCACAATGCATCCACATGTATTTATAATTTAGATGTTGCTACGTACATCTTCAAAACGAGGTACATCTTCAAAATGATGTGGTAACCCGCCACGATTTAGTTATTTAAATCGAGTTTTTTACTTTCACAAACAGTTAGTATTTCGAATACGATAAAAAAAGAATCTCATTTCAAACCAGTAAGGTTTATTTATTAATATTATACAACTGTTTATTTTAATTATTTTTCAGCCATTTAAAACATTAGCCATAAAGACAAAAAATATTAGAAGTGTAAATAAAAAAATCTTAGCCAAATAAACATTAGCACTTATATTGTAACGTTGCATTTATTAATATTATACAACTGTTTATTTTAATTACTTTTCAGCCATTTAAAACATTAGCCGAAAAACAGGCACGCCCGCAACGCGGCGTCAGTCGCCTATCTCGTGAATTTCTAAAAATCAAACGGTTGCCTTTCCGACCTCTAAAAATCATCAAACCAATTTTATTTGATCACTATTTCACTGAATTCAGTTTTAGACCAAAGAACCACTAAAATTCATGTTTGTATCATTGGTTTAAAATTCGTTTAGGTAGGACAAAATTTCTGATAGATTAGTTTGTTTATATATATCCGATTTCAATAACATAATTAATTATATTGACACATATTAATACATATTAATCCGAAAGAATTATTATAGATTGAATTTTATATGGTACCTCTTGTATAATTCGAATAGGGAATAAAAGAACAAGGTCTCAATGAATCACCAACACTTCTCTTCTCCTTCTTGATCATGATCGAATGAAAGAAAGAATAAACAAGGATCGGTTATGTTTTATTCAAACTATTCGAATGGATTAAAAGTTATGGATCGATTACCTTACTATGGATGTATACGAATTGAATAATGACAATGATCAAGGTCTTCTTCTCTTCCTCTTCTCTTCTTGATCAATCGAATGGAACAAGGTTCTAGGTTTTTTTTTTTTTTTTTTTTTTTTTTTTTTTTTTTTTTTTTTTTTTTGGTTTCTTTTGCCGTCAAAATGAATGAGAGAAAATAGGTTGTAGGGTTTTTGATAGTGTATAATACACGGTTTTAAAAAAAATAGATGGGAGAGTGATAGCCGAAAATTTGGGTGTAAATTGGGATGATTTGCAACTTTCCATAATGGCCAAAATTCTTGTATATCTTTTATAAATATTTTGTACATGGTTTTTAATTAATTCGGCCTATATGTGACATATTAAACGTGCCATAATTTATATCATAAGGTTCATACATAATTTCATATAATACTTTAGATTATGTGTTCATATTGTATGGTTTTGAGTCATAACATGTTATATAACTCAAGTTTTAATTTATAGCGTATTTTATAAGTCGTTTTTAATTTAGGGTGTTATAATTCTTCCCTTCAAGAAAGAAAATTTCGTCCGCGAAATTGAAATACGAAGTCGAAATAGAAATGCGAAATACGAAATCGAAATCGATATCAAAATGAATACGTACCAAGTCAAAGAGAGAAATGTGGATAACTGGATCGTATCGATTCTTCGGTCTCCCAAGTAGCCTCGCTCTCAGGATGATTCTCCCGAAGAATCTTTACAAAAGGAATCATTTTCGTACTCATGACTCTTTCCTGAAGCTCCAAAACAGCCTCAGGTTCTTCACTATAAGAAAGATCTTCTCGAAATAGATCGAACGGCAAGAGACAACATGAAGTGGGTGATAATCATACTCACGAAGAAGAGATACATGGAATACATCATATACGTGAGATAACTGGGAAGGTAACGCCAAGCGATAAGATACCTCGCCAACCTGATCAAAATCATTGAAAAGCCCTAGGCTTTCATAATTCACAACGAATTCGTTCCAAGGAATACGAAACAACAATGTAGCGGATAACGATTTAAATCTCACACAGAGATACATGAAACATTCATGCTTGTAAGCAATACGAAGGTAGTACTAAAGAGTAAAACCTCATCAACTCAGTCCAGATTCTTAACGAAAAGAGAACTAGTGCATCATTATAGAAGAACTCATCAATTTCAAACAGATACTGATCGAACTAAGGAACGTACCACCGGTCAATGAAGCACGTGACGAATCATCAAATGTATCAAGAGTTTTATAAGAGAGAGATAGTATAATTTTACTGATGATCAATCGAGTACAACTCGAAATATCAACTTTTATTGAAACGCATAATGAGATGGGTAGCATATTTGTACCGACGATCAATAAAGTATAAATCGGAGTATCGAAACGCATCAGAAAACAAAACAAATTAGGTCGAATAATCATACAGACAAAAAACATCAAAGAGCTAACGTAGTCATACAGACGATAAACTAAGCACATAACGGAGGATCGGAACGTATCGGAGAGCATAACGGAATAGGTCGGATAATCGTATGGAAAACAACAACTCAAAGGATTAACGCATCGTGAACCAGATCTTCTTCATACGCCCAAAACGTCTAACTCTCCACAACGGGGACATCGTACAAAACATACAAATTTCATAGTCCACCATTCAAGGTTTCTCTTCCACAAGGATAACTAATCTACCAATCACAGTAATCAACCCCGGACCTTAAACCAGCAAATCTCCAACTTAATCCAATCCAAAAGGTGTTCTACATCTCCGTAGGCAAACTCAATCATGCCAATACACTTGTCAAACTCTCCGTCCCATACATCTTCAATTTCAACATAGTTGCTCTGTCCGTCCATCCATCTGAAGGTGAGTAGTTGCCATAAAATCTCGAGCCGGTCTTGAAGGTCTTCTGCATTTCTTCTGGAAGTGTGAAACAAAACTCGATTTTTCTGACATGATCACTACAGGTGCGCCAAGGAGCTTGAATAATCTTCTGTTGAAATAAATCTCTGCCGATCTTCCAAGTGAGCCACCAAGTTGAACGATTCACTACAACCCACATCGTTTTGTCCTTCCCAACGTGCGCGTAAATCCCGTTACAAAGTTGCTGACAGTTTTAATCCCACTTCTATATACGAACATCTAAAATGAGGAAAACCACTCATACGCTGATGCTAACTCCCAATCTGTTGACATGCTAGACACTTCGCCATCAAAGCATTCACGTCCGTTGTCATACCATCCCGTCATAATTTATGCTACAAGTCTCTACATAATAGTACAACTAATATGTATAGAGCGAAAAGAACGGGGTGCTTCGAGTATAACCGTTTCATTCAAATCTTCTACATAGATCATAATTCCACCACCTTGCTCCTGAGCTTCTTCACATCCGTCATAACCAATCTCCAGTCGTGCGTCTGATAGTTCGCCTCCCACGGTTTATCTGCATAGATGAATCACTAGCAATCTTTTTGTATAACCTAAGGACATAGCTGACCTTCTTCTCAAGTAGAAACAAATATCCCTCTTAACTTTCCAAAAGTTCTTCAACTTATTCTTCATCCCTACCAAAATTATACTCTTCGAGAAACTTACATCGAGCTCTTCTGACGTAGAAATTTTCAACACCAAAATACAAGGATGATTCCCGTGTTTCTCTTTCGTCCCTGAATATACTAAATCGTCATACTATGACAATTGTCCAAGCATTCATGAAATACACGATTCATCAAGCTCACAAGAATAGTCGGAGCAGTAGCCAATACGATTGACATCACAATGCTCATAGAGATTATAACGGATACAAATCAATGCTAGGAACATCTTGTTCCTTCACATGAAAATGGACATAATCAGATTACAAATCGATCATAGAGAAAACTTCACCCTGAAGTTGATTAGATAAGTCGTCGATAACGGTATCAGTCCTAATCACCATACTACTAAGATTCCAGAATTCCATGAACAACCTTATACCACCATCATTCTTCTTCATAACCAAACTGAAACACAACACAGAGACGCACACAGACGGATAAACCACTTCCTAAAAGTAGGTCCTTCAATACTCTTCATTCAACGTATGTCGTTCGTAAGGGATTTCGGAAATAGGCAAAACGTCGCTTACACATGAATAGAGTTCTGATTCAAATAACACACTGACCTTAGGCACACCTCAAGACATTCTATGACTCCAATAAGTTCAAGGTATATGATGTAACTATTATCACGCTGGCCAGACGTCATATTACTTGCATCATATACACATGCCTTTATTGCAATCACAGTCTACCTCAAGTCGTGACAAAACACATTCTAATAAACGGATCAAAACAATTACATTCGAGAGGAAATCTTGGTAGTCCATCAAGGAATACTTCGCGAAATTAAACATCGAAAACTCTCGAGCGAGTTACATCAAACGGAATATCTTCACAAACGCGAGGGATTAATATACGGAATTTCAAAGCAAAGGTGATCATAATAGTATGCCAGGTCAGAAACCTAGGCACGGAGTTTGAGTTTCATAAGTCGTCAGAGATGACAAAATCATAACTATTGTTAGCATCTCAATGCTCAGTCAACAATTACATGACCAGAATGAAATTGAATCGAACATTCCCAAAGAAATCAGATTAGCATAATGAAATTGATCTTCAAACATCCTCAACTGTACAGGATAATCTACACTCGTGATGGATAGTCACAAGATTCTCATAGAGATAGAATTAGGAATAGCAATTCAATAATGCAGAGGCGACTTAATGTGCTTAGTAAAAGCAAAAGACACCACATGATATGTCGTTCTCGTATCAAATAAAACCATGCAGCACGATCACATAAGTAAGGAATATCCGAAATGGTACTTGATGTGTCAGCAGCCTGGTCCCTGGTCAGAGCGAACACTCGACCCTCGGCAGATTGCTGTCAATCATTCTCATTCTTACGGTTGTTACCATTCACCTTCGGACACTCTTTCGTCCTACGTCCAATCACACTACAACTGAAACCGGCATCCAACGTCTTATAACACGATCACCCAGATGAAACTTCTCACAGTCAACACATGGAGGAGATGGAACCTGGTCCCACAACTTCTTCTGCTCAGACGAACCCGAACGTAGGGATCAAAACGAACAATGAAGACAAATCAAACGTCAGGATCAAAATACGAAGGAAGAGATCGCGTCAAACGAGAAGCCTAATGTCTACCCAATATCCTCACATGTCATTCTTAGGTTCTACAGGTCAAACCCAGCGCTCTGATACCATAACTGTAACACCCCGACCCGACATGGCCAAGATATCACATTTATGGTGTCATACAAAGCATAATATACGCAAGCGGAAGTCTTTCAATAAATACCAAGTCTCGAACATCAAGACTTGTCAAAAGATAATCCAAAACATAATGGGTTACATAAATAAATAATATGAAACATTCATAGTATTCAAGGTACAAGAATAAATATCCGAAACAATGGATAACAAAATAATAGGTCTTCTAAAATCTACACTCTTCACTCAAGACCATCGCCCCGCTTATAACCTGTCGCATAAGAAAAGAAAATGCGGCTGAGCTTAAAAAGCCTAGTGAACAGATATATATAACAATACATAAGGTAAATAAGCATAAGCAACGAAAAGAAGCATATGAGTATATGTAAACATCAAGATTATAAGAGTCACAAGAATTATAGAATCATGAGGGTTATAAAGGAAATCATAGAGTTATAAGAATAGTAAGAATAATGGAGTCATAAGTGTAATGAGAACTGAATGAGAAATGAAACAAGAAATGAAATGAAAACAAAGAAAGGTTCATATAAGGATGTGCCATAAGAACTACATATCATAATCCGTCAAATCATATAATATCTTAAAAGTGCACGAAGAGGGGAGACCTCTAAGTACTAAAATTGTGAGAAGGAGTGTAAGGCACACACCACCTGGTCACCATAATCATATAAACATAAAACCTAGGATGCATCCATACGCTCCCTAACATAAGTATGTATGTCAGTACTAGACTAAGCACACACACGCATTAATGGCCAATAGTGATCACAATATAATACATAAACATAAGGGGGAACGCCGTAGATCTATCACACCTCTACGGGAGTGTCATGACTAGGGTGCCATCAAAGACATAGTCATGGTACCTCCACAACTAGGTTAGCTCAGGCACAGATCTATCATAGCATACAACAATATAGACATAGCATGGTAAGAGAAACAAGATAGTGACTCAATTAAGCATGGCAAAGCATAAGCATAACATGGCAGAGACATTTATAATAAATGTCAGAAAGGATCATATAGGAATGACAATCATGCAATGAAAGTCAAGAATCAATAAAGGGAATCATATCAGGCAAAGGATCATAAGAAATATCTGTACTGAAAAGGGAAAGAATATCTGTACGATAACATAAGTGTCTCAAAGTAAGACAGAATATCTGTACCTTATCAAAGCACACAAATCAAAGCAATAAGATGAATGGAAGCAGATGATCACTCCTTCTTCACCCGATCTACATTAATCATAAGTTTATTTATAAGTTTCATAGTTTCTTAATCATAAAGGTTTCATTTTAGTTTTCTTTCCATTTCAAGCAACTTTCCATATTTAGCAGGTTTCCATAATTAGTAACTTTCCAAAAATAGTAACTTTCCAAAAATAGTAAGTTTAGCCATTTTAGGTTTAAAAGTAATTTAGGGTTTCTAAAAATAGTAAATAGTATTTAAAAAGGTTTAAATAGTTATAAATGTCGAAATTTTGTTTCATATATTAATATAATTATAAAATGACGTCATTTCATAATTTAGAGTTTTACAAGTCAAAATAGGGTTTCCAAATTAAGTAAATGTGAGATTAGGGTTTCTAATTACACAAGTCATTTTAATTGATCATTTAAAGTAATTAAACTCCAATTCGGGCTTCATACATTCAATTAGGTCATAATTAAGTTATATTTCCCGAATTAGCAGTTTTAGTGTTTAATTCATATAATTTGGGTTTCATATTATCATTTTTCAAATATTTGGGTTACTATAGCAATTATGCCAAAGTTAAAGGTTAATATGATAATTAATCAAAACATAAGTTAAATACTTTTAAGATGACAATAGCTTATTTAGGTTCTAAAGGTGAGGCAAATAAGCTAATAAGTATTCTAACTAAGTAATTACTTAAATTCAAAATTAAAGTTGAAAACAGATCCGACTTTAGATATTTTTAAAACACCTTAAACGAGCTGATAAAATTCTATACTTTTACCCAGATATACATATATGTCTTAAGTATTTTATGTAATTGTTCCAGATTTTATTAAGTAGTACAAGTACAATCTAAAAATCGATAATCACAACACCTCCTCGAATTGGACCTGCTGAAACACCCCGAAAGTATGTAATTATTTACCCTAGCTAAACATCTCAGAAAAATCCACAAAAATTCCACAACTTAACTCATATACAAAATATAATTTTTCCAAAAGCTCAGGTCTTAATTCGTTATAGATATTAAATTAAAAATCATGAACCACGCCTGAATTTTCATACCCCGAAATACAGTTTTGACACATGAATTTCTAAAAATCAAACGGTTGCCTTTCCGGCCTCTAAAAATCATCAAACCAATTTTATTTGATCACTATTTCACTGAATTCAGTTTTAGACCAAAGAACCACTAAAATTCATGTTTGTATCATTGGTTTAAAATTCGTTTAGGTAGGACAAAATTTCTGATAGATTAGTTTGTTTATATATATCCGATTTCAATAACATAATTAATTATATTGACAAATATTAATACATATTGATCCGAAAGTATTATTATAGATTGAAGTTTATATGGTACCTCTTGTATAATTCGAATAGGGATTAAAAGAACAAGGTCTCAACGAATCACCAACACTTCTCTTCTCCTTCTTGATCATGATCGAATGAAAGAAAGAATAAACAAGGATCGGTTATGTTTTATTCAAACTATTCGAATGGATTAAAAGTTATGGATCGATTACCTTACTATGGATGTATACGAATTGAATAATGAAAATGATCAAGGTCTTCTTCTCTTCCTCTTCTCTTCTTGATCAATCGAATGGAACAAGGTTTTAGGGTTTTTTTTTTTTTTTTTTTTTTTTTTTGTGGTTTCTTTTGCCGTCAAAATGAATGAGAGAAAATAGGTTGTAGGGTTTTTGATAGTGTATAATACACGGTTTTTAAAAAAATAGATGGAAGAGTGATAGCCGAAAATTTGGGTGTAAATTGGGATGATTTGCAACTTTCCATAATGGTCAAATTCTTGTATATGTTTTATAAATATTTTGTACATGGTTTTTAATTAATTCGGCCTATATGTGACATATTAAACGTGCCATAATTTATATCATAAGGTTCATACATAATTTCATATAATACTTTAGATTATGTGTTCATATTTTATGGTTTTGAGTCATAACATGTTATATAACTCATGTTTTAATTTATAGCGTATTTTATAAGTCGTTTTTAATTTAGAGTGTTATAGTGTATGCTACCTAATCAAAAGGAGAATCTTTTGGATACCAAACACCTAATTTTGGTTGACCTTTTAAATTTCTAAAAATTCTTTTCACAGCATGAAGATGTGAAACTTTTGGTGTGACTTGGTATCTTGCACATGCACACACTGCAAACATAATGTCAGGTCTTGAAGAAGTTAGATACGTCAATGAACCAATCATTGATCTATACAAGTGAACATCAACTTCTTCACCATCTTCATCTTTGAGCAGAGGCTTGGAAGTTTTCATTGGTGTACTTGCTGTCTTGACATCTGTATACCCAAACTTCTTCAAAATTTCAGCAACATACTTATCTTGACTGATAGATATGCCTTCCTTCATTTGCTTCACTTGTAATCCCAGAAAGAAAGTAAGTTCTCCCATAGAACTCATCTGAAACTTCTTATGCATCAGCTTCTCAAATTTAACACATAACTCCTTCCTTGTAGAACCAAAGATGATATCATCCACATATACTTAAACCAGCAAAATATCACCTTTGTGTCTTTGGATGAACAAAGTCTTGTCAATCTTTCCTCTTTGAAACCCATTGTCCAATAGATATGTTGACAAGGTTTCATACCATGCTCTAAGAGCTTGATGTAATCCATAAAGTGCTTTTTCAACCTTATAAAATCTATCAGGAAAGTCTGGATCTTCAAATCCTGGTGGTTGACACACATACACCTCTTTTTCAATCTTCCCATAGAGGAAAACACTCTTGACATCTATCTGATACTACACAAAGTCTTTAAATGAAGCATAAGCTAAGAACAACCTAATTGCTTCAATTCTCGCAACAAGGGCAAGGACTTCATCATAGTCAATCCCTTCTTCTTGTGTGTATCCTTGAGCAACCAATCTTACCACAATTCCTCTTTCATCTTTCTTAGTCCTGAAAACCCATTTTGTACCAATAGCTCTCTTTCCATTAGGTAACTCCACTAAAGTCCAAACTTCTTGTAACTTGAACTGTAGAAGGTCTTCTTGCATAGCCTCTATCCAGCTTGGATCATTCAATGCTTGAATCACCTTTTTGGGTTCTACTTATGATAAGAAACAAGCAAACAAATAATTTTGAAGATCTTTATGACTGTTTCTTTGTTTAAGAGTTCTGACAAACATTCCTTGTTCATTCAAATCCTTTGACATATTCCTTATTTGTACAGATGAATGCACATCGCCAATCTCTTGAGTCATAGGATGATTTTTATGAATTCTTGTTGTTGGAATAGGACTGACTGGAATTGTTGGATCCAAATTGTTCATGTTAGCCTCTTTTCCAGCATCATCTTCATCACTTTCAGTCCATATATCTTCCAATACAGGCATTGTTGGATCAAATGGAAATTCACTGCTATCTTTTTCACCAATAGCATCATCTTGTATGCCATCAGCATTAACAGTTAAACTAGCAGTATTAACTTTGTTAGTGCTGTTAGTGCTGTTAACATCATCATTCTTCTCCTGATCATCTCTCCTGTTGTCTTTTCTTGAATCTTCATCATCCTTCTTATCATCATCACTTGAAGACTTGACTTCATCATCTTGAGAACTCTTTGGATCTTGGGTTGAGATTGGTGGATCAACAGTCCATAATGGTAGCAGAATGTAATCTTTTATAGATTCTACCTCCTTTCTAGTTTGACCTGCATCATTATTAGATTTTGTACCTGCAAAACCATTAGACTGTGTACCTGCAACAACTAGCTCATAATTCATTGTTCTTGTTAGTGCATCAATATCAAATATCCAGTATGGTCCACTACCTACAATATTAGGTGTATTTTCACTAAACCTAATATGCAAGTTCTCTTCCACTATCCTTGTTCTACTATTGAATACTCTAAAGGCTTTGCTATTTAGAGAGTATCCAACAAAGAAACCTTCATCAGCCTTACCATCAAATTTTCCTAAGTGATCTATGGTATTGAGAATTGTAACAGGACACCCAAATGGTCTCATAAAACTTAAAGTTGGTGTTCTACCAGTAAAAAGTTCATATGGGTCTTGTTATGAGGCTTAACAACTAACACTTTATTTTGCACATAACAAGCAGTATTGACTGCTTCTGCCCAAAAAGTAGTTGGTAACTTAGAATCAGCTAGCATAGTCCTAGCAGCCTCAATTAGTATCCTATTTCTCCTCTCAGCAACTCCATTTTATTGAGGAGTTCTAGGTACACTATACTGTCTCATAAAGGACTTAAGAATGCCACTAGTCTCATCCTTAGTAGCTAAAAAGAAAACCCAAGTAAACCTACTAAAATCATCTGTGACAACTAGGCAATACATTTTCTTCATTAAACTTTTTACAAATGTTGGACCAAACAAATCCATATGCAACAATTGTAAAGGTTGGCTGACAGAGTTCACTGTTTTGGACTTACAAGAGACTCTGTGTTGCTTTCCCTTCTGACAAGCAACACAGGTTTCATCATATTCAAAAAGTTTGGAAGGCAAACCTCTTACAAGATTTCCCTTAACCAGTTTGTTCATTGTTTTAAAATTCAAGTGACCTAGCCTTCTATGCCAAAGGTTAGATTCATTAGATGTGGCTTTTGCAAAGAAACAAGTTAAACCTCCTTTGGGAACATGTTCTCTAAATCAACACTGTATATATTATCCTTTCTAGGAACTTTAAGTAAAACTTAACTTTCATCAATTAACTTAAAGTCAGGAGATAAGACTATACATTGAGTGTCATTAAAGAGAACATTATTCTTTTTTTCACACATTTGTGAGACACTAAAGAGATTAAACTTTAACTCTTTTACAAAATACACATTCTCAAAATCTAGTTTGCCAGTTCTAATTGTACATTTTCCTGTGATTTTCCCTCCTTTGGGGTTACCTCCAAAGGCAACATATCCTCCATCAATTTCTTCATAATCTGTAAGATAGGACATGTTCCCTGTCATGTGCCTTGAGCATCCACTGTCAATCACTCATTGATCTTGTAACTCTACCTGTGGATTGCCCTGCACATAAGGTAAGAAAATCAGTTTCTTTTGAGGACCCAAGCCATCACTGACTTGGATCTTCCTTGTGCATCAACATAATCAAACTTCTTAAGGGTGATTGATGCACTGTCATGTTTGAAAACATGGTCTAAAACTTTAATCTTTGGTTTCCAAACCCAACAAGTTGAGGCCTTAACAACATGAATATAGTTTCCCTCAATAACATTAACAACTATTTTTGCTTCAGTAGTAGAAACTACTGGTTTTGGCTTAGCAGTATTAAGTGTTGTTTTCTTTTGAATGGGCCTTTTAACAGTTGAATGTGCTATTTTTGAAAAATGTGACATTGATTTAGCACCATTCACTGTTGGTTTTGTGGGAGCAGTATTAACTTGTCTAGCAGTATTAATCAATACTACTGGTTTTGAAAGATTTTGTCTAGCACAATTAACTGATACTAAAATTTGGTGATTCACCCTTGGAACCATGTTACTTTTAGCATAGGGGTGAGTATTTTTAAAATTTTTGTGATTCACCCTTGAAGCATTGTTCCATACTGGTTTTACTATCCTTTGATTTATAAATTGTTTTTTATGGTAATGACAATTATACTGCAAATGTTCAAAACTACCACACACATAACAAGCCTTATTAAACATCTCAAAATTACTTCCTAATCTTTGTGTCATCATGCCATTCCAGTTCCTTTGATTTCCTCTTCTAGGGCTGTTAGTGTTCTGCCTAGGTTGCTCATCTTGATTAACAGTTCTCCTAGCATTTTGACCTTGTGAATTAGGTTTAACAAACTTTATCTTTTCAACACTAGATCTAACTGTTTTACTTTCAACCTTAGGTGTAGACACAACCTGATCCTCATCATCTGACACCCAATCTTCAATAATTGGTGTATCAGTATACTTCCTATCAATCTTAGTCTTTTCCTCACTAATCCTAGCTTTACTATTCTCACCTACAGGCTCTTTAAACTCATCTAGACCAGTAAAAGATAAGTCAGCAGTTGGAGGCACAAACTTTCCTGTAATGGGAGGTGCAACTGTTTTATAGCCTATACCATTCTTGCACTTGTTAACAATTTGACACTCTACAATCTTGTTAACACTTTCAGATGCATGTTCATATCTTTCTACATTAAATTGAATGCTTTCTTTTTCCTGTTGAACTACATCTTTTTCTTTTTGAGCTTTTTCAAGCCTTTTCCTAAGCTCTGTAATGAGTGATTCTTTTACAAAAAGTTCACTTTCTAAAACATGAATCTTGTCTATATATTCAAACTCTTGCTTTTTTGTAAAATTCAAGTCTTTCTTCTGTTGACTCTAAGCCTACCTTATAGCCTAAAACATGTAACTCAGATTTCTTTAAATCTTCTACTAGTTTATTATTCTTAGCTTTAAGTGACTCAACAGTATCTAAACAAGATTTATAAGAGCAACCAGAATCATTAGATACCTCAGAGTCAGAAATTGAGGATGAAGATGAATAGGCCATAAGTGCATAATTGGGTCCTTCTTCAACTTGATCACTCCAATCATAGGCACCAAGACCATCACATGACACCAAGGCTGTTGAAGAAGGTGTTTCCACATGTATACTCCTTCTTGTACCTTCCTTACTCCTATTGTCTTGGTTCCTTGGAGCTCTGCATTCTCTAGCAAAGTGTCCCTTCCTGTGACAGTTGTAGCACTCCACCTTGGACCTATCAAACCCCATGTTGTCATTTCCCTTGACTATGAGCTTCCTTCCAGTATTCTTCAAGAACCTTCTTGCCCTCATAGTCAACATTGTCATCTGCCACTTCAAATCCATCTCTTCTAAGTCATCTGGATGAATTTGGTCCAAGTCCTCATGTACAAGTTGAGGACTATTAGGATGAATAGCCTGGAATGCATAAATAACAACATCACTCAAGTTATCAACATTTGTAGAATTAGCAGCATTAACTTGGGTGCTAGCAGTAGAAACTCCATGAGCAATATTAACTACTCCATCAGTACTGCTAGTGTTATTGTTTGAGGAGGACACAAAAGCCATGTTTTGTGTGCTTGAGCTTGAACTGGACATCCCTTTGACCTCTGGTTCATACACTTTAAGATTGTTGTAAAGGTCATCTATGCTCATTGTATCCAGATCAGTCTTGTTTCTCCACACAACAGCATGTGTGTTCCACTCTGGTGACAAACTCCTTAAAAGCTTCTGGTTGATATCTTCTTGGGAAATCGTTTCACCCAAAAGCTCTAATTGACTCACAAGCTTCTGAAGCCTGTCATAGGTTTGATCAAGCATCTCAGTGCTTGGAGCAGAAAAGTTCTCATACTATTGCTTCAAGAGATTCTTCTTGGTCTTCTTAGTAGCAGCATTCCCTCCAAATCTCTTCTCAATAGCTTCTAACAATGACTTAGCATCCTTGATAGAATTAAATGTCAACTGATGTTCATTAGGAATGCCCATCATAAGAGTGCTTCTTGCCTTTACCTCCAATCTTCTTTGTGCCTTGTCTTCAGCAGTTTTAATAGGCAACACAGTCACAACACCAGTATTAGATGTTGTTGTTCTTGGCAAGGTATTACCATTCTCTATAACCTCCCATAGAGAATAGTCAATCATCTGAATATATTGCTTAACTCTCATTCTCCAGATCTCATACTCACCAGGCTTGAGCATTGGAACCTTATATGCAGCAACCATATGTGCAGAGTCTTGATCCATCTTTTCAAGTAAGATCTTGTGTATTAAAACATGTTCTTCTTGATCACAGCTTCTAGATCACAAGCTCTGATACCACTTGTTGATCTCAGTAATTCACTTGATCGAATTCCCTTAGCTTGTAAAGGTTAAGTTATGCTAGATAAATCTAGTACAACTATGGTATAGAAACTGTTCTTGAGTTGTATTAAAGTTTATGCGGAATCTAAACTTTGATCTTAAGAAGAATTTTGTATAATGAAACAGTTATGAACACAAGATTAACAAACAAACAACACTTCAATATTATTGACTATAATACGAATACTCTGAAAAGTATTAGGGTTACACAACCTTGAAGCTATAACTCTATCTATTACGTATCTATCTCAATGCCCTAGGACATCCTTTTATAGACGAAGGAGTCCTAGTCGGCTTACAATAACTTGTTCTCTAAGATAAATCTTTTCTATAATTTTTTCTATAATTATCTAAACATTCTAAACATATCAAACCGACTATACAATGTATATCTCTTAAACAGTTGTAACATAACCGCCTAAATACTCTAACAGTCTTAACTATGAAGTAGCAGCATTAACTCTTCAGAAATTGAAACTTTTTACTAGCAGTACTAAGTTTGTTCCAGCAACATTAACTACTTAGTGTATTTTCCTTAAAGTTCAAGAGCAATCTTAACCTCATAGAGCAGCAATATCATCCATATGAGCAGCAGTAACTCAAGAAGCTTTAATTCCCAACAGACTCCACATTGAATGAACTAGACCCCAATGACTTATATCTCTTATACTTTTCGTGTCTATCTTGTTCAAATTTTGGAAGTTCCACATCCTTCCATTTGGGACAATATTTTAAAATATCCCACGCATGAAAAAGTGTAAATGGTACTCCATATTCAGCACGATATTTCTCAAGTGCCTTTTTGGTGTAATCCTCGTCTCCGACTCTACTCTCCACCCATCGAATGACGTTACCGTACACTCCACAAAATTAAGCCATTTTTGGACGCAAATTCTTCCATTTCTCGTTTAACGAATCATATGTTTGACCACCGGTTACCTTTAATTTTTTCTCAACGTATTCTAAAACCTCAATCCAAAACCTAGCCTCCCTTCCCATATTACCAACGACACTATCTTCAAATATAGGAACCCAACCTTTACACAATGCCACTTTTTCTTCAGTGGTCCATGGATTCCGTCCTCAGAATCTATTCTTGGAACAAATGAGGATACTTATTTCTCATTTTCTCATCGGGTTCCCATCTTATGCTCGTTCCCTTCCTGTGTCTCCATTGAACTTTTACTAACGTTATTTCTTTGCTACAAAGTTGTCCCATCTTTCTTCCCAGTATATCCTTCGGTTCTTCTTGTGAAGTCAACCCTGGATCAATTTTGACGTCATCCAAAGTGATCACATTAGTCTCGTCCGTGAGGCATTTCCTTAGATATGACACATGAAAGGTGTTATGGATACCTCTCATTTCTTTAGGTAAGTCAAGTACATAAGCTACTTCTCCAACATGCTTCAAGATTTTAAAAGGCCCTATAAATCTTGGACCTAGCTTTCCTTTGTTCTTGAACCGCAATACACCCTTCTACGGGGAGACCTTTAACATTACAAAGTCTCCAACTTCAAACTCAATAGGCTTTCTTATATTATCAACATAACTTTTCCATCGATGGGCCGCATAAATCTTTCACGGATCGTTTCTATCTTTTTAGTAGTCGCTAATACAATATCTGTACTGGCCAATTCTCTCCTCCCAAATTCATCCCAACATACGAGTGTTCTGCACTTCCTACAATAGAGCATCTTGTACAGTGGCATCTTGATACTCGAATGGTAACTATTATTGCAGGCGAATTCAACCAATGGTAAGTGATCATCCCAATTACCACCAAAATCAATCACACATGCTCGTAACATATCTTATAAAGTCTGAATTGTCCTTTCACTCTGCCCATGAGTTTGAGGATGAAATGTCGTGCTCATATGCAATCTTGTACCGAGTTCTTCTTGAAAGCTTTGCAAAAAATTTAATGTGAAACGTCCATATCTATCATAAAATATTGAAACGGGCACTCAGTGTCGCACGACTATCTCATTAACATAGATCTTAGCTAACTTGTGAATGAGCATACTTTCTTTAATTGGAATGAAATGTGCATTCTTCTTCAAGTGATCCACTATAACCCAAATCGCATCGTGATTCTTGGCCGTCCTTGGTAGCATAGTAACGAAATCCATCGTGATCTTTTACCACTTCTAAACCAGAATATCCAAAGGCTGAACCTTTTCATACAGCTTTTGATGCTCAGCTCTAACCTTAAGACAAGTCAAACACTTTTCAACACATTTTACATAGTCCCTCTTCATACCCAGTCACCAGTAATCTCTTTTTAATCAAGGTACATCTATGTAGCTCCCAGGTGGATAAAATACTTAGACTTGTGTGCTTCTTCCAATAGTAGTTCCTTTATGTTGCTTCAAAAAGGAATATAGATCCTCCCATGCCGAGTCTTAATCCCATGATTATCATCTACAAGATGAGGAATATGAGATGCAATACGTTCATTTCTCCAGTTATCCTCCTTCAGAGCTTCTTCCTGAGATAACTTGATTTTGCCAAAAAGATCAGACGTGACAATCATTCGTAAAGACTGAACTCTTATAACATGATTCATGTCTTTACGACTTAGAGCATCTGCTACAACATTCACCTTACCAGGATGGTAGCGAATTTCACAATCATCAAGTAAGAGATGAGTATTGGAGTGGGCTAAAGTCAATAGTAAAGGGAATAAGAAACCTATGGAAAAAGAAGAAGTAGAATACTTGACATCATGATAATTATTTATGCTTAGTATTTTCTATCTTAGGACTATGAGGTTATTACCTAACTAGATGACTATACTTCGTTGTTTTAGACTTTATGCTTGGTTCTTATTAGCACGATAATTATTGCTGACAATGTAAAGTTAGCATCGGGTGATCCTTTCAATTTACCACCCGACGGTTTAATAATATGTATATCTTGGTTAGTTTCTTCAGTTTGATGATTATTTTCTTGCTTGAATGTGAATTATATACCTTTGGACAATATCTTAGTTTGTTCTTTTAAATGCATGCTCAAACTTGGTCACATCATGATATTTACCACTTGGTTGCATGAATATTTCTTGAATTTGATTGGAATCTAACTTGTTTTAGTAGTTTTATATGATTCTGTAGATATATGGGTTATTAGGTAGTATCTTAGTTACAGGTTGCAGAAATGAAAAACTGGATGAAATCTGGAAACCTTCTGGAGACGTTCACTTAAATAAGGCAACAGTCCCGGATATATAGAGGACCGTCCCACTATTTACAGGACCGTCCACAGCAGATCACAGATTTTTCAACTATTATCCTTTTCTGCAATCTTGACCTCCGTTATGAATTTCACCACCATTTTCATGTTTAGAAAAATATATTTTGGTGCCATTAATTTCCTAATGCATGCTTTGCCTAAACCATAATCTCATTTGATTATTTAAGCACCATTCCTCTTCTTCTTCATCACCATCTTTCTTCTCCATCTCTTGTTATTCCACCATGGCTTCTTTTTCAACCTCTTTGACACTCTCCAACAAAAGGCCAAAAATCACCATAATACCACAAAAAACTACCTTCATCACTCCATCACCAAAAGCTAAGCCAACTTATCATCTTGCTCCTAGTGCACCAATCAAAACTCCCTCAACCAAAGGAACCTCCTCATCCTCTTTAAGACCTAACTCCTCTCCATTCTCACCATTCATTATAAACTTATCACCTTTGCTTACCCTCTCCAACTCACCACAGTTAACCACCTCATTATCTCTATCACCAAATGGGCCCTTGGACTACACTCCCTCTACACCACCACCGTCTCCAATCATGGGCTATCCACTTCCTTTTAACTTTGGCAACCACCACACCATGAATTTTGTTTGTTGCTTTCACAACTTCAACCTAATCTCATCCCTTAGAAAAGAACTACACTACATGTTTTCCCATGTTGGGTACCTTCTCTCTCAACCTAATGTGCAACCAACTCCATTAGCCACCATGCCACCAACTCCTCCAACTTCTTCTCTACCACCTTCTTCTCCACCTTCCAACTAAACATCTCTATATGTTTAGTCAAAAATAATCAAGAATTATCTTTTGGGCCAAGCATGTTCTAGGGACATAGCTTTTTCTAGAATTAGCTTGTAGTTTTCTCTACTTAGATTGTTGTATGTGATGTATGACTTTATGTATGTGCTACGTATGACTTCTTAATGTATGTTTTCTTGATATGTTTAATGAAATCTATCCTTTTATCTTGTGATGCTTATCATGGTTGCTTTTATAACATATGATATTAACCAACTTTAAAATGACAAATACTGAAATCACAAAATTCTGTCCAAAACAGCCCCACTGGCGACGGTCCTTTATATATGGACGGTCCCCTATATATAAGGGACCGTCAGTGTATATTTAGGACCGTCCCAAGTCATGCTAAGTTCTGCTCCTCTCTATATCTGTTCTATATCTGATTTCTCACTCCTTTCTCCTCTCCTCTCTCTAATTTACATATATATATATATATATATATATATATATGTGTGTGTGTGTGTGTGTGTGTGTGTGTGCGCTTGTACTCTAACTTGTTTTTGTAGAAGGACACCATAGCTCGATTCCCCGGTGCCCTCAACAAAGGGGAGCACTAATCTAGGGGGAGCGTTTGCATCGTCGATTTCTTTCCTCTTTACATATCGACGTAACCTTCTTTTGTCCTTCAGTACCCAAGGATCCTTAAAACAAGATTTGAATACAAATTACGCTAAGTGTTAATCAACCAAAAACACAAATAAGTCACTGAGTGAACAGTCACTCAGTGAGTTACCTTAAAGATGCTCAGGACGAATCTAAAGAAGAAAGATTCACCACACAGTGAGGCAGAACTCCCTGAAGTGTTACTTGAGCTAAAGAAGAAGGTTATGGGTTCAGTGAGTGTTGGACAAGAACTCACTGAACCCCAGTCTCCTCAACAACAATAACTGAAGACTGAAGGCAAATGACTGAAGAATCTGAAGCCTGAATAAAAGGTGGGATTAAGCGGGAAGGTTTTGAAGAGATAAGAACAAGTCTTATCGGGGTCAGAAACAAACCATCCCTAAAGCGGCTAAAAGTCAAGAAGTGTCAGGATTGACACTCGAAGACTTTTTGGCGCAATCCTATTGGTTCTTGGAAATGACAATTACTGTTGTAGTTGTCAGACACGCCTTCCATTGTTTATGTATTTTATATCTTCAGTACTCTTAACATGTTTGCCTATAAATAGCAAACAGATGAAGAAAAGTGGGTTAGGTATTTTGTGCATTAAAAGCTTAGACTTTCACAATACCCCTTTTCTCCTACAAAGAGTAACCAATCCCTGAGATAGCTCAGTGGGTCGAAATTGTTACCACTTAAGCATTGCTTAAGTTTAGATAGGAGACACCATACCTTGTCTATTCAATCCCAAGTGTTTGTTCCGCAAAACACTTGGGTAATAGATTCTTTTATTGATTTCTAATAAGAATTTAAACATTGAAAAACTTTGTGTTTTTATATTTACGTTTTCCTTATAAGTTGTAATTAATCAAATACATCGTATCAGTCATAAACACAATAGATTAACTTTTTAGTTAACTCTAAGCGTGTTAAGGGAACAACAAGTGGTATCAGAGCCTCTGGTTTATAAAATCTTTCAAAAATAACCAAGAGTGCTCAAGGTTTTTAAAACCAAGATCCTACTATGGCTGATATTAATGTGCCCCAACTAGTCGACAAAAAGGGTGGAAGCTTTTCAGCTGTTGCACCCAGACTTGAAGCTGGTAAATTTAGCAAATGGAAAAAGCGAATGCTTTGCTACTTGACTGGTATGGAACCATACTACATCACTTGTGTCAAAGATGGTCTCTATGTCCCAAAGACTGCTGAAGGGCTAAACAAGCCTGAAGCTCAATGGACCATTGATGAGTGGAGGGTGGTCAATCAAGAACAACGCCTGAAAAGCATCATTATATCTTGTCTTCCTGACGATATAATGGAATCAGTCATCAACTGTTCAATAGCCAAGCAAACTTGGGATGACTTGGTCAATAGCTTTGAGGGTCCCTCAGATACCAAGTAAAACAGGGTCATGGACTTGAAACTTGAGTACAATACTTTCAGGGAAAAGGACTCTAAAAGTCTCTCTCAGACTTATACCAGATACATGACTTTGATAAACTTGCTATCAATTGATGGTGTAGTGTTGTTTAAGCATGAGACAAATGTTGGCTTTGTCA
This sequence comes from Artemisia tridentata subsp. tridentata, assembly GCA_021014915.2. Lineage (NCBI taxonomy): Eukaryota > Viridiplantae > Streptophyta > Magnoliopsida > Asterales > Asteraceae > Artemisia > Artemisia tridentata. The sequence goes on from CP139506.1 coordinate 253,693,935, forward strand.
ACAGTCTCCCTGAGAAGTGGCTAAACTTCTCACAAGGCCTCAGGAATGCTAATCACATTCAGACCCTTGAGCTCCCTGAGATCTATGGGAAGTTTGTCTATGAAGACAACTTAATCTCAAGGAGATACCCAGACTCAAAAGCTCTTGAGACCAAAAAGGCCTTGACCTCCACACCCATATCAACTGCCTTTTATTCTAATGGTGTTGTGCAGGATTTTCAAGAGGATTCTGAAGATGAGATTGATGAAAGAACTAGTGATGAGTACCTAAATGATTTAAACTTGGAATTCCAAGAAAGGGCACTCCTTGCTAATTCAAAACGTTTCATCAAAAGAAATCAGTCCAACTTTTCAAAAGCCAAAGCAAATGAAACCACTGAATGTTTTAATTGTGGTAAAAAGGGTCATTTTGCTAGAGACTGTTATTCTAAAACCATCTCAGAACCCTCTTATAAATTTTCAGGAAATAGTTCCTCAGGAACTCGCAAGTTTCAACCTAGAATGCTTCTGTCGACCCAAAACTTTCAAAACAATAATGTTCAAAAGGGTCAAAAAGACTTTGAAGCAAAATATAGGAAAGCTAAGGCTAAACTTGCACTTCTTGAAACTAATCCCTCATTGTCTCAGGCTGCTGAAACAACCAAACCTGTTCAGACAAAGAACAAGGTTCTTGTAGCAAAGGCTTATGACTTGGATGAAGAAGTGGTCTCCTCAGAAGATGAGGAAATTAATGTGAGTGCACTGATGGCACTCTCTGAAGGTGATCAGGTGGCTGTTGGGAAAAGCCATCCAAGGAATAGAGAGTGGGTGAACATAACCATGAAGAATGTAAACACTTTACTTTCTATGGATGATAATTCTGATTGGCAGTCCTATATGAATTATATTTGTGTAGATCTTAAGTTTGTTGAAGAACAAAGGCTTAACTTGTTTTCAAAATATAACAATCTTGTGTCAGAATTGAATAAGTGTAGAGATGAATTGCTTGTACTAAAACAAGCCAAGTTAGAAACTATTACACTACAAATTCAAAACACTAAAATTTTGAAACAAAACCAAGCCCTGCAAAATGAACTTAACAAAGAAAAGACTGTCATTAAAGGCTGGACTAAAAAGAACCCCAAGGCCTTCGATACTATTGGTTTAATTCCTAAGAAAACAATAGGAATTGACCATCTCACTGAAACCCCCAGTGAGAGTCACAGTGAAATGACCTTTATTCCAGCTGGCATATCTTTTGAGCAAGAAAGGCAACCCAATTCAAATGACTGGATTGTCAGGGACAACCCAGTCAGTAAGTTACCAAACTTTGAGACTGGAAAAATCTTGCTTCCTGAAAGTCAGGCTCTGAAAAATGTGCTTGGACTCACTAACCAACCCAGTAGTACTGAGTCAGTCAATGAGTCTGAATCAGAATCATTCACACCACTACCACCACTGAATATCCTTCAGGGTGCTGCACCATGCTCAGACCTCCCACCATTGGTCTACTCTCAGTATTCTCCAAAAGAGAATCCAGGAATGGGAAAAACCATCCTGAAAAGGCAAACCCTTGAAGTCTCAGTAAATACTGATGACTCATCAACTTCAGTCCCTTCTGAAATAAAAACTGACAGCCCTGACTCAAAAATTGATCAGTTGGCTGAAATGGTCAGGAAGCTGAGTGACAAGATTAAATCTTCTGAGAAACCTTCTCAATCCAAGAAGAAGGAACCCAAATCAGCTTCCTCAAGCACCAAACCAAAACCCTCCAAACCCCTGAAAAGATGTGAGTTGTGTCACTTTACCAATCACTACACTGATGATTGTTATAGAATCCTTTATTGCAAGATTTGCAAAATGGATGATCACAGGACCTCTGATCATAAAACATACACAACCACATCAAAGATGGCAAGCTTTAAAGCTCAGGCTTTAAAATACCCTTCTGATTCTAAACAGAAACAGAAACAAAAGGCCAAGCCTTTTGCACCTTGCCCTCATTATGGATTCAATGACCACCTTCCTAAGGATTGTCTAATGGACAATAGCTGTGAAATTTGTGGAGATCCCACTCATGACACCTCAGGACATGATAAGGTCATTCAGGCCAGAAGAGGTATGAACAAGCCATCCTCTCAGCCTACTGAGTCTACCTCAGCTATCAAATTCAAAATTTGTGATAGCTCAGTGCACTCCACCACTGACCATGAATCAATTGTCAATTTTAGAAAGACCCCCAAAGTTAAGCCCTCCAAGAAGTGGAGTCCTAGAAAGAACTAACCCAGTTTACCATTTGTGCAGAGGCATGCCAGGGATCCTATTTGGCATCTGGATAGTGGATGTTCAAGGAGCATGACTGGTGTGAAAGAGTATCTGCACAAGTATGTGGATGAATCAGGACCCAAAGTGATATTTGCTGATAACTCATCATGTCTCACTGAAGGTTATGGCTCAGTAAACTGCAATGGTATAGTCTTTACTAGGATAGCTTATGTTAATGGTCTTAAATACAATTTGATCAGTGTCAGTCAACTATGTGATGCAAAATACATAGTTCAGTTTGATGATAAGCAAGGAATTATCTTCAATGCTAATAAGGAAGTTCTCCTTATTGCACCAAGAAGACAAGATGTTTATGTGTTAGACATGACCAGTCTAACTCAGAATGGAACCTGTCTCTTTACTAAAGCCACTGAAACCCTCAACTGGCTTTGGCATAAGAGACTCTCCCACCTGAACTTCAAAAACATAAACAATCTTGTGAAACAAAACAAGCTCCTTGGCTTACCATCACTTGGGTTTTCAAAGGATAAACCATGCTCTGCCTGTGAAAAAGGAAAACATCATAGAGCATCCTTTAAAACTGAAACAATCTTTTCCATCAGGAACTGCCTTAATCTTCTCCATATGGATCTCTTTGGGCCCATCAGTCCTAGATCTATTAACCATGAGAAGTATACTCTGGTCATTGTGGATGAATACTCAAGATACACTTGGGTGTACTTCCTGATCAAAAAGAGTCAGGCAACTGAAACAATCATGTCCTTTGTCAGGAACATTGAAAATCAAAATGACATCAAAGTCAAACAGATTAGGACTGACAATGGAACAGAGTTCAAAAACTATGAACTTGAATGTTTCTGTGATGAGAAAGGAATTTCCCAAAACTTTTCCTCTCCTTACACACCTGAACAAAATGGTGTGGCAGAAAGGAAAAATAGAACACTCATTGAAGCAGCCAGGACAATGCTAAATGGATCAGTCCTTTCCAAACACTTTTGGACTGAAGCAGTCAAAACTGCCTGTTATACACAAAACAGATCCATCATTGTCAAGAGACATAGCAAAACCCCTTATGAGTTATTCAAGGGAAGGATCCCTGACATCAGCTATTTTCATGTCTTTAGGTGTCCTGTGTTTATTCATAATCACAAGGATCACTTAGGGAAATTTGATGCTAAAGCTGATGATGGATACTTCCTAGGATACTCACTTGTCTCAAAGGCCTTCAGGGTGTTCAACACTAGGAGACAGCATACTGAGGAAACATTCCATGTTACCTTTGATGAGAGCACTGATGCAATCAGTGTCTCTAACACCTCAGTGGAAGATATAGGAATTGATGATTCATCAAGATACCCTCCTGATGAACATCATCCTGAAAATGGTCCTTCCACTCAGTACCAAACAAATGCTGACATCTCCTATTACATCATCCCTCAAAACCTTCTTTACCCAACCATCACTGAGTTTGTTGAAGCACAAAGAAATACTGATGCAATCATTCAGTCTGAACAAAGTGCTCAGGAACCAAACAATCACAGTGATGAGTCAACCCACTCAGACACTCATGATACTGAAGATCATCATGTGTCTGATCCTGACCCTACCCATCAGGCCTCTACAAGTTCTACTCAGTTTCCAAGACCTCAGGAAAGTTGGACTAGGTCTCAGGATATAGACTTGTTAATATAATTGGAGAGCCTACTGAAGGCATGCTCACTAGAAGCATGGCTGCACAACTGAGAGCAGCCTCAGCCAATGAATGCCTATTTGTGGACTTCATCTCCATAATTTAACCCAAAAGTGTCAAGGAAGCACTTAATCATCCAAGTTGGGTTCAGGCCATGCATGATGAACTGGAATAATTTGACAGAAATAAGGTAATGACCTTGGTCAAGTGTCCTGAAGATGTTTCAGTCATTGGCATGAAATGGGTATTCAAAAAAACATCTGATGAAAATGGCATAGTCATTTAAAACAAGGCCAGACTTGTAGCCAAAGGCTATAACCAACAAGAAGGCATTGACTATGAAGAAACATTTGCACCAGTGGCAAGGATGGAAGCCATCAGGATCTTCCTTGCCTTTGCTACCTACATGAACTTCAAGGTGTACCAAATGGATGTTAAAAGTGCATTTTTAAATGGGTCACTGAAAGAAGAAGTTTATGTTCAGCAACCTCCTGGATTTGAAAGCCATGAGTTTCCTGACTATGTCTGCAAGCTTAACAAAGCCCTTTATGGACTGAAACAAGCTCCCAGGGCATGGTATGAAACTCTCTCAGCCTTCCTGATCCAAAACAAATTTGTCAGAGGCAAGATAGACAACACATTGTTTATCTATAGGACAAATAATGATGTCATATTTGTACAAGTATATGTTGATGACATCATCTTTGGCTCAACAAGTTATAAACTTTGCAAACAGTTTGAAAATGGCAAAGAAATTTGAAATGAGCATGATAAAGGAACCTCTATCAGTCAAATCAAGCATACTGATAAAGGAACCTCTATCAGTCAAGAGAAGTATGTCAAGAGCCTACTAAAGAAGTATGAGCTCAGTGACTATGCCTTAGTCAAAACTCCGATGGTACCACCAAACAACCTTGGTCCTGACCTTACTGGTAAACCAGTGAATCAAACTCTCTTCAGAGGAATGATAGGATCACTGATGTATCAACTTGCATCAAGGTCTGACATCCAATTTTCAGTGTGCGTATGTGCCAGATATCAATCTGACCCAAGAGAATCTCATCTTACAGCTGTGAAAAGGATACTCAGGTACCTGAAAGGTACTCCAAACCTTGGATTATACTATCCAAAATGTTCAGGCTTTGATCTCAAAGGATACTCAGACTCTGACTATGCTGGATGCAACATGGACAGAAAAAGCACCTCAGGCTCCTACCAAATCCTTGGTGGGAAAGTAGTCTGTTGGAGTGCTAAGAAGCAACAATCAGTTGCCATGTCCTCAGCTGAAGCTGAATATGTTGCAGCAGCAAGTTGTTGTGCAAATGTACTCTGAATGAAAAGTCAACTCAGTGACTATGGAATTCAGTACAAGATGGTTCCCATCTTTTGTGATAACACAAGTGCAATTGCCATCTCAAACAACCCTGTTCTTCATCAGAGAACAAAACACATTGATATTAGATATCATTTCATCAGGGACCATGTCATGAATGGTGACATTGAATTACACTTCATTCCTACTGAATATCATCTAGCTGATATATTCACCAAACCATTGGATGAACCAACTTTCACAAGACTGAAAGCTGAATTAGGAATGTTGGATATTGAGATTCAGTCCACTGATTGAGTCCATCCAACTAAGTGTAATTTTTGAAAAACCCCAGGTCCCTGACTCAATGTGTTCCTCAGTGAAAAAGATCACTGAATCACCTTCCCTGAAGCCTTGAACCTCAGGAACTAAACCCAAGTCCTGAACAATCAGGTTCACTGAATGAAAAGTCATTCAGGGCCCTCAAGTGACATTCAATGCTAACTTAAATGCTCTAAGTATCTAGTTAGTAAATGTCCGAGGTTGGTAACTGAATTCTTATTTAATATAAGAATTTTTGTTCTTTTGCCTTTCTGGCATGCACCTCATGGGCCACCACATTCCCACTTGGCATTTAATGCCTCTCCAATCACATAACAGATATGTAATGACTCAACCCTGCAAATTACACTTTTTGTAGACGGCACAACTGTTCACCTCGACAGTTGCGCAAAACAGGGATAGTGGAGTGGTTATGAATTAAATGCGGATCTCAAACGTTTTATTCAAAACGGTTTTCAAAATAATATCTTTTGAAAAAATAAAACCGCTTAATGCCTAAAATACCCTCCTCTCCACTTCCCTATAAATACCTCCCAAACAAAAAACACACACACGTTTTTTAGAAAATCTTAAGCAAATTCTTGCCTTTTTCTTTCAAAACAAAATTTTGTGTGTGTGTTCTTAGCCTTTAGAAACCCAGACCATCTTTGTTATACCCAGACTTACCCAACACAAAATGGCTTCTTCTAATGCTATTACATACGCCCCAAATGTGAAATTCCTCATGGAGGGCGTAGACATGACCAAGAACAACGTGGTAGGAAACTTTGCCTACCCCCAAAAGTTTTGGGCGTACAAGAATGTAGTTAAATACCTTCAAAACTGCTTTCTTGCTACGGCGTTCACTAAGACCCCCTTAGTCATATATCATGACTACTTGAGGGAATACTGGTGTACTGCAGTGGCTACTAGCCCTAAAGACACCAAGGACTTAATTATCACATTCTTAGTAATGAATGGGAGAAGGACCCTCTCCCTTGATTACAAAACCTTTATCAAAGCCACTGGCCTTGATTTTGCTGAGAATTTTGAGCCCAACCCCACTGACCAAGAAGTTAAAGCAGAATTGCTTTTTATAGGGCCACATGACCCCAAACAACCTGATGTGGCCCCAGGTTCATTATTGGCCAAGGCACCAATAATCAAAACTTGGTTTCCCCCAGCCTGGAGGATCCTGATGACTTTTGTCATTCAGGTCCTTGGAGGCAATAAATCCTTCACGGAACAGTTGAACGCATCACAACAATTGATGTTGTTCAGTCTCCTAGAGGGTAAAAAGATTGATATCGGAGGAATAATCTTTTGTGACCTCGTGGCTAAGCTCTCAGGAAAATCTAGACAAAGACACTTGTCTTACCCTAGATTTTTTTTCTGCGTGCTTCAGGCCTTATTAGGCTCTGATTATGTTAGGCCTGACGTTCAAGGATCAAAACCTGACGTCTTACATAAGGCCAACTATTCTAGAGACCTCACGGAGGTACAACCAGTATCCCTGACCGACTACATGCTGGTAGTCATTCAGGGTGAAAAGGCAATATCACCCATTCCTTCTCCTGAAAAGCAGGAGAAGAAGAAGAAGAAGAAGGCAGGGACCAAGAAGGTGGTGAAACCTACACAACTCGCCCTTGGATCTTCTGTCTCAAAAGAAGGGCAAACGACCAAGACCTCTCAGACACCCATCATTGAGACCCTCTTGGCCTTAAAAGAAAAGCCAACAGAGGATACTGAGAAATCACCCCCTGTGTCATCGGGCAAAACCCTTCCTCAAGGCTCTACTGACATAAACAAGTCAATGGAGTCGGGAACCTCCACCCAATCACATCCCGATGAAGGCACTGACAAATCACAATCAGTGCCTGAGGGAGAAAAGGGTCATGAATCCTCGGTAGAGCAGCACTACTCTACTGAGAAGGGGACCCACACCCAATCACATCCTACTTACGGCCCTGAGAAATTACACTCAGGGTCTCAGGGAGTCAAGGACCCTAAATCCCCAAAAGGGCAGCACAACCCTGATGGGAAGGGGGTCCACCAACCATCACAAAGTGTGCCTAGTGATAGTACTGAAAAACACCCATCAGTGCTTGAAGGCGCACATGGGGACAAAGACTCAGGGGGAATGCAACCACCCGCTGATATGGAACCACAACCCCCTCAAGGCGGATCCATTCTCTCGGGAACTGGCCCCAAACGTCAGGCTGAGCAAACCCACTCAGTTATTATGGCAGGGTCAGAACCTGGCCAAAACAAGTTGCAGATTCAGTCCTTGGCGGACTTTCAGGCTGTTCTCTTTTCTGATGAAGAGCTCAGTATTGATAGTGAGGAAGAAGTGTTTGAGGCAGGTGATAATATGGATACTGATGCACAACCCACTGAACAATCGCATCAGTCTTCTCCACCACAAGGTGAAGAATCAGCTTCTCAGGCTGATCATTCTTCGGACTCAGAATCATCCTGCCCAGCTAATCTCAGGAAGTATGACAACATTCTTCCTCTCACTGAAAGACAATTGGTCAAGTTCTTGCAGAAAGCTAACAATGCTCTCTTCAAAGGGCTCACTGAAGAAATCTTTGACCAACATTGTGAAGCTGCAGTTCACTATGTCAACCTGAAGGAATCTGTTGAGGCTTATCATGATGAAGTTAATGAACAACAGTCTGGGATTTCCTACTCCTTGACAACTCTTGATCAGAATCTTAAAATATTCAATGCTACTCTCTCCAACATCACCAAGAGCGTTGTAACTATTCAAGAGTCAGTGAAAGATGACCCTGAGCTCAACAAGAAAATTCTTCAGGCTTTTGAGACTTTTCAGCAACAGTCAACTCAGTTAACTGAGGTTGTCAACATGCTGAACTCCTCTAACCTTCAGGGTCTCAGCTCTTCAGTGGACTCCATCAAGTCTTCCCTGGTTCTTCTGGAGGTACATTTGGCATCATGGGCCAAATCTTCGAATTCCTTGGCCTGAAATCTTGGGCCTAGGATGACTGCTATCGAGGCTTCTCAAGCATCTCTTGAAGCCAAGGTATCCACACTTCAGCAAGACACCTCAGACATCAAATCCATGATGACTGAGATCTATCAGGCTTTCAAAGGTCAGGCTGCTCCTTCAACTTCAGTGAGCACTCCAACTCCTGCTCTCACAATGGCTCAAGCAACAGTTGAGGGGGAGAAAGTCACTGAAGCTTCTTCCAGCCAACAACCTCCTTCTCAGACTGAGGGGAAGATTCCTGAAATAACCCCATCATCAACTCAAGATAAAGGCAAAGGCATTCTCACTTCTACTGAGCCTGAGCCTACAATATTGGTGCCTGCTTCCTCAGAAAGAAGGCCTGACCCTGATGAACCAATCAAGGTCCCTTATGAGATCAATGGAGTGATGCAACTTCTTACTAAGGCTGAAATTCAAGCTCATATGGAGAAGGAAGATGGGTTGAATAAAGTAGCTAAAGAAGAGAGTCAGAACAAGTCTGCCCTCATCCAGGTGGTCAGAGAAGAGGCTGAGAAACTTGGAATTGAGGCAAAAGATCTTGCTAGAAGGAAAGGTGGTCAGAGCTTTGTGAAAGCTCAGGATGCTGAGATGACTGCTCTCAGGATGAAAAGAGAAGAAAGGTTGAAAAATACTAAGGAGATAAGGAAAAAGAGGATTGAGAAGTACCAATGGGTTATGACAAGCAGACTGAGACCTGAACCTATCACTAATGTAAAGATTCATCAAAACACCAAGCCTTCTGTCATCAGTGTCTTCAGAGGCCCTGACAAGAGGAACTTTGAGATTCATGAGCCCTTTAGATTCGCTGACTTTGGGATCACTGAATTGGATGAATTGGGTCCAATCATATTCAAGAAGTCGAACGTTGTTGTCAAAGAACTGATGAAGTCCCTGAAGCTAAGATATGAAAAACTGGCAGCAACACCTCAAGAACTTTGTATTCCCTCACTTCTCCTAGCTCTAGCCAGTCAGCCTACTCCTACTCAGTCCTCTAGAAGAAAGAGGAAGCAAATTAAGTCTGAGCCTGAGATCAGAGTTCCTAGCCTTAAATGCAACATAGCTCTCCCTGAAAGAGTTCAATTTGTGAACAACCAGGTCATTGAACTGCCTGAAAGGGGTCTCTTCTTCACTGATGAGTTTGGAGACCCGGCCTTCCAAAGATGGAGTGATATTGATCAGGCTGGAATCAAAGCCATGCTTGGTTTCCTCATGATGGCCTCCCCAATCCAGAGTCCTGCCAATGTGAGGTTCTGCAATGACCTGAGAACCAAGATTCAAGAACATCCTGATCAACATGAGCTGGAATCCAAGAGACCTAAGATTGAAGCCTTTGGTTACAAACTGGACTGAATGAATCTGCAACACCACTATCCTGTACATTGTTTAGTAGTTAGGACTCTTGTAATGAAATTAATAAAATGATGTTCCTTTGTTTTGTTATTTCAGTGTCCTTATTTACTTTCTAGTACATTCAGTATGAGCAGAAGTCATTAGCTCACGCATAATTGATCAAAACACTTAAGCATAATTTATATCCAAATAGGGGGAGATTGTTGGGTCCTTCAGTACCCAAGGATCCTTAAAACAGGATTTGAATACAAATTACGCTAAGTGTTAATCAACCAAAAACACAATTAAGTCACTAAGTGAACAGTCACTCAGTGAGTTACCTTCAAGATGCTGAGGACGAATCTAAAGAAGAAAGATTCACCACACAGTGAGGCGGTACTCCCTAAAGTGTTACTTGAGCAAAAGAAGAAGGTAATGGGTTCAGTGAGTGTTGGACAAGAACTCACTGAACCCCAGTCTCCTCAACAACAATAACTGAAGACTGAAGACTGAAGGTGAATGACTGAAGAACCTGAAGCCTGAATAAAAGGCGGGATTAAGCGGGAAGGTTTTGAAGAGATAAGAACAAGTCTTATCGGGGTAAAAAACAAACCATCCCTAAAGCGGCTAAAAGTCAAGAAGTGTCAGGACTGACACTCGAAGACTTTTTACCGCAATCCTATTGGTTCTTGGAAATGACAATTACTGTTATAGTTGTCAGACACGCCTTCCATTGTTTATGTATTTTATATCTTCAGTACTCTTAACATGTTTGCCTATAAATAGCAAACAGATGGAGAAAAGTGGGTTAGGTATTTTGTGCATTAAAAGCTTAGACTTTCACAATACCCCTTTTCTCCTACAAAGAGTAACTAATCCCTGAGATAGCTCAGTGGGTTGAAATTGTTACCACTTAAGCATTGCTTAAGTTTAGATGGGAGACACCATACCTTGTCTATTCAATCCCAAGTGTTTGTTCCGCAAAACACTTGGGTAATAGATTCTTTGATTGATTTCTAATAAGAATTTAAACGTTGAAAAACATTGTGTTTTTATATTTACGTTTTACTTATAAGTTGTAATTAATCAAATACATCGTATCAGTCATAAACACAATAGATTAACTTTTTAGTTAACTCTAAGCGTGTTAAGGGAACAACAATCCTTTTTGATTCTACAAAAAGGGGGAGAAGTAAACGAAAACTCATTAAAAATTTATTAAGACATAATTTTACCTAAAATGAGTTTATATTTTGTAACCATCAAAAAGGGTGAGATTGTTAATACAAATAATGTCAAAAATGTCATTTGAATTATTCCATCTCTATACGTTTTGATAATCACAAAATATAAAAACATGTTACGTAAAACTACACTTAATAAGTTTTTAATCGAGAAAACTCATTTCGACTACAACATCACTTAAGTTATGAACAAACACTATACCAACTTAGTTAAGTGATAAAAGAATTTATTTTTCCTGAAACCTCACATTTTTACAAAGTATTTTTGTATTTATAAAGAAATGTTTTAATAAGAAAAATAATTTTGAATTTGAAATTCTCCAACAGCTATTTTTCCCGCCCAAATTAGATAAAATTTTTACCAGATAAATTTTCACCACATCAGGACAAAAATAGGAGCGTCCTAGGGGACGGTCTCGTAAAGTTGGACGGTCCCTTATATATATAGGACCGTCCAATGTTTAAGGGACCGTCCCACGCTCCTCCTGGTGCCTATAAATACTGCACTATTCCCTGTAGAAAATAAGACCTCTTTGCACAATAACATTATGTTTTTCTAATCTTCTTCTTTGATCACAATAACTCATTGATATGTGTTTATAAGTGATCTCGTCACCCTCTTCCTCCAAGTGCAAGAGAAGAACGCTCGTATTCGTCAAGAAATGAAGTGTCATAGATTAGGTATCACACACACGTAACTTGTGTTATGATTCTCTTCTTCGTCTAAACTCTTTCATTTCTCTCTATTGTATATTAGTATATCCGACTTGTGTGTGAGTCGAGATTAGGTGTGTTACTGTAGATTTGGACAAAGTGTATATCCGTGGAGTGGTGTATGTAGATTAGGACTTGGTGTGAGTCTGTGTATAGGTGTGTGAAGAATAGGACTTGGTGTGAGTCCGTATATAGGTGTGTGAAGATTAGGACTTGGTGTAAGTCCGTGTATCGGTGTGTAAAGACTAGGACTTTGTGTGAGTATGTGTATTGGTGTGTGAAGATTAAGACTAGGTAAAAGTCCGTGAAATGTAGTGTGAAGACTTGAATCGTGTGAAAGTCCAAGTGGACGAGGTGTACGTCCGTGTAGCAGTGTGTGTTGTTGTCTAGATTGGTTCTAGCTAGGATTAGGACTCGACATTCCGCTTAGTGTCTTAAATTGGTGTAAGCGTTGGTGTACGGTTTTCTCCGCCTGAAGGGAGTTTGTTGACATTGTGAACTCTCGAGTGTGATACTCGAGGAGTGGAGTAGGGCGAAGAGTGAGCTTCGTTTTTGAACCACTATAAATCTACGTGTCTCGGTTTGGTTGTTCCTTTCCATTTACATTCTTCTATTCTTTACTTTGTGCATATCTATTATATTCATATATATCATTAATTGATATCACACAACTTCAAATCAAACATTTTTCAAAAAGAATAAAAAGGTTTTAAAAATCTTAAAACGTAATTAAAGACGGTGAAACTATTCAACCCCCCTTCTAGTTTCTACAAACTTAAATAGACATTTGTCAAAAATAATTAAGTGTGTAAGATATTCGAAATCATAACACACACTAATCTTTGATGCTTGGCCGAATCTTAGAGAGAGAAAGAGAGAGGATGGGAGTTTCTAGTGAGAGAAAACTATATGTATTAGATGAGAATGAAAGAAGCTCCAACCTTCTCCCTTGGTGGGAAGAGGGTATTTATACAAATAACATAAACGCCCCATGTGGGCTATGGAGCGGGTTTACAGTGGGTAAAGACCCGACCCGACTCCATGGATGATACGATATCTAAACTAAACTATTAAACCTATGAGCTAATTAATGCTAATGAGTACTCGGGGTGACCGAGTCTTTCATATGAATATTTATATTCCTAACAATCTACCCCTAAGGGAGGTCACCCCGGAAATTACAATTTGAATTCTAGCATTCAATAACATGAATTTAATTTCCTAGCTCCTAGTCTTTGATTCTTCACGGTCTTTAATCTTTGTACTTCAAGCAATGATCTTGCGATTAATGTTCCTTTGGCTTGTGTGATCTTTGAGCTTGCTTTGAGATCATCAACCACAGTAAATCTCCAAATCATCCTTAGTAGTATCGCCTCCATGTGATGTAGTGACCATCGGACTATCATGCCCACACTTTTCTGGATCATGATATTTAGCATCAGAGTTGCGGAAGCATTGTTGTAGGTCATTCTGCTATCATGATTTCTTTGAACATGAGTGTGAAGTGTGAGCATGAGGTTATGAATTGACATCTCATTAGCCATCAGCTGCAACCGTCGGGAATTCCTGCAAACAACAGTTAGCAATAAACAAACGAAAGTGTCTTTGTTTACTTTTGTTGAATACGGTTGCAAGAACCACGGTTCCCCGTTGATCAATATAAATACTGCCTGTGATCAGCTAGAATTCTGAAGAATCTCCTTGACAGTGTTTCGTAGCTGTACTAGCCGTTCTCAAACCGGAGCGTCTCAAAGTAGACAAAGCACGGAGTAAGTGAACCAGCGAATTATGATTCACTGATTAATGAGAAATTGATTTGAAAAACAGTCGCGTATTACTGGATAAAGAGTTTTTGCAATACGACGAAAGTTTTACGAGTAACATCAAGTTTCAATCACAAATACTTTTGTTTGAAAATTTATGCGCAGTCAATGTGCTCGGAAACAATTGTTGAGCAAATCGAAAGGTTTTCCAAAAGCATCCGTCAATTCATTTACCGGAACAAGTTTGATTCAAAAATTGAATCGCCCCATCGTTGTTTTCTAGTTGTCACTAGTTTGATCCATGAAGGATCTCACATGTCACCTACCAAGAGCTTGTTTGATGTTGGCTCTAGAAGGATTTCCATCTTCATTGTGAATACTTACGTATCACTCGGATGTTCTGGCAATACCACAAGGATAATGCGTAGGACTCTTAATATATGTTTTCTTACTTTTCACGGTGTATGAAACAGCAAGCATATTGGAAATGTGTCCTAATGAGATTTATGGATGATCTCTTGGCTCTAGACTCAATAGTGCGTTTTGATTTAGTGATCGGAGGCTGGAGAGGACTGCCACCTTTTCAATATCGTCTAACTTGGAGTGAGAGAGACGATAGAAATGTATTGATCTCCGTGACAAATGAAACAAGAGTCCTTTAAGGGAGCTTGAGTGGCTAGGGAGGGTTGTGCAGCGTATCACTGGGTCCATGATACTTGTCTTCAATGTCAGCAATCAACTAAGTGATTCTGATAGCATATGTATTGACCCGATTTCTGCCTAAAGTGTAAGGATGGCTTCTTTCTTTTCACCCTTTATCTTTACATTTCTTTTTCATTCTTCAACCCCTTCAGCGCTTACCGAGACTTCATCACTAGAACCTTGTTGGGTTTGTTCCAGTACTAGCTCCATCTCAGTCGGCACTCTTCCCTTATTCTCAATTTTCTCCTTTTTAATCGTTCCTAAGGACTTCTATTCTAACTAGAGGATTGTCCCTGGGAAGATCCCTCCGGTTCTGGATGGATCATGGGAACTGATACCTAACCTTACCATCCTTATAACTCCAGTACATTAAATAAAATGGTCGGTCTTTGGTATTCTTCCACAATTGCCATCCTAAATCATTTGCTCCCCCTTAATATGTGCATCGATATACGAAAGAGTTTAGCACATATGAGAGAGCCTACACTTGAGTCCAAAAGATCACATTTTATCATTTTTCAAATTTAAATCACATTCTCTCCCCCAATCAAAATTTTCAAACCTTTTGAGATTAGGGATCTCAATTGATTTAAGTATGTTAGAAATTATGGGAGAAAATGATTCAATATATACTGATAATGGAACATTACTATGCTCCCCCTCAATCAAGGAGGGAAAATGTTAGTGTCAGGTATGATAAGTTTGAAAGATATTTGAATGAAACTCATACACTGACACATAACAACAAATTTTATTCACTTGCTTATTATGTACAAAGTGGCGTGTTTTGATGATATAAAATTTTGAAATCACTCTCCCCCTCAATCGATGACCCGTTTTCTATTTAAAGAGTTGTAGTCATTGATTGAGTGACAAATTTTATGAAAAACTTCAAGTCTGATTGATTTTCAAAAAAATTCATGGTACCACCAAGTTTAGCACAAATACTTTCCTGAAGAATCATAGATGGAAAAGTATTTGCGATGTAAAGAAGACTTCTCTTCTTATACGAGAAATGATGCATTGAAACGTACATCAAGTCGAGGGTGCATGGATGTAAAGTAATCCACGCCCGGGAGAAATTAATCACCCGTTGACAGGAACAGCCGTCTTTTTGGCGACGTGCTTTCCTCATTATGAAGAACGGGTTGTGTATATGAAATAATAGCAAACCTTTTAGGCATGTTTTGAAAACTTTTTGAACTTCTGCTCGAACTTCATTTAAAGACCCGTGTCATTATTGAATGACATTTCTAGGACCGTAAATGTTATCGATACCAGAAGACATGCCTTGAAAAACTATTTTTTGGTATTTTCAATTTTTCTGATTTTTATGGTTTTTGTTGGTTTTATATTTTTCTAATTACATTTTGGTTTAAGATATGTACAAAATATATTATTCAATTTAAGAAGATGTTGACATGAATACCAAAATAAGGATATCGTTCTGTACGTTTTAGAAGTCTGTAGTCAACATCTCTTAAAATTTCACCACCAAAGCTTTCGAGGCTCCTGAATAATCGTCTGAACTTGAGCCTTCTCAATGTGAAGCTTTGATAGCTTCCCCCCAAACCGACAATCTTCTTTTTGAGCAGTTTCAAAGCTCTCTTTCAAGTTTACATTAGTTAAGTTCACAGCGGAATCCGTAGCAAACCACATCAAATATTGCTGCTCCTTTTAAGAATAATCATCGTGATTATTCATTCGGGGGATCATCAAATAGATCAGCAACGTATCATCTCATGCTTGAGTAATTCTTCTCATATTTCTTCCCACTGAAGTCTGAAATAATGCATACCAAAAGTATCCAGAGACCACTTTCCCCAAGTAGTTGAAGTGATGCAATCAGTCTCATTGTATGAAGCTCAAAAACCCGAAGTACACACTCAATCCCATAAATGAAGTCGAAATCGTAACATCAAAATCAATTAAGACTCGAAAATGCACTTTTCTCCCTTCAGGAAATTGCAGATGAGAATTGCTACACCAAAGTCAACTAAGTCCCGAGTGTAGGCAAGTTATCCCGTATGTAGTCGAAACGATACAGACTAACTAGAGGAATCATCGTACCATTGTGTACCTCTTTTATCATCAGAAACTGTTTCTTACATCTCTTCCCCCACATAGTTGGAATAATACACCAGAAGGCACGAGTTAAAACACTGATTTTCTCTGCGGTTATGACATTTGTCTTCCCGGAATAACTTCAATTCAGAAGAAGTATAAATTTCATCATGTGTACTCGTTGTGCGTTCAAATGTATGTCTCCTTCCCCCTTGCTGGTTTTGATACCTCAGAAACAGCAACACATTTTACGCACATATACTTGAAATCTTGTGAGAAGAACAAAATTGGCTCAAATGTATCCTGTAAGAATCAACTGTTACATAAACTCTCTCTGACTATCATTACCAACCCTTATGTTCTGACGGCTATTGCTGTGACCACTTGGTGAAGTAAACCCGATATACCAAACTTGACAATGAAGAAGAATTCCCCAAATTTGTTACTTAAGTTTGCACTGTTTATGATTGAAGAATGATGTAGAAGAAAACCTCTAAGTACACTTATACACTCAACAAAGAGCCAAAATAAGTACAACATCTTTTGAGACTATCCACATTTGCATATGCGTGTGACACTGAGCACTACAATGTAACTCTTTGAAGTGATAGCTATAACCCGTGAGTACTACAATGTAACTCCTTACATCGGGTATAACTAGATATTCCAAGTCCCAATCATAGACTTTATAAGTTCAAGCAAGTCATCAATCGATAGATGAATTCTCGATGATGAGATAAGTAGAAGCCTTTGTGAAACCCACTTCAATCTCAAATAAGGGATGCCAAATAAACTCCGTGATCACTTGACATTCCATGTCCAAATTCTTATCCGTTTTGATGTTTTAGCCAACATTTTCCTTTATGTTCTTGTGGTTGATTTACAAAGTGCACATTGTAAGGAACAACAATCCGTGATGAAGGAGATTCTTAGGAACCTGGTTCTGGGAAAGGAATGCCAAAGAACGGATCATTATTCATGTGTGCAACTTCAATATCTTGAGAGTCATTATCAACACCTTGAGGAATAACTGGAGATTGGGTTTCTTGAGTAGTCTGAGTTGTACTTCTAGATGGTGCATCTTGATCAATGGAAATTAAAGAAGGTGAAGCAGTTGAGTCAGCGGGAACCGGAGTAGGAGCTTCAGGAACTGGATGATCAACATTCGTTGGAGGTTGGAAGTATTCATCAAACATCAGTTGAACCAATAAATCTCAGTCATCCGTTGTTAGTGGAACATTTGGTGTTGGAGGAGGCACTTGTTGTGCACCGGAGCCGTATGACCATTTCTCAAACATCAATCAACATGTAGTTTATTCACACTTCTCCCCTCCAAAAATTGCATATAACTGCCAACTGCCATTTGTGATTAAACGAGTGAATAAGAATACAATCAACGGTAAGTAGATCCACTTTATGACTGACATTTAGTTTATTCACACTTCTACCCCTCAAAAATTGCATATGAGGTTGCCATTTTTTATAGAACAAGTGAATAAGAATATACTCCAATGTACGTTGATCCACTTGATGACTTAATGAGCATGGGAAGAGCATGAAGCTTGTTGATGAGAATGGTCATAAACAAGAAGATTTATTTTCTTCTGAAGTGATTGGCCTCAAACGGTCAACTTAAATCAACCACGGATGTGGTCAAATAAAGTCAAACCAATTGAAGACAACTAACCAAGGGTATAGTGTTTTCCCGGGTCGTTATATCCCAGCGAAGCGTGAAATTGTGTTTAAAGACGAATTGTGATCAAGTGCTATTGAATGGAAAAGTGTTTTGGAATTATTGAACTAAGGAAATAAAAGAGAATAGCTTTAAACAAGCTATGGGAATAAATACAGGGAACTAAATTTCTTAAAACGTCTAAAATCTAAAAACGTACGTTTAAATTTAAATAAACGTAAACGTAAAAAAATAAAAAGTGAGATTTAATAAATAAAAAGGCCTACGGATATGAAAATTATATTTTTACAATCCTAATAATAAAAGAAAATTATTGGAAAAAGAAAATTATTTATTTGACTTATTAATTAATTATTATTAATCAAAAACTATTTTTAACTATTAAATAATTACCTAAAAAGTAAGAAAATAAGAAATAAACCTAGAAAAATGAAATTATAACTTAGATAAATCTAAAATATTATAAAACTTATTTTAAAACTGAAAATATATTTATTACACTTTTTATCTAATTATTATTAATTAATTACTATTTAATTATTATTTAAACTAATTTAAATTATAATAAATACTAAATAAACAAAGAAAATTCTAAAACTTTTTCTATAAATATTATTAAGTAAATAGAAGCTAAGAAAATTATAAAAATGAAAATTACTTAATTAAAATTTAAAAAGATAAATTCTATTAAATAGAAGCTATCACTATTTTTCTGTTTTTGTTTTTCTTAAGGTCTAAAAATGTGATTATATTTTTCCTGGATTAAAAATGACAAAAGAAAATTATTAAAATTAGATTTATATTTTTCTGATTATTATTTTATTTATTATGATTTAATTACTAATAGAAACTAATTAAAATTATTTAAAATATTAAATGACTTAGGAAAAATCTGAAAAATTCAGGATAAGTCTAAATTAATATTTGAAAACTATGAAAATTAAAATCAAAAGTTCACTGATCACTGATAAGCAGTTGGACAGATAAGCAGTTTGGCTAATAAGCTAAAAATAAGCTAATAAGCACAAAAATGCACCAAATGCTCAGAACAAGTACAAATAACTTATATAAGCTTAAAACAACTTAAATATAAGAGCTTAACCCACAGATTAATCAAATGAGCACTTATGCAATTGCAAATTTCACACAGAAAACTCAGAAAATAGCAAACTTGCAAGGCAAATTAAGCAATCCAATAAGCTACTGAGATGCAATCTAATGGGGGCAAAAGTGAGCTAGTACTACTGGGTATTCAGAAAACCAAAAAGCAAGGTCAGAGCTTATGTAAATAAGCCACAAATGAGGCAAGTTCAGCTGGTTCAGCAATCAGTATATACTGATTGCTGTGCACAGAGTTGTGCAGAAAAATGCACAAGTGCAGGGGTTCTAGGATTTTGTAAACTCACTAAAGGGACTAATGTGATCTTAAAAATGCCAAGGTTATGGTCCAAATAAGCTTCTAGCTTATTATGGCTTGTCTGAGCTTTTTATGGTCTGAAATGAACAAGGACAATGTAAAACTGCTATATCTGTCTATGAGGCTAATGAGAGCTAAGTGATAGCTTATGTGGACTGAGAAAAGCTAGGACAAAGTTGGGCTTAAGACCAATCTACAGTAACACAAACTTTGACCAATTGACTGCACAAAACCAAACACCCCTTTAAGGTATCTGTTTTGGTATTTTCAAAGTAAACAACAGATTTTAAGCTAGATTAAGTTTAATATGACTACTATAAGCTATAATAAGTATTAACTAATGATTATGAAATACAATTAAGCAGTTTTTAATAAGCTAGCTTATTATGGCTTTTTAACTAATTTTAAGCAAAATGATACAAAAGTTCTTAAACACTGGTTAATCTGATAAAATACTATCACAAAATAATAATAAGCAAGAAATATTGAAATTAAGCTATTAATAAGCACTTACACAGTAACTATAGAGAATTAAGGAAAGAAAAACTTGAACTTGCTTACAACTGAGATGCCTGTGACACAAAGAACCAAGGACCAAGAATACTCTAGCTTGTTCACACAAGCTAGAAAACCCACAATAAGCCTTCCTGATTAGCTTTTAAAATCCAAATTAGCTTATGAGACTTCAGGTTGACTTTTGTTGACCATCTTCATCATTTGAAATTTAGAACAACTAACAACTATATAAGCTTACAGAAAGCTATATTAAGCTTGTATAAGCTTATAGTAAAGGTATGGTAGTTTTTAAGAGCTTCTGGATAGGATTCGAGCTTATTGATCTTAACAGTAACTTAGAAACTTAGCATGAATGAAATTTAGAACAAGAGTGCCTGAATTGAGATTATTTGAACTGAATTTAACTTTCATTAACAACTAGAACTTAAAATTACAATAATACAAGTACTGAATTGAAAATACGATTACAACTGAAAATTACCTACTACTCTAATTTCTATTACATTGAACTATATATAATAATTATTCCTGGGAAACTCATTGTCGACATCACTAATCATCATCCAACCCTTGAATTGCTCTCAATTGATCTCAATTGTCCACTTGTATTTTGGCGCCAAAAGTATCAATAGCAGGTTTTTTCAATTAAAGAATTTTGGGAGGATGTGGAGGTGGAGGGGAGAGGTTAGACAGCTGGTGATGAGGTGGTGGTAGCAAGTGGCCAAAACCACCTGGTATGGAGAGGTGTCTGGTTTTGGCGGGGTTGTGTGAGGGAGACGGGTTTGACTGAGGTCAAACCCTGGTTTTGGTTTTGGGTTTATTTAAAATAGAGTGGGTCGGGTTATTGTTTTGGGTTGGGTTATAACTGGGTTGTTTGATTTGGATTTTGGGTTAATATTAAAACTTGGTCCGGTTTGGTTTATAGTTTAAATACAAGGACCATTTTTGTAATTTTTGAAAATTGGAGGACCAAAGTTGTACATCTTCCAAAATAAACCAAGGGGTGATTCCTGCCATGTTCCAATAATCCAGGGACCATACATGAAATTTCCAATAATAAAATTTTCCCAGGGACCATTTTTGTAAATTCTGAAAGTGCAGGGACCAAACTTGTAAATTAGTGAAACTTTTCACCAAAGGACTAAATATGACAACTTATGATTTCAAAAGGACCTTTGGTGACTTTTCTTACAAAACAAATGCCTAGGGACTAAATTTGACAAGTTTTGAAAGTTGAGGGACTGAAACTGCCAATTTTGTAAACTTTGTTCGTTTTTCAATTGTTTTCAAACATTTTGCATTTGAAACTTATAAAACACACTCCTTGGGATATTTTTAGTATTTTGATGCATTTCTGAGTGTTTTTGGATGTTTTGGCAGTTTAGATACGACAAAAATGATGAGTATTTACACACTCATCAATCCCCCACACTAAACTATTGCTAGTCCCTAGCAATATTTTTGAAAATTTAATGGATTTTATCTCTTTACCAAAAGCCATTACTTCTGGAGTAGCCATTGTTTTAGTATGTGATACTTTGGTACAATGATAACCAAATGATTTTGAGCAAATCATCAGCTGTCAACGGGTTTGATTTGTCTTTACCCAAAGCCGTTTGCTTCTGGACTAGCCAACTCTTAGATAAATTATAACTATTATCTTTGGTGAGCTGATTACCAATTATGGTATTCCAATGCCTTTACCACAAGCCATAACCTTGCGGGCTAGCCAACTCTTTACTTATAAAGATATGGTGAGTCGAAAACCATACAATTTTTGGCAAATTGCAAGCCATAAACGGATTTGATATATCTTTACCAAGAGCCGTTTGCTCCTGGATTAGCCAATCCTTATGTGGGTTAGACATGGCGGACTGATAACCATTTATTACGTTCTAAGTGAGAAAAAATTTTAAAATTTTGGCTAAAAATGGGGGTACTAGATGGTACATTTGATCAAATTCGCTAGAATTCCCCCCCACACTTAGAACTGAATATTGCCCTCAATATTTAAAGTACCGGTTGTTAAACCAACACTTAGAACGTGAAAGGGTAATACTGAATAGCCATTATTTTATATACACACACACTATTTTTTTTTAACTGTACATATATACAACATGTGGGGCATCTCCCCCACACTTGGGTGTTAGAAAAGAGAAAGAAGTCAGAGACATGGGTGAAAACCCATGTTGTGGGCTAATTTTTTTGATCACCGAGTCACTAGCTTGACTCGATCCCCAAATTTATTGGTCCATGGGGAATGTTTGAAGATCCGGGACAACCATTGGTGGTATGTCCTCTCCAAAATAGTGTTTTAACCGATGACCATTCACTTTAAAATTTGGACCGTCATTTTGAGATAACTCAACGGTACCATATGGATAAACCTTTGTAATAGTGAATGGACCAGACCAACGGGATTTGAGTTTGCCCGAGAAAATCTTTAATCTTGAATTGAAAAGAAGGACTTGATCACCAACGTTGAAAACGCGGTTCTTGATTTTAGAGTCATGAATCTTCTTTGTCTTTTTTTTATAGATCAAAGAGTTCTCGTATGCTTGATCACGCAGTTCATTTAATTCATTCATTTGAACTTTACGGTGATCACCCGCAATTTGGAGGTCAAAGTTAGCATGTTTCAAGGCCCAGTAGGCTTTGTGCTCTAATTCGATCGGAAGATGACATGCCTTTCCGTACACAAGCTTGTAAGGTGTACAGCCGATGGGTGTTTTGTAAGCTGTACGAAAGGCCCATAGTGCATCATCCAATTTATCCGACCAGGATGCACGATTTTCTCCTACAGTCCTTTCCAAGATTCTTTTAATACCCCAATTTGAAACTTCTACTTGCCCACTTGTTTGTGGGTGATACGCAGTAGAAAGACGGTGAGTTACACCATACTTTTGCATGACTTTATCAAATTTGTCATTGCAAAAATGCGTACCACGATCACTGATTATAGCACGTGGAGTTCCAAAACGGGCAAAAAGAGCTTTCAGGAATTTTACAACAACTCGGGCATCATTGGTGGGTAAAGCTTTTGCTTCAACCCATTTTGAAAAATAGTCAATAGCCACGAGAATGTATTTATTTCCTCGAGATGATGGAAATGGCTCCATAAAGTCAATTCCCCAGACATCAAAGATTTCACAAACTTGAATAGCATTTTGTGGCATTTCATTTCGTTGTGAAATATTTCCGTGACGCTGACAAGCTTCACAAGTTTTGATGAGATCTTGGGCATCCTTATAGATTGTGGGCCAATAAAACCCGGAATCAAACACCTTTTTGGCGGTGTAGTTTGGACTATGATGGCCCCCAGTGGGTCCAGCATGGCAAGCTTTAAGAATGTCAATAGCTTCCTGTCCGTAAACACACCGTCGGATGACTTGATCCGCACAGATTTTGAACAAGTAGGGGTCGTCCCAGAAGTAATGTTTAACATCCTTGAAGAATTTATTCTTCTGTTGGGTCGACATCCCTTTCACTATGAAGTTACCCGCATGGTAATTTGCGAAGTCAGCAAACCATGGGGTAGTAGAATCTCCTCGAAAAGTAACCGCATTGAGCGTCTCGAGAGGAAATGTTTCATTTATTTCCTTTTTCTCGAAAACATCTTGGTGTGGGTTCTCTAATCGGGATAAATGATCAGCAGCTAGGTTCTCAGCTCCTTTTTTATCACGTATAATGATATCAAATTCTTGCAGGAGGAGAACTCAACGGAGCAATCTCGGCTTTGCATCTTGTTTTGCAAAGAGATATTTGAGAGCCGAGTGATCCGTATACACTACACATTTTGTCAAGATCAAATATGGCCGAAACTTCTCAAAGGCATACACCACAACCAATAATTCTTTTTCTGTAGTGGTGTAATGAGTTTGAGCTTCAGTCATGGTTTTACTTGCGTAGTGGATAGGCTGAAAGTGTTTGGCTTTTCGTTGCCCCAGAACTGCACCGATAGCAAAATCACTTGCATCGCACATGAGTTCAAAGGGAAAATCCCAGTCGGGGGCAACTAGAATGGGTGCCTCAGTAAGCTTTTTCTTTAATGTTTCAAAAGCTTTGATGCACTCGGGGGAGAAGATAAAAGGAGCATCCTTTTCAAGGAGATGAGTCATAGGCCGGGCGATTTTGGAAAAATCTTGTATGAATCTACGATAGAAACCGGCATGACCCAGAAAACTCCTAATACCTTTGACGGTAGCGGGATGAGGCAATTTAGCAATGACATCAACTTTAGCTCTGTCAACCTCAATCCCATTCTTTGATATCTTATGGCCGAGGACAATGCCTTCTTTGACCATAAAATGACTCTTCTCCCAATTTAGACAAAGATTGGTGTCTTTACACCGTTTCAACATGTTTTCTAAATTGGAGAGACATGCTTGGAACGAATCCCCAATGACCGAGAAGTCATCCATAAAGACCTCCATTGTTTTACCGATCATATCGGTAAATATGGCCATCATACACCTCTGGAACGTGCCTGGAGCATTACATAAGCCAAAAGGCATACGTTTATAAGCAAAGGTTCCATAAGGGCATGTAAAGGTGGTCTTTTCTTGATCTTGTGGATCAATGGGAATTTGAAAGTAACCCGAGAAACCGTCAAGGAAACAATAATACTCGTTCCCTGCTAATCTCTCAAGCATCTGATCCATAAAAGGTAGAGGAAAATGGTCTTTACGGGTGGCATCATTTAACTTACGATAGTCAATGCAAACACACCACCCCGTAACCAATCGAGTTGGAATCAACTCATTTTCATCATTAGTGACAACAGTTATGCCACCTTTTTTTGGAACACAGTGAATGGGACTAACCCAAGGACTATCAGAGATAGGATAAATCAATCCTGCATCAAGAAGTTTGAGGACCTCTTGTTTGATAACATCGTGGATTTTAGGATTCACCCTTCTTTGATGTTGGACTGCTGGTTTAAAGTCATCCTCCATTAAAATCTTGTGAGTACAAAATTCAGGGTCGATACCCTTTATATCGGAGAGTTTCCAAGCAATGGCTTGCTTGTGTGACTTTAAGACCTTTATTAGAGCAGTCTTTTCCTCATCACTTAAATCTTTAGCAATAATGACGGGTAATTTATCATCACCCTCCAAAAATGCGTACTCAAGATGAGGCGGTAAGTCTTTGAGTTCGACCTCAGGAAATTCATCGGTTTTCTCGACTGATTTGATTTCCTCATTATGAATTTCAACGGGAGGGAGTGGAGGAGAATTGTCCTGATTCAACAATTTCTCAAGAAGAAGAATATCTCCCTCCAGATCAATCTCAGCGTTATCAATCCCCTCTAGGAATGAATCACACTTGAGAAAATCCTCGATCTCTTCCAAAATGAAATCACTTCTCTCAAACGGAGTGAGAGAAGGGGAAGAGTCAGAAATGATAGGTAGAGAAGATGTGGTGGGATCCCCACTCACAGAATTATGAGAATAACCAAGAAACTCTTGAGAGTACTCCTCTGAAACAATATCAATGACATCGATTCGGTTAACCGATTCAGAATCATAATTTGAGGAGTACCTCGAAGTTTGATCGAGGTTAAAGGTAACAGCTTCATTACCCACACGTAACGTGATTTCATGCTCAAATACATCTATGAGAGCACGGCCCGTTCTTAGGAATCCTCTTCCAAGAATGAGAGGAACCCTAGGATCAGCATCGAAATCAACAACCACAAAGTCAGCTGGAAAATGGAACTTTCCTACTTTCACAAATACGTCCTCAGCAATGCCAAGTGGACGAGATATTGAACGATCTGCAAGCTCAAGAGTCATGCAGGTAGGAGTAAGTTCAGGAAGAGAAAGTTTCTTCCATACTGATTTAGGCATCAGGTTGATGCTTGCACCAAGATCGGCCAAGGCATAGCATTCAACCATTCCTGGAAAGACACAAGGTAGTAGAAATCTTCCAGGATCTCCAAGCTTCTCGGGAAGCTTTTTCAAGATAACTGCTGAGCAGTTCTCATTTAATGGAGTCTTTGCCATTTCAAACAGTTTTTCCTTGTTGCTTAACAAGTGTTTGATTGTGGATGCAAACTTTGGCATCAGAATGATAGCATCCGCAAAGCTTATGTCAAAATGTAATTCTTGAAAATTTTGGAAGAATTTATCCATTTGTTGACTAGCCTTTTCGTGGAGCTTTTGCTCATTTAAACGTGATGGGTAGGGAATAGAAGGTTTGGATTTAGGGTTTTCAACCGGGGTTTCAGGATGTTCAAAAACAACTCGAGGTTTAGTCTTGGGTTTCGGGACAACTTGAGGTTGGACGTTGTTGGTACCTCCGTTATTAGTAGGAAGTACCTGGTCCTTAGTCACCTCAGGCTCACTTTCCACTACCATGGGGGAAGAAGAAGAAGTGGTAGTGGGAATAGTGGGTCCATCATATGAAACACCACTTCGGGTTGTGATCGCCTTAACATCGCCCTTCGGGTTAGCGATCGTGTTGCTCGGAAGTTTTCCTGAGCCCGAAGGTTGATCATTTAAAGATTTTTTAATCTCAGAGATCTGGCTGACCAACAACCTGTTTGTGTCCTCTTGAGCTTTCATGAATTGCCTCAATAACTCATCAGATGATGGTTGTGGGGCTGGAATGGCTTGATGTTGATTAGGGAAATTTTGGATTCGGTTATTTTGATTATAACCTTGATGTTGAAAATTCCCTTGATTTGGATTACCATTTCCCTGAAAATGATTTCCCTGGTTGTAATTGTTTCGGTTAAAGTTTCCTTGGTGTTGGAAACCTTGATTCTGTCCAGAATTGAAATTCCCTTGGTTTTGATAACCTTGGTTCATTCGAGGTTGGTTTTGGTTTCGGTTTTGCAAATTCTGGTTCTGATTAAAACCGGGTGGTCCTTGGTAGGTGTTAGCTCGGTAACTTGGTTCCATTTGAGGACGGTATTGATTACCTCCCTGATTTGAAGTACCGGCTATAGCATTAACTTCAAAAGGACTACCATCGGTGGCAGTACAGTTGTAGTATGCATGAGGGCCACCACAAGTAACACAGACTTCCACTTTCTTCACTTCAGCTTGTGAAGGAGTTTGTGTGAAAGTGACTTTCTTTTGGTTTGAGAGAACCAAAGCTTGAATAACGTCCGTGAGTTTTTCAATCTTAGCATCGGTGCTAGAAGTACTCACGGGAGATGAAGTAGAAGGACCAGCACTAGCCTGAGAATGATATGGCTTTGTGCGTGCAGTACGGACCTTAGACTTATTTTCAATAATCGCTAAAGCTTCTTTGATGGTTTTGCTCAAAAAGTTACCTCCAGAGGAGGCATTGAGAGAATCTTGGTCAGATTGGCTCACACCATTATAGAAAGTGTCGATTTGCATCAACTCGGTGAAACCATGATGAGGACATTTACGAAGCAATTCTTTGAAACGATCCCACGCGTCACTAAACGATTCATCAAATCTTTGTGTGAATTTGATGATTTCATTTTTAAGACTTGTCGTTCTAGACGGTGGAAAAAATTCGTTTACAAACTTTGTAACTAAGACCTCCCATGTCTCAATTGAACGAGGGGGTTGTTTTTCAAGCCATATCCGGGCTTGTCCCTCGAGAGAAAATGGGAATAGAAGAAGTTTGATTGAGTCAGAAGGGATGTTCTTGTATTTGATGGTAGATGTAATCTTGTTAAACCATCGAATGTGAGCATGAGGATCATCCCTCTCAAAACCGTAGAATTGGCTTGAGGTTACAAGATTCAGTAACCCGGTTTTGAGCTCAAAACTTTCAGCTACAATAGCTGGAACAACAATGGCATCTCCATAACCCTCGATGGGTGCTTGGAGAAGCTCATTCATCGGCAAATCTGCCATGATGACAGTGTCAGTACGTACCTCAGATACGACTGATGGGGCAGAACGTCTATGACGTCTTCGAGGTATGTTTCCAAGCTCACGGAAAGGGCTTGATGACCTAGAAGAACGAGTGCGCATGCACTTTTAGCAAAAAAATTTCAATTAAATCAAGGTCGAGAAAAACACAAGTGAACTTAAACCAATAATCACAAGATGAATGGCTTCTTTGAAAAAGGTACACCACTCACAAGGATACAAAGGCAAGTTTTAATCTTTAGTTTGGGAACTTATTATGGTCGTACCCCCAGTTAGGTAGTACTCTGTCTTGGTTCTCGATGGTAAATTTTATTGTTGTTATTATTAAACAAAGAAAACGGAAATTCTTTTTGTATTTTTATCTTTTATATATATATAGAAACAAAAGAAAATATTTTTGTGTTTTATATTTTTATGGAAGATTGAAATACGATATTTTTGGTACTCGATCCGTTAAACGAATTAACTTCACGAGCGTTTTGCTTTATATATGATGAATATACAAGAGATAGAAGGTATACACAGATTGGGTTTCAAAAACACGATACTGCAAAACGTTTAAAACACGCTACACACCTCCCCGGCAGCGGCGCCAAAATTTGATTGGCCTCAAACGGTCAACTTAAATCAACCACGGATGTGGTCAAATAAATTCAAACCAATTGAAGACAACTAACCAAGGGTATAGTGTTTTCCCGGGTCGTTATATCCCAGCGAAGCGTGAAATTGTGTTTAAAGACGAATTGTGATCAAGTGCTATTGAATGGAAAAGTGTTTTGGAATTATTGAACTAAGGAAATAAAAGAGAATAGCTTTAAACAAGCTATGGGAATAAATACAGGGAACTAAATTTCTTAAAACGTCTAAAATCTAAAAACGTACGTTTAAATTTAAATAAACGTAAACGTCAAAAAATAAAAAGTGAGATTTAATAAATAAAAAGGCCTACGGATATGAAAATTATATTTTTACAATCCTAATAATAAAATAAAATTATTGGAAAAAGAAAATTATTTATTTGACTTATTAATTAATTATTATTAATTAAAAACTATTTTTAACTATTAAATAATTACCTAAAAAGTAAGAAAATAAGAAATAAACCTAGAAAAATGAAATTATAACTTAGATAAATCTAAAATATTATAAAACTTATTTTAAAACTGAAAATATATTTATTACACTTTTTATCTAATTATTATTAATTAATTACTATTTAATTATTATTTAAACTAATTTAAATTATAATAAATACTAAATAAACAAAGAAAATTCTAAAACTTTTTCTATAAATATTATTAAGTAAATAGAAGCTAAGAAAATTATAAAAATGAAACTTACTTAATTAAAATTTAAAAAGATAAATTCTATTAAATAGAAGCTATCACTATTTTTCTGTTTTTGTTTTTCTTAAGGTCTAAAAATGTGATTATATTTTTCCTGGATTAAAAATGAAAAAAGAAAATTATGAAAATTAGATTTATATTTTTCTGATTATTATTTTATTTATTATGATTTAATTACTAATAGAAACTAATTAAAATTATTTAAAATATTAAATGACTTAGGAAAAATCTGAAAAATTCAGGATAAGTCTAAATTAATATTTGAAAACTAGGAAAATTAAAATCAAAAGTTCACTGATCACTGATAAGCAGTTGGACAGATAAGCAGTTTGGCTAATAAGCTAAAAATAAGCTAATAAGCACAAAAATGCACCAAATGCTCAGAACAAGTACAAATAACTTATATAAGCTTAAAACAACTTAAATATAAGAGCTTAACCCATAGATTAATCAAATGAGCACTTATGCAATTGCAATTTTCACACAGAAAACTCAGAAAATAGCAAACTTACAAGGCAAATTAAGCAATCCAATAAGCTACTGAGATGCAATCTAATGGGGGAAAAAGTGAGCTAGTACTACTGGGTATTCAGAAAACCAAAAAGCAAGGTCAGAGCTTATGTAAATAAGCCACAAATGAGGCAAGTTCAGCTGGTTCAGCAATCAGTATATACTGATTGCTGTGCACAGAGTTGTGCAGAAAAATGCACAAGTGCAGGGGTTCTAGGCTTTTGTAAACTCACTAAAGGGACTAATGTGATCTTAAAAATGCCAAGGTTATGGTCCAAATAAGCTTCTAGCTTATTATGGCTTGTATGAGCTTTTTATGGTCTGAAATGAACAAGGACAATGTAAAACTGCTATATCTGTCTATGAGGCTAATGAGAGCTAAGTGATAGCTTATGTGGACTGAGAAAAGCTAGGACAAAGTTGGGCTTAAGACCAATCTACAGTAACACAAACTTTGACCAATTGACTACACAAAACCAAACACCCCTTTAAGGTATCTGTTTTGGTATTTTCAAAGTAAACAACAGATTTTAAGCTAGATTAAGTTTAATATGACTACTATAAGCTATAATAAGTATTAACTAATGATTATGAAATACAATTAAGCAGTTTTTAATAAGCTAGCTTATTATGGCTTTTTAACTAATTTTAAGCAAAATGATACAAAAGTTCTTAAACACTGGTTAATCTGATAAAATACTATCACAAAATAATAATAAGCAAGAAATATTGAAATTAAGCTATTAATAAGCACTTACACAGTAACTATAGAGAATTAAGGAAAGAAAAACTTGAACTTGCTTACAACTGAGATGCCTGTGACACAAAGAACCAAGGACCAAGAATACTCTAGCTTGTTCACACAAGCTAGAAAACCCACAATAAGCCTTCCTGATTAGCTTTCAAAATCCAAATTAGCTTATGAGACTTCAGGTTGACTTTTGTTGACCATCTTCATCATTTGAAATTTAGAACAGCTAACAACTATATAAGCTTACAGAAAGCTATATTAAGCTTGTATAAGCTTATAGTAAAGGTATGGTAGTTTTTAAGAGCTTCTGGATAGGATTCGAGCTTATTGATCTTAACAGTAACTTAGAAACTTAGCATGAATGAAATTTAGAACAAGAGTGCCTGAATTGAGATTATTTGAACTGAATTTAACTTTCATTAACAACTAGAACTTAAAATTACAATAATACAAGTACTGAATTGAAAATACGATTACAACTGAAAATTACCTACTACTCTAATTTCTATTACATTGAACTATATATAATAATTATTCCTGGGAAACTCATTGTCGACATCACTAATCATCATCCAACCCTTGAATTGCTCTCAATTGATCTCAATTGTCCACTTGTATTTTGGCGCCAAAAGTATCAATAGCAGGTTTTTTCAATTAAAGAATTTTGGGAGGATGTGGAGGTGGAGGGGAGAGGTTAGACAGCTGGTGATGAGGTGGTGGTAGCAAGTGGCCAAAACCACCTGGTATGGAGAGGTGTCTGGTTTTGGCGGGGTTGTGTGAGGGAGACGGGTTTGACTGAGGTCAAACCCTGGTTTTGGTTTTGGGTTTATTTAAAATAGAGTGGGCCGGGTTATTGTTTTGGGTTGGGTTATAACTGGGTTGTTTGATTTGGATTTTGGGTTAATATTAAAACTTGGTCCGGTTTGGTTTATAGTTTAAATACAAGGACCATTTTTGTAATTTTTGAAAATTGGAGGACCAAAGTTGTACATCTTCCAAAATAAACCAAGGGGTGATTCCTGCCATGTTCCAATAATCCAGGGACCATACATGAAATTTCCAATAATAAAATTTTCCCAGGGACCATTTTTGCAAATTCTGAAAGTGCAGGGACCAAACTTGTAAATTATTGAAACTTTTCACCAAAGGACTAAATATGACAACTTATGATTTCAAAAGGACCTTTGGTGACTTTTCTTACAAAACAAATGCCTAGGGACTAAATTTGACAAGTTTTGAAAGTTGAGGGACTGAAACTGCCAATTTTGTAAACTTTGTTCGTTTTTCAATTGTTTTCAAACATTTTGCATTTGAAACTTATAAAACACACTCCCTGGGATATTTTCAGTATTTTGATGCATTTCTGAGTGTTTTTGGATGTTTTGGCAGTTTAGATACGATAAAAATGATGAGTATTTACACACTCATCATGAAGATAAAGCGCGACTTAAGCGTACATCTTTCTTTTCTTTGAGGAACGGGGCCTGAAGTGTTGTCTGCAGACGCCATTATGTTGACATTGAGGCCCGAGGCTTGAAATGCAGTGTTCAAACGTCATTGTCATTGAAGAACGAGGCTTGAACTGATGTGTTCAAACGTCATTGTCGTTGAAGAACGAGGCTTGAACTGATGTGTTCAAACGTCATATTATAATCACCGATATTCTTCCCAAGATAGATCGTTGATGTACGAGTCCTGAGCTGACTTGTTCAGGAGTCATTATGCATGTACATCAATGTTGAGTTTCCTGAACCCCTAAATTAAGAGATTTCAGTCCTTTTGGCCGCCAAACTCTGAGTTTTTCCTTGAAGGAAATGGTCGATGTACCTGCACTTAAGTAAGGATTCCCTGCACTAACATGACGAGTTTGCTTGCGTTTATATGGGTTAGTGATCTCAGTATCCAGACCTTTTAGATTTTCACAGTCAACCTTGGTTATGCAATATGTACTAATAGGTATCTATCTAAGACCAACCATCTTAAAGATTCTACCCGTCGGTAACCACCTAAGGCAAGATCTAGGAGTGTTAGATTTCTCATACACAGTAGAATGCTTGTTGAGAGAAGTTCTTAGCCCTACAGCAATCTGCCTACCAGATTTCTGAGTATGACTCTTTGGTTCTACGGGGTTGTTGTGGTTTCTAGTCTTAAGGGATAGAACCTTAGCATGAGCATTTACTTCCTTTGCTTTAGACTTATGAGATTGACCCTTAGAACGTACATTAACTATCTGATCATTTGGTCTAGATTGTGAAGTGACTGGTTTTGACAAAACTTGTTTCGCATCAACTTGGGTTACAAACCTCGGTTTAGAAGATTTTGGTCGTTCAGATCTAAACGCAGTTGGTTGTCTAACAACTGTTTGGTTTCTAAGAGGTTGTGAAACTGGTGTTCCCAAGGTTGATGGTTTTGCAAACTTAGTGTTTACACCATTTCCAGTTAATTTCCTTAACTCGTTCTTTAAGGCAGTAATTGTGAAACCTTTCTCTTGAAGTTGAGCTTTGAATTCATCATTTTTAGCAATCAAAGACGTTGTGTGTTTTGAGGCACTAGTTCTCGTTTCTTTGATGGAATCACTCAGGTTTTTACAATGCTTTTTCAAAGTCTCATTTTCATTAAGTAATTTAGCCACTTTATGTTCCAATTCAGTATTTTTTGTTGCAATAACATCACTGTCATGTTTATCCTTAACTTCATTACACATATCACACATCTCAGTAATACGTTTTTTCAGGTTGTTGATCGTTAAGTTTTTGGCTTCTAGCTGAGCTTTCAAATCATTTATCATAAAGAATTCACGGAAATCAGGGAGTTCCGGATTTTTACATGGTAGGTTAGTTTGAAAACTTTCTTCCTTTTGTTGCATTGCGATTTCAAGTGAAATACAATGTTTTTCAAGCTGTAAAAATCTGTTTGAAAGTTCATTAAAAACTTCTTTATCAACCACATCATTTGATTTAAAAGTCTCAGCCGTAAAGAAAGAACTTGACTCATCATCATGTTCAGCATCATCCTGATCACTTTCTCCCCCTTTATGATTCATATTTGTTGAATTAGAAATGGTATTGCTATCAGTCTTTTCCAACAAATAATTGTCATAAGTGGGCATAACTTGATCAATATGCAGCCGTTCATTAGGGAGCACATTGTGTTGATCAGTGACATGTACCTCAGCAGATGGAACTTGGTCATTTTCTGATCTGTGATCTGTATCCATGTCAAGTGTGGTATAAGTCCCAGAACTGTCGTTGGTATCCTGCTTATCAAACATAGTGTCACTGCATTGTTGATGCTGCGTCCTTTCATTAATGAACTCCTTAACATTACCCATGAGTTGGAGTAGTGTAACTCTGAACATGTCAACCTCGTTTCCAGTGTAATTAGCAAAACACATTTTCGTCGTTTGACTGTCATAATCATAATCCTCAGTGAATTGCGAATCAATGAACACTTGAAGTTGGTTGTTGATCACACAAAAGGCAACCATGGATCTACCTTCAGAAAGTTCTCCTTTGTCAAGTTGTTGTTCAAGTTGATCTAAATACAGTATCATTTTGACTGTGAAAGTCTGAACATCTTGACCAAAGAGTGATGCGAATGCACATTTGTATCCTCTCAAGTATCCAGGTCGTTCAAAGAGAACCTTGAGATGTGAGTGAAGTAGTCGAAAACATTCTATGCAACTTTCCTTTGTATTATCAGGCAATTTTAGTGGCTGATGAAACTCTTTCTCTTGAGAATTCGAGCACGACGATTCCATGTTGGCATTATCAGAATCAAACATGTTTATTTGTTGTACAGGGTTGGAGGCCTTATGTTTATCGTTCGAGTCGTACAATTTGAGTACCTCAGATATGAAAGAATCTGAATTAGTAGACATGGTGTAAACGTGCATGGAATTTTACAAATCTATGATTTAAACCGAGAAATCGTTTCTTTCGCGGGATTTTTCAAAATCAAGAAGAAACCGTGAGATAATGATAAATTGGACGTGTTATGATAATTGTTGGATCGGTACAATGATTAGTGATTGTGTGTTAAAAGTGATGATCGTTTGATAGACTAGGTGATATGTTGTTTAGTTGTGATTTGGTTTGGTTGATGCAAGTTGTTATAGTGAAATTTTTGTCTGAAAACTTAAAACTTCAATAACTTTTTTCTGGAGGGGATTTGGGCCTCGAAAAGTTTGTTTCACGACATCGTGATGTAACTTCCCAATATTCAGGCTGTTCCAGTCGTTTTGACAGGTATTTCGCTGAAAACGAAGTTACGGTTCAAAAGTTATGACCGTTTGAAGTTTTGTCGTAAAAAGTCAACTTTTAGTCAAACCATAGAGTCTTCAGTCAAACCGCAACAGGCAAATCGCAACTATCAAGTCACAACACTCAAATCGCAATGCAAATCGCATGCCAAATCGCAAGGCCAAATCGCAATGCCAAATGCAATGCCCAAAACGCAGTGCCAATCGCAATCCCAATCGCAATGCCAAATCGCAGAAGTCAAATCGCAGACTTGTTGGTCAAATCGCAATAGCTAGACGACAAATCGCAACAGACAAATACGTCGCTATCAAATCGCAGACCTCAAATCGCAACCAAGAAACTCACACCGAGAGTCAAATCGCAGTTCACACTTTTCACCTAAAAACACCTAAAAATCACCCTTTTTAACGTTTTTGCTTGGTTTCTTTTGCACCACTTGATCTTAGAAGGTTATAACAACAATAAAAACACTAACTTTAACACCACAAACGTGAGAATCAAATAAAGCCAAGAATAAGCCCATAAAACTTCAAAAACCAAACTTTTGATCTAAACTAACCAAGAAAACACACACACAATCTAGCTAATCAAACCATGGGCTCTGATACCAATTGTAAGATATTCGAAATCATAACACACACTAATCTTTGATGCTTGGCCGAATCTTAGAGAGAGAAAGAGATTGGATGGGAGTTTCTAGTGAGAGAAAACTATGTGTATTAGATTAGAATGAAAGAAGCTCCAACCCTTTCTCCCTTTATACAAATAATATAAACGCCCCATGTGGGCTATGGAGCGGGTTTACAGTGGGTAAAGACCCGACCCGACTCCATGGATGATATGATATCTAAACTAAACTATTAAGCCTACGAGCTAATTAATGCTAATGAGTACTCGGGGTGACCGAGTCTTTCATATGAATATTTATATTCCTAACAAAGGGTTTAAAAGATAGTTGGGGATGTTTGTCCAATATCAAAGAGAAAGAGAAGAACTATTGGACAAAACATGTTGTATAAAAGATTGCCTCTCATACTTGAAATTTAAATTCAAAAACTAGTTATTACAGGTTGAGTGTAGAGTTGAATAAGATGAATTGTCAAGAAGAATATCCAAGGGAATATACCATGTGGATAAGATGGAAGGAAGTGAATATTTGAAATTCAAATGTTGGATAAGGTTAGAAACTAACCATGGTTAGGTTGGTGAGTTGGCATGGTTAAGAGAGAAAGAATATGCCAAGAGAATATTCTATTGCTTGGAGAGCAAGTGTTGATGTCGAAGGGGGAATTTAAAATTCAAATTTCAAAATCTAGTTGTTAAAAGTGAGGAGTATATCGGTTGGCATAAAAGTTATTATGCTGTGATGGATTGGAGCCTTAGCTTCAAGTTCAAATTTCACATGTGATGAAATGGAAAGTGAGTTGTATGATGTGATGGAAAGGACCATTTGGATTCAAATTCAAATTTGAAATGTGAAAGTTAAGAAGAGGTGAGGAAGGTTGGATGTGGAGACGGTTTATTTGATTTCAAATTTTGAATGTTTAGAAGATAAGAGAATGTAACAGGATTGTGTTAGAATGTAGGGGACAAGAAGTACAAATGTGTGTAAGAGAAAGTAAGAGAATGTTGAGGATATGAGTTGGCACCTTTCAAATTTGAATCCAAGCTTATAGGAAGGAAGTGTATTGTGATTAAGTGAGATATTATCAAAGTGATGAAGGTAGTGATAATATGTTTAGAAGGTGTGGTTAATCATTTGTTAGGAATGTTGGGTACAATCAAATGATTAAGGAATGTGTGATGGAATGTGGAGAAGAATGATTTGGAATAAATGAGGTTATGTGAGAATGTTGGAGACATAGAATGTTTGGTTATGGGATTTTGGGAAACATTTAATGTTGGTGATATAAAGCATGCAAAGGAAAGTCATACTTTCAAGTAATCTCAAAGTCAAGTAATCAATCAACATAATACATGATTAAGCAACACATGAGATACTCAATAATCATCTTGATGCAAAAAAGTTAAGTGATTTGCATCACAAGTAAATCACTTCCCATAAAGGGAAAGGATGTATTTACGCAAAGAGACCTTGACTTAGTTTGACCAATAAAGGAGTAAACCTATTACGTGATTAGAGAATACGTACGCTCAGATTATGGTCATATGAATATTTTCGTTTGATGTTATATCGAAAGTATGTATGTGCTATGTTTGGAAAAAAGAATTTTGGCCTTGGCTAAAGGCTTTTGGAAAAATAAATTGAGTTGCCGTTTTATCAAAAACGGGAGGTCTTGATTAGGTATCCTTCTAAGTCTAAAACTCGATTCGAGTGTTTTTAATAACTCAATTATTATATTCATACCTATAATGAAAGAACCAAATTTGTCGGGTAAGGGGAAAGTCGACTTTAAAAAATCAAGTCGTTTCTTAACAGACGGTTAGCGCGCTGCTGGCGCTCCGGCGCGTCACTAGCGCGCCAGTTTCAGTTAAGGAACGACTTGTTTTTTTGGCTAACGTTTATGATTTTATGTGTTGTGAAGGTTTATTTGTCATCATTAAAACATAAGAGAGACTTAATCAATGTTGCCCTAACATGTTGATTTTTGTTACGTCCATAACTCTTAGACACAAATTATTCCATTTATTTTCAAAAATAAATAATTTCTGGCAAAAATAGAGAATATCATAATGCTATATAATTAACTTTGGAGAATAATATCGGCTGCAAATAAGCAACAATTAAAGTTAGGCGGAAATTAAACTGATAACACTAACGTATAGAAGCACTCCACAGCAACGCGTGAGTGGAAATCCTTGTTTATAAAAATAAAGCAAAATATTTTTATCATACATTTAACAAACTCAGTAAAAAATTAATTAAATTATCTTAATATATATTCTAAATTTATGATAATAAAAGACTATTACACATCTTAAGAGACAATAACATGCAATAAGACAAGTCACATATCTCTTATTCGGTAAGAGACAATATGTTTGCCGCGTCTTACTCAAAAAGACAAAACAAGAAACTCAATGTCCGGCCGCTTTTGACTGAGTAAGAGATAAAGAGGTTAGTTAAAAGAGCGGAACCAGAATTTTTAGTTGAGGGGAGCCGCATTTAACAACTAAATTGGTGTCGTTTGTTTTTTCATAATAATCATTTTTTCCCTCTTTTCACTTCTTTTGTCTGCGGGAGGGCAGAGGTTTCTGTTTTTTTTTTTTTGCAGACATAAGTGTTTCTTTTCACTTTTTTCCTCTTCTAAATTTCAGACATTATATTTCACTTCTTACCTCTTCTTTCACAAACCCTAACATCTCTTTCTCAATATCCATTTTTATACGTTTTCGTTAGTTTTTTACGTTTTCGTCCGTTTCTATACGTTTTCGGCCGTTTCTATACGTTTTCGGCCGTTTTTTATGTTTTCGTCTGTTATTTTACGTTTTCATGCATTTTTTACGTTTTCGTTTATTTTTTTTACGTTTTCGTCTGATTTTTTACGTTTTCGTTGTTTTTTTTACGATTTCGTCCGTTTTTTACGTTTTCGTCAGTTTTTTTACGTTTTCGTCCGTTTTTTACGTTCTTCTCGGCTTTTTTACGTTTTCATCTGTTTTTTTACGTTTTCATCATTTTTTTACATTTTCGTCTTCTTTTTACATTTTCGACCGTTTTTTTACTTTTTCGTCTATTTTTTTACATTTTCGACCTCTAATTACGTTTTCATTCGTTTTTATACGTTTTCGACCGTTTTAACGTTTTTGTCTGTTATTTTACGGTTTTGACCATTTTTCTTACGTTTTCGACCATTTTTTTACGTTTTTGACCATTTTTTACGGTTTCGTCTGTTTTTTACATTCTCGACCGTTTTTACATTTTTGTCCACTTTTTTACGTTTTCGGCTGTTTTTTTACATTTTTGTCTGTTTTTTACGTTTTCGACCTTTTTTTACGTTATCGTATGTTTTTTACGTTTTCGTCCATTTTTTTACGTTTTATTCCGTTTTCTTAGGTTATCATACATTTTATAAGGTTTCCTTACGTAAGAAAACGTAAAAAAAGACGAAAACTTAAAAAAATGGTCGAAAGCGTAAAAAAACGTACCAAACCGTAAAAAAATGGACAAAAACAAAAAAAATGGTTGAAAACGTAAAAAATAGACGAAAACGTAAAAAAACGGATAGAAACATATAAAAATAGACGAAAACGAAAAAAAAACGGATGAAAACCTAAAAAACAGAAGAAACCCTAAAAAAACATTAGAAAGCGTAAAAAGGGTAAAAAAACAGTAAAAAAGACGGACGGAAACGTAAAAAACAGACGAAAACATTAAAAAAAATGACGAAACGTAAAATATCAAACGAAAATGTAAAAAAATGGATGAAAACCTAAAAAAAGGGACAAAACGTAAAAAAACAGATGAAAATGTAGAAAATGGATGAAAACGTAAAAAATAGATGAAAACGTAGAATAACAGACGAAAACTTAAAAAACGGTCGAAAACGTACCAAACCGTAAAAAATCGGACGAAAACGTAAAAAAAAAGGAACAAAAACGTATAAAACGGACGAAAACTTGTTTTCGATACTCCGTATTTTAAGCGATTGGAAAAATGATTGTTGTGCCTACTAATCATGCCTACAAATGTACCTAATGATTTGATTGGTTGATTTCAAAAAAATGATTGGTGAAAATTTGGAGAGAGAAAATACATAATAAAATTGTACAAGTGATTTATGCATTAGGCATGTTTTTAGGCTTGTGTTGTAGGTCTAAATAGCATTACTCCGTATTTTAAGCGATTGTTTGTTTCGCACTCAACATTTTAGTATCATTTGACAAAAGAATTCATATTCTCAAATCACAAAACAATAGTAAGGAAAGAAGTACTTCAATAGCACACAAAAAAAAAACAAAAAAAACAAAAAAAAAACAAACAATCGGTCTTTTACCATGCAGATGAAGACTTTAGATGTGTCTCTTCTTTTGCAGACATGGTTTGCAGATGAAGAGGTAAAAGCTCTGAAAAAACAAATGACACAAATTGTTATGTGATGAATGAAATAGAATGCCTGAGTCGTTTATGAAATTTGATTTCCTCGTAACATGAGTTCTTTTTATTTAATTTGCCCCAAGATAACTAGGAGGGGTGACACATATTTATTGCAAGTTGGCCTTTGGATTTCAATATACTTATTAATGAAGTTGGGCTTTATGAGGGGGCCTAGCACCCGCTATCCACCCCTATGCTTCCGTCTCTGACTAGCAAGACATTTTTCTAAAAACAAACATACCCTAAGATTACCATCACACTTTTAACCTTATTTTCTAGCATTTAATTTATAAGCAGTTAGAGTTGGTTGGTTGAATCTAATTCTAAAGAAAGTGTAGGGAACAAACAAATACGGAAAAGTTCTAAGATTAATCCATCAAAGTAGTGAAAAAAATCAACAAATTTGCCAATATTAACTGTCACCTCTTTGGTAACAAAAACATTGAAGTTAAAACCTTTGAGTCGAGGGGACAACAATGACAATGCAAGAAGGAACGAGGTAGGGGACGTAGTGAACCAAAATCTTATTGTATAGGCTATTAATGCACACATTAAAAATCAAAAGGACACATTATT
Source organism: Artemisia tridentata subsp. tridentata (assembly GCA_021014915.2). NCBI lineage: Eukaryota > Viridiplantae > Streptophyta > Magnoliopsida > Asterales > Asteraceae > Artemisia > Artemisia tridentata. Next base: position 253,734,340 of record CP139506.1, read on the forward strand.
TATGTTTGTAAATTTGGCCAAGCAGACTAAAAGTTATTCTTAGTCTAGATATGATAAATGGATCCTCTATGTGATTATTGTTATAATTTTATTATATTCTTTAATGGCCATTAAACAACAACATATCCTCTCAGAACTCTGATGCAGTCATTCCTGTCAAGTTTTCACTTTCTTGTTGAAAAGTAAGCTAAACTTAATCGCTTCTTAATTCTATACTCATGTGAAATTGTGAATGAAATGAGAGACGGCTCTTCACGTCTTTTTGTATATTGGCTTAAGGGCTATGAACACATGGGTTTAGCACACATTCTGTATCATCTTAAATCTTATACTTGGGGCCTTAACGATGACTGTTTCAACCCACGTCTAATGAAAAAAAAAAAGAGTTTAGACCACTTCAGGTCACTTTTACAAACATTTGAAATTATCATCTCAAATTTAAAAGCACTATATCTTGATGTGTAGTTTTGATCATATCTTACTTTAGGAATTCTATTTTTATTTTGTCTGGTACGAGACGATCTTACCGGAGTCCTTTTTGGTGACGGAAAACTTCGGATTCCACATATTTATTAGACGTGATTAGTCAATATATGATACAATGGAGTAATCTAGAAGCTAAACAAGTGACGACAACTTAATAATATTGGGCTAATAATATAAAACTAACACTCCCCCACACTTTGAGCGGGAGAGGCTCGAAGGCACAAACTGAAACAAAATTTCTCAAACAGAAGAGAGGGTAACCCCTTAGTGACGATAAATACTAATAACGCGATGGTACATGCAAAACGCGAACGTGTCCCTTGACAACCATTTCAAGAACAAAATAGATATCTATCTTGATGTGTTTCGCCGCTGATGTCAACACGATTGGCAAATAGGTAGATGGCACTAACGTTATCACAATAGACCAGAGTGGCTAGCTCCATAAGAAGGTTGCGAAGCCATGCAGTTTCAGGCAACACCCCGATACTCTACTTCGGCACTGGAACATGAAAGCGTATGTTGACGCTTAGATGACCATAATAATAGATTGTCCCCCAAGAATACACAATACCCAGATGTAGATCGATGAGTGGCAAGGCAACCAGCCCAGTCAGCATCAGAATAAGCAATGTGAGAGGTGGTGGAGGAAGCATAAAGCTTGAGCCCAAAACCCAATGTGTCCCAAACATACCATGAACTGCGCTTAAGAGCCGCTAGGTGAGGCTCTCGTAGATCATGCATGTATAAACATACTTGCTGACATCATAAGAAATATATGGTCATGTAAATGTAAGATACTGTAGACCATCTCCAAGACTACGATAAAGAGTAGGGCCGGTAACAGGATCACCATCGGGGCAAGTTTGGACTCAGTATCAATGGGAGTCCGTGATGAGTTACAGATACTCGTGTGAGCTCGCTGAAGTAATTCTAGGGCATATTTTCGTTGGGAGAGAAACATCCAAATATTGTCGCAAGAAACGGAAATGCCCAAAAAATAGTTAAGAGTCCCCAAGTCTGTCATCTTAAATTCTCTATGTATTATGTAAAGATGATATAATACGTTGTAGTAAAGCTATAGAAAAAGTTGTGAGAACAATATCATCCACATAAATCAATAAATAAGCAATGTCAGCACCATGTCTGTAGATAAATAAAGATGAATCACACCGACTATGAGAGATGCCAACTCTAGTAGCATGCCCTTCATAATGTTGAAACCAAGCACAATGTGCTTGTTTCAAACCATAAAGAGACCTCTCCAAAAGACAAACATGATTTGGAAAACGAGAGTCCACGAAAACAGGTGGCTAATGCATGTGCACTGTCTCAGATGGTGACAGTTAAGTAAAACATTTTTAACATCAAGTTGATGAATAGGCCAATGACGAGACAAAGCAAGGCTAAGCACACTACGAATAGTGGCTAGTTTAATAACCGGGCTAAAATCTCATCACAATCAAGGTCGAGTTGCTGACTACTACCAGTTGCAACCAACATGGCTTATACCTACTTGACTATCGTTAGCATGGCATTTATGTCGAGATAACCATATGGACCGAACCACATTGGCACTAGGTGGATTGGGTATAAGCACCCATGTATTATTTTTAATTAACGCATTGTGTTCACCAGACATAGCATTCTTCCAATTAGAGTCTTTTAAGGCAACAAAAGGAGACTTGGGAATAGGAGAGACATGAGAAGTATAAAGATTAAGACGACTAGTGGGCTTAATAACACAGACTTGAGCGTGAATGACCATGGGATGGGTACGAGCAGTTGCCGGCTGAGATTGGGCCAGTAAATGAAGTTGGTTGGGACGGTTGTTGGGCTGCGGAAGAGGGACCGGAGGATTGGGTTGGTGGGCCGATGGAGTTGGGCCTGTGAAGGGGAAAGGTATTCGAGAAAGTTGGGTTACGTTTTGACTGGTGTAGTGGGTCCGGTGGTATTAGGCCGTGAGTGTTGTTGTGGTGTCATGGTATTTAGAACAGTAGGGATACAAGTAGTAGCATTGTGGGTGTTAGAAATGATATGGCGAGTAAGTGGTGACGGTGTCTAGGAAGGCGTAGGTCGAGGTGTTAAAGGGAGTCATGGATCTATATGAAAATTGTTGTTCGTCGAAGGTGACATGACGGGAAAGGAGTATTTTTTGTGTAGAGAGGTCAAGGCAACGATAACCTCGGTGATTTGCGGGGTATCCCAAAAATATACATGGTGTAGCATGAGCGATTAATTTATGTAGTGTATGGAGATGTGGGTTCATTGCGAATACCGGTGGAGGGTAAAAGGTTAAGGAGGTATGCGGACATGTGAAGGGCTTCGACCCAAAATGTAGGCGGAAGGTGGGTTTGAAAAAGTAGAGTATGAATCATGTTATTTATTGTGCGAATCGTGCGTTCGGATTTACCATTTTGTTGGGATGTTTTAGGGTACAAAAATCGCATTTGAATGCCATGAGTAGCAAATAGTTCAAGAAGCTTGGGGTTGTCGAACTCACTACCATGGTCACATTGAAAAGCACTAATATCACACTTAGATTGATTTTGAACATAAGAACGAAAATGTACAAACTTATGAAAAACTTCGGACTTATTTCTAAGAGGTTAAATCCATAAATAATGAGAAAAATGATCAAGAAATAAAACATATTATTTAAACCCACTAGCACTCACAATAGGAGATATCCAAATATCTGAGTGAACAATTTCAAAACAATGAGAAACAATAGATTTGGAATTAACAAATGGAAGTCACACAAGTTTACTAAGCTGACATGCGTAGCAAATGAGACGACTTTTCCTTATTACATGTAATATAATTATGAGAAACAAGAGACCGTAGCACTTCCTCGCCAGGGTGACCTAGATGTTGATGTCACGTGGTAGGACTGATAGAGAGCAATGCACTTAGAGTGTATGACGGCTTGGTAACTGGATATAGATCACCCGAACTGTCACATATGAGGAGAATGTGACAAATGGTAATTTTCAACTCTATTTTAATAATAAATATTTATTTATTATTACTAAACTGAGCATTTCTATGCATAACTGACCATTTTTGAGCTTGCGTGAGCATTTCGAGAAGCCATCCCACAGACTGTAGCTTACAGTCACCACTGAAACTGTCTATTTTTGTCAGTAAACATAAATTATTCTATTTCTGTTAGTTACTGACAAGTCACGTAATAAACCGAGAATCTTTCTCGCATTTACTAAAAAATAATCCCACACGCGCACCGACACTACAGTAGACATGGCAGAAGTCAAATAAATACATTTCTGAGTAAATAAAAATATTTTGTTATTATTTTGACAAAAACGTCGATAAAAACTTTATTTTGCGTGTACGCATCCAAAAAGGTCAAACCGTGACTTTACGATAACATTTAAGCTCACACCGACATACGATACATCAACGAGGAAAAAAATTATTTCCCTCCCCCTCCTTGGTGTCGTTTGCCGCCCAACACAACACAACAAGACAAACATATTATCCTAACTTGATGACATAAAGGGTTTTGTTTTCCTACTTAAATGGTAACACACTCTTAAACACACACATGAATTTTTCATCCAACACTTCCACCTTAAACTCTTCCTACTACTCCAAATAATTAGACCCACATAATTCAAGATCCACAAAAATTGGTTGAAGTTATAACAAATCGGGTTGTACTTTTGAGCTTTTGGGAACGATCGGAACGTGTCTTGGGTAAATTTGAAGCAGTTTGGGTTCTTTCTTGGTCCTCTAGGTCTCGTACAAACACACCCTTTGTAAGAACTCTCACAAACTTGTTCAATCTTGTTTATTACATGTTCTTTTGATGTTTAAAAGTGTTACCAAGTGTTAAATATATACGTTTTGTTAAATTGAAAAAGCTAGGGTTTGGCATACATATACTAGTGCTCGACTTTTGTTGGAACATGTATAAAAATTATGTCATTTCTTACTTGTGTGGTAAATCTTGTTACTTGTTGTGCTAATTTGATGGTACAAATGTGTTTAGTGCTAAATACGCGAGTTTAAAACGAAATATACACTTAATTGAGCTTAAGTACTAATCAACCATATTTTTGACCAAAAAAAAATTGGGGTTTTGAAAAACTTAAAGTTTTGGCTCTAGTGATGAAATGGTGAAATTTTTAGGCTATTTTTTATTTTTACGACTTATCGGAACAAGGGATAACGTAATTGATTTTTAGTTTTGGTTTCGGGTTTACTTGGGTCTCGACAAGGTTTGGGCCGAGCCCAATGATTTTCGGCCTTGGTTGACCTTTTGACCCCACGGCTTAATTACTGTGCTTATTTGGTTTTTGGAAACTTAAAAAGGTTAAATTGTTTTCGGGCTAAACTTGGACTTTTGGGTCCATTATGGCCTATTCGGCCCAATAAAGGTTTCGGATGACAAAAATGAGTTTTGGAATATTTTTCGACTTACTATAAATATTTTGACTTGTTAAAATGTTAAATATCGGTTAAAAACGTTCGAATACGTTTTGACACTTTTAGCCTAATTTGGCTACTAAATGGGCTTTTCGGCCCAATCTTATGGTTGTTGACTTTTATTGACTTTTTGAAATACTTTGACTAAATGTTGACTTTCATATCGAAACTTATAATTATTTCGTGAAAATGTTAGTTTAATTAAAATGTAACGAAATATATATTTATAACTAAATATATATAAGTTTGGAGTAGAATTGCGATTATTAATAATGTAAAGGATTATTTGAGTAGATTTACAATACTTGAGAAAAATGGAAAAGTTTGAATAAACGAATGGGTAATGCCCGATTTTCCTAAAAATTCTATACTTAGTATATTTTAGGATCAAAGCCGACTAAAAGACAAAATATGTTATCTTTATTATTGAAAATACTAATTTTTCAAAATTAATATTTTTAGACTTTTTTAAAACTTATAAATATATTTATATATATTTATACACTTACAACTTTAATAAACTTTACTTAATTAATATTTATAATAATTTCATTTTATAATTATCATTATATTATAAATACTTATATTATTTATAATATAATAATACCCCACTATCACCACCTTTTATTTAATTACACCTTAATATAATACACTTCATTATATTAACTCACCAATATTTATTTAATTAATTTCAAAGATTAATTAATTAAATACTTAATTATTAAACTTATCTAATATTAATTTCAAAGATTAATTACGAAACACGGATGTTTCCGTTACATGTACTTTCACCCAACACTTTCACCAGAGCCATCACTAAGGAGTCTTTAACGATAAACCACTTTTTGAAATGTACTTTACCACACAGCAAGCAATAAATAAACGAACACACCAAAACTTGTAAACTTTTCAATGAGTCAATACGTTTAAAACTCGAGTTTTACACTAAGACTTGTCATACTGCTCTAGGTCGTGTGTCGGAGCGGTTGCACTGTACTATTTGACTTTTCTCGCAGATTGCTACTATTTGAGGTGAGTTTATAGCCCTATTTTCTTATAAGTACTGTTTTATAAACCTTGGGGTGAGAAACATGCAAAACTGTTTTCATGGACCTAAAATTAAACTTTTATTTTTACACACTAGTATGCGGATAAACCTAAGTATGTACGTTCCCACTATGCCCACTATCATGAACCGTCAGTTCCTGCGGGAAGCGCGAATATTATAGATAGATCTATTGGGGGTGACTCCCCGGTTCGGATTGGCCAGACGGGTCAATGCGGGCGTATACCATGTCGGACTTGCCGAGTGTATCGGGATAAACACTCGCTGGGCCCCACTATTATTATTATATGCCAGTCTGGCATACTGAACTGTCGTATCTTCGGTTGCATGAGCTTAGTGTTAGCATATAGTTAGTGTGTACATGTTGATATTTGATATGGTCCGTCTATGCTTATTTACTGTAAACCTATGAACTCACCAGTGTTAGCTGACCTTTTCGCATGTTTTTCTCAAGTGTTTAAGATTTGTTACTATGGAAGTCATGGCATGGCATCGGTTATATTTACTCTGAAGTGTTTTCACACATAACTGAAATGTTTTATTTGGGACCAACATGCTTTATGGGCTTATCTTCTTTAAATTGAACTTATTGTAAAACGATTTGAATTTGGAAATGTAAGATGTTTTAAAACGGATTTGGTAATCCGTTCTCTATATCTGTGTGTTGTGATAACCAATTTAGTAGCACCCAAACATGTATGCTTCCGCTAAACCAGATTTTGGGGGTGCTACAGATTGGTATCAGAGCCTTGGTTATAGAGAACTAGGTACATACAAACCCTAAACTATAACCACTTTTACGAAAACGTTTTCTTATGACCGGCAGATGCATGCCTGCCCCATTTGCCATGACTTGACTGTTGTTTGTTTTATATGATTAAGTGTTATACTATGTTGTTTGAGTATTTTACTTAACATATACGATATAAGTATTTTCTATATACTTACACAAACCATACCATATTTGTCACATACCATGTCCTTACGATTTGATGTTGTTGAGGAGATGGTCATTGCTGGACGCACTTCTCCACTCCAACGACCAGTTCCATTCTTAGATGACCCTTTGATGTAGGTTGTCCGAGCAGCTACCCAGACCACACAAACCACTCCAACATCTACATCACCATACTTACCTCGCTATACCACATCCCATCGTTCTTCACCAGCTCAGCTATACACTCTCACCCAGCCTACTCATACTACTCCATCCACCGAGATTCCACCCCCCCCCCCCCGGCGTCGGGCTACTTACATGAGAGTCCGAGGGCGTCGCATGTAGTGATCATTTGTACTATCCTCACCACTCAGGAGGACCCGATCAGCTTATACGGGTACCTCTACTTCACCACTATCTCACTCACCCATGTCATCACCAGACTACTCCCCTCCCTACAAGAGATTGCGGAGATATATTAAGTCTTATTCTGATGAGGATGAGGATCCAGAGGAGGATCCAGTGCTGGATCAGGCAGAGCCTACACCAGCTGAGTTAGCACCAGTCGAGCACGCTCATGATTATGCGTGTGTTGACAGAGACAAGGTTTTTTATATTAGGTCAGATCAGGTGATGATGCCACGAGATGGCAAGGGTAACATGGAGGATGTGCAGGGTGTATTTAAGATAGGGCAGAGCTCCAGAGATGCCCAGATACAGGGTTTTAGTGATACTCAGTGGGTTGACATTGCTTGTGATACCAGCACGGCTGTGCGTGCTGCTAGTCCGGAGTACACACCGTCATCTCCATCATTTGTGTCACCTCCATCTCCGGTACCTTCTTCACTTTCATCACCAGTGGCTTCTTCACTTCCACCAACCTCACCGGCTGAGGATGAGGAGCCTACTGCCATGGAGCAGGTATGGATACAGCTAGGGCAGCATGCAAGTTTGCTCGATGTGCACTCAGACCAGTTAGAGAGATTGGCGCAGCCAGATCGTATTCAGGGTATTGAGCGATGGGTTAGGACTGTTGACCAGGCTGCATGTGTGTTGTTCAAGGAGATGTTTACTGACAGGCGTGAGATTGTTGGCCTGAGAGCCAGATTTGAGGCACTAGAGAGATCACACGGTAGGGAGCTTAGTGTATTAGATTATAGGGTTGTCGGTTTGGGCAGAGACTAGACTAGGATCTTTGGTAGATTAGGTGACCTTGAGCGGACATTGAGGAGAGTTCGAGGCACTGATCGCACTCATTGGCAGCGGATCATGACAGTATATGATTGGTGTTGTGATGTCACACCCCCAGAATCGGGTCCAGCGGAAGCATACATGTCGCTGGGGTGTAACTCAATTGGTATCAAAACACAAGTACAAAGAACGGTTTTCACCTCAAACATTTAGAATAAAATTGTTTAACAAAAGTGTTATATTTTCATTGTTAAAAGTAGTGCGGAAATAGGCCTTTAAATAAGTTAAACGGTCCCCAAATGTTTATCAGAGTCTTCTATGATCATGCTATGCCCTGCCAAAAGCCTCCAGTAGCGTGCTATTGCTTATACCTGAAAATACATGCTAAAAGTGTCAACACGAGGTTGGTGAGTTCATAGAGTTTATTGAATAAAGTAAAGCGTTTGAATGAAGATTTCCCAGCAAAGGCATTGTAAATCCACCCAGTTCCAAGCCCCGCCCATACAAGACTTGCAACCTGTGTGTTTACAACCCACTGCTAAATGTGATCTGGTTTGTGAACGTCAATTGATTTATGGACCACAAAGATTGAATGAACAATATATTCCCAATATATATAGAGTTATGACAACTAAATTTCATGACACCGGAGCCTTAAGATTCTAATTTGGGCATACTTTTGACATAACAGTCAAGTGGGGAAACCACAGTCTGTTTGAAATATCAGTCAAGTGGGGAAACCACAATACGTTTTACATAACAGTCAAGTGGGGAAACCACAATACGTTTGACATATCAGCCAGTGGGGAAACCACAATACGTTTGACATCTCAGCCAGCGGGGAAACAACAATACGTTTGGCAAATCAGCCAGTGGGGAAACCACAACACGTTTGGCATATCAGTCAGTGGGGAAACCACAACACGTTTGGCATATCAATCAAGTGGGGAAACCACCCGGACATTCAAAGTTTCTGGTAGATGTACACCTAGGACATTCAGGGTTCCTTAAATGATTATGCGTTCGTTTGACTTAACAGTCAGGTGGGGAACACCACCCGGATAGGGAGTTCAATCCTAATAGATCTATCCACAACATTCGCGCTTAACGGGTCATAACATATGCGATATGAAATAGCTTAATGTACTAGTGTCCATAAGAAAATAATCATGGATGAAAAATGTAAACACAAAATACTTTCGAGTAACAAACCAAGTATTTTAGCCAATCAATAATATTTGAAAGACAAATCACGTGTCACGTAAAACAAGCATGAGTTTAATTAAAAACAAGCATGTATTCTCCCCCAAAACAGTTACAAAACAAGTAAAAGGAGGGGCTATGAAACTCACCTGATGCGATAGCAATAATGACAATTATGAATATGTTGGAATGAGGCTCGGTCTCCAACCGCGACCTAATATGATGGATATGATCTAATGTAAGCAAATGAAATGATGCTACACATGCAAATACGTATGTTATCGATACCACTCGTTAGTTTTGAAAATAATGTTTATCGTCGAAAAATACATTTTTGACGTCTCGTTAAGTTATAAACTACTTTTCGTGTAAACATGTTGAAACGATACTCCCGATCCTCGTTTGGTGATTTGTAGAAAAATATAGCTTTTCTTTGCAATTTACTATTTTTCTCAACTTGAAAATATGCCTAAATGGCCTCGCACAACTAGTCGCAAAATGGTGTACATTAAGTGTTAGTGAATAAGCTTGGCGTTTTTAGAAACCTTATAACTTTATCTTGAATTCATATGTTTGTCATTTTTATCATACGCGTCACGATCAATGAGAAAATCGGCTATCAATATAGTGCCTTGTAAAAACAATTTCTATACTTAGAATTATTTTCATATAGTGGCTGTCAAAATAGTTTGTGAATTGTCGGGCTTCAAACACGTGTATCTCGGTCGTTATAAGCTCTTTTTCTACGTTCTTTATATCCACGGCTTCGTATTAACATGTACTAACATATTTTCAGTAGGTCGGCTCATCTAGGTCACGTATAATGCCTCGTTTTGTCCTTTGAATCTCGGCAAACAGCAAGCCATTTTTCAGAAATTAGTTTTTCGTTGTCTAACTTAGAAAAATCATATCTTCTTCGTTATAAGTCGGTTTTTACTCATTCCAACGCCCACGGTTTCGTTTTTGAAAGTATTTTCTAAATATGAAGGCCAAAATAGTCCAAGTGTTACTGATTTTTTCCAGATTTTACATTTTATGACAGTAGCTTTATATACTTGTTAAAAACTCATTTCTATGGTTCAAGACTTGTTCATACCACTTCCAATCAACACCACAAGTACTCTAATCCTACCATACACCTTCTCAAGGTGTCATGGGGTCCAAAAAATCACCAACAATGGTGGGTTTCATGAGAATGTTACTAAAATGTATAGATCTAGTGTTTATAGTGAAAATGGATATCAAGTGGTATGTGTAACATATATTTTGCATGACTAGCTACCAATAAAACTTGATAATACATCAATATATAAATAAAATAAAAGTATGAAATGATTAGAAAGATGATCTTGAAGCTTACTTGAATTTTAGAAGAGTTTTGGTGAAAAATGTATAAGAACCTAGGGATTTTTATTTCAAAATCCTAGCTAAGAAGATAGTGGGGACTTGATTATAACTTGATCTTCAAAAATTTATGAAATCTTCTTGGTGTTCTTGTCTTGGCCGAACAAATGGAGAGGAAGAAGAGAGAATATATTGATTTTTAGCTAGTTGATTTGTTAGTGAAAGTGTTTGTGAAATTAAATCAAGTTTATGTTTACTTGCAACATTAATGGTTTTTGTCTTACTAATCAAGTGTTTGGAGAAATTAGGGGTGTTTAGGGGGGCGGCATGTGGAAGGAAAAAGGAAGGGATTTGATGGCTAATTAAAGTTCTTGTCCCCCCATTTAACAAGTATTAGTTTGTTTGTGTATACATTAGGTGTTATCGTGTACTGAGTTAACTAGAAATAAATCTTGACTTTATAAAATAAAATATGACGAAGTTTTAAAAATTGTAAAATCATATTCCTTGCAAGGATCGGGTGTTAGAATAATTATCGGGTTGAAATATCGCAAACCGACGGAGTTATAAGCTCCTAACGGAAAATGTAGCAATTTATTTAAAAACACCGGGTAAAGTAATAATATAATCTTTATATCATTATAATTAGCATGAAAATATATTATGATCATAGTCGGGAGTGTCGGGTATAATGTCAGTAGTAATGACTGAGTGGTAACGTTAATTAAATAATTTAAACATACGTTAATGAAAATCACACAAACCCGTGCATGACCTAATATGATAATGATGTTAGTGATGATATGTAGACTACTCTAGTCTATATGATGTGTCCTTACTGATGATGCATGAATACACAGCTAAACCATACTGGTTATGCGAATTTAAATACCCATAAACCTAGTTTACGAAAGGATGAACGATAACCATGAATAGTGATTTTCCTCCGGGAATGAATAGTGTTTCATGAATAGTAAAAATTTTGAAAACTTCTCAAAGTCTCAAACCGACTTCAAAAATGATGAATAGTGATTGGAGAATAATAAATTCCCGAGATGAATAGTGAAATTTTGAATCTTGAAAAAGGACCTGAAATTACGATTTGCGACAGTCTCTACCCGTTAAAGGAATTCAGTCCCTGAATTCAGTTGGTGTTGGTCTCTGGGGTGGATTCGGTGAAGAGATGTGGATATTGGAGTCGCATTGCGATGATAAAAGATAAAACATTCATTTGATCGGAATTCATAATAGTACATGAAGTTCATACGATAGAACTTAAAGTGAAACACAAAAGAAATACAACACCAGAGAGTTTAGGCTTTGGTTTTCTTGTTTCTTAGCTCCGGGCAGTCCTTTCTGAGGTGTCATAAGTTTCCACATTTGAAGCAACTCCCCGGGATCCTCTGATTTGCGGGCTTCCGACAGTCCTTGGTCTGGTGACCCCGCTTCTTGCACACCCCACACGGTTCACTGCAATGACCTAGGTGATGGAGATTACACGTATTGCAGTAGGGTAAATTTCCAGTATATCTTTTCTTTGTGCGCGGTCCTGCAACATAGGCTCTAACCACTTCTTGTCCTTCGTTTGGCTATTGAACTTGATCTTTCCTTTGGTTGTCATCCATTTTCCTCTTGTTTTCGTTGTTGCTGTTGTTGTTGTTGTTGTTGTTGTTATGATCATTGTTGTTGACAATGGTTCCATTCTTTATCACCTGAGCCATAAGCTTTTGAGATATCCTGATAGCTTCGTCTAGAGTTTGTGGGTCAAAAGAAATCACATCTCCGCGGATGCTGTGAGGTAGTCCACCAATGAAAATTTCTAGCAGCTTCTCATTATCGGGAACCATAGTTGGACATAGCACCGCCAACTCCTGAAACCTCCTGATATATGCCTTGATATCATCACCTGCTGTTACTAGCTCATAAAACTCTGTTTCCAACTTCTTTATTTCAGTGCGTGGACAGAACTTCTTAGTCAGCAATTTCTTGAATTCATCCCACGTAAGCTTGTGAGCATTTTCCATTCCTATGGGCTTTGCATATGAATTCCACCATGACATCGCTTCCTCAACAAGTGTACTGGTAGCAAACTTTACCTTGTCCTCCTCTGGACAATTGCATAAAAGAAATATAGATTCAATCTTCTCAAACCAACGGATCATAGCAGTGCCTCCTTCAGTACCTTTGAAATTTGGGGGATCTCCACTCTTAAAGTCCTTGTATGTACATTTACGACCGTTGGTACCATTAGCAGCTAGTCCTGCAGCTTCTGCTGTTTCTGCCCGAGAAGCGGCTTCAGCAGCCCGTGCAGCTACGGCCTCTCTCTCAACTACTAGGGCCGCCTCTATACTATCCGCAACAAGTTTTCTGATCTCAGCTGGTGTCATTGATTGAGTTGCTTTCTTTGGCGGCATGCTTCTTCAAAACAAGAAAAGAATAGTGAGGCGTAAATAAGACGTTTCCTAAATGTAGATGCTCTGAAGTGACTTGTCATAAAATGAAAGCTTGAAGTTGGGTTATGATTAGCTGACGTGCTTCTAGGCGGTGGTTCACGAGGTGATGTGGATGTGAATGTTCTTGCGACGATTGTGTATACACACATGAATGAAACCTTTAGAAATTGGGTAGAGAATCAATCTGGACATAATTCTATTATAACTATTCCCAGTCTTGCAAAATTTATCTCTGAGTCGGACATAGGTGGTCAGCCTATGTCCCACTGTCCCGAGTCGAATATAGATGACCAGTCTATATTCCACCGAGGTTCAATGAATTTTGAAATACTCAGCTCAGTTATACTAATACTATGTCCTTCACATTTGAAAAGGCGTTCTGAAAGACTAAGGTAAGTGACCAAACTCGAGGTCGAATGATGAAACAACGTAAGGAAAAGACGTAACGCTGCGACGTGTATGATATGTGAGCATGCTTATATGGAAGACAATTATAGTAATCGACGAGAATAAGGGGGTATAAATGATTCGATAATAAGACACAAATTTCATTAAATATGTCAGCAACAAACCACAAATGAGGCATCAGCTTGGCAGGCAGGCACGTGGCGGTCATAGGGTTAAGTTTTCGTGTAAGTAGCTATAGTCTAGGTTTAAAAATCACCCAGTTCTCTATAGCCTAGGCTCTGATACCAATCTGTCACACCCCCAGAATCGGGTCCAGCGGAAGCATACATGTCGCTGGGGTGCAACTCAATTGGTATCACAACACAAGTACAAAGAATGGTTTTCACCTCAAACATTTAGAATAAAATTGTTTAACAAAAGTGTTAAATTTTCATTGTTAAAAGTAGTGCGGAAATATGCCTTTAAATAAGTTAAACGGTCCCCAAATGTTTATCAGAGTCTTCTATGACCATACCATGCCCTGCCAAAAGTCTCCAGTAGCGTGCTATTGCTTATACCTGAAAATACATGCTAAAAGTGTCAACACGAGGTTGGTGAGTTCATAGAGTTTATTGAATAAAGTAAAGCGTTTGAATGAAGATTTCCCAGCAAAGGCATTGTAAATCCACCCAGTTCCAAGCCCCGCCCATACAAGACTTGCAACATGTGTGTTTACAACCCACTGCTAAATGTGATCTGGTTTGTGAACATCAATTGATTTATGGACCACAAAAATTGAATGAACAATATATTCCCAATATATATAGAGTTATGACAACTAAATTTCATGACACCGGAGCCTTAAGATTCTAATTTGGGCATACTTTTGACATAACAGTCAAGTGGGGAAACCACAGTCCGTTTGAAATATCAGTCAAGTGGGGAAACCACAATACGTTTGACATCACAGTCAAGTGGGAAAACCACAATACGTTTGACATATCAGCCAGTGGGGAAACCACAATACGTTTGACATCTCAGCCAACGGGGAAACCACAATACGTTTGGCATATCAGCCAGTGGGGAAACCACAACACGTTTGGCATATCAGTCAGTGGGGAAACCACAACACGTTTGGCATATCAATCAAGTGGGGAAACCACCCGGACATTCAAAGTTTCTGGTAGATGTACACCTAGGACATTCAGGGTTCCTTAAATGATTATGTGTCCGTTTGACTTAACAGTCAGGTGGGGAACACCACCCGGATAGGGAGTTCAATCCTAATAGATCTATCCATAACATTCGCGCTTAACGGGTCATAACATATGCAATATGAAATAGCTTAATGTACTAGTGTCCATAAGAAAATAATCATGGATGAAAAATGTAAACACAAAATACTTTCGAGTAACAAACCAAGTATTTTAGCCAATCAATAATATTTGAAAGACAAATCACGTGTCACGTAAAACAAGCATGAGTTTAATTAAAAACAAGTATGTATTCTCCCCCAAAACAGTTACAAAACAAGTAAAAGGAGGGGCTATGAAACTCACCTGATGCGATAGCAATAATGACAATTATGAATATGCTGGAATGAGGCTCGGTCTCCAACCGCGACCTAATATGATGGATATGATTTAATGTAAGCAAATGAAATGATGCTACACATGCAAATACGTATGTTATCGATACCACTCGTTAGTTTTGAAAATAACGTTTATCGTCGAAAAATACATTTTTGACGTCTCGTTAAGTTATAAACTACTTTTCGTGTAAACATGTTGAAACGATACTCCCCGATCCTCGTTTGGTGATTTGTAGAAAAATATAGCTTTTCGTTGCAATTTACTATTTTTCTCAACTTGAAA
Source organism: Artemisia tridentata subsp. tridentata (assembly GCA_021014915.2). NCBI lineage: Eukaryota > Viridiplantae > Streptophyta > Magnoliopsida > Asterales > Asteraceae > Artemisia > Artemisia tridentata. Next base: position 253,749,733 of record CP139506.1, read on the forward strand.
ATATGCCTAAATGGCCTCGCAAAACTAGTCGCGAAATGGTGTACATTAAGTGTTAGTGAATAAGCTTGGCGTTTTTAGAAACCTTATAACTTTATCTTGAATTCATATGTTTGTCATTTTTATCATACGCGTCACGATCAATGAGAAAATCGGCTATCAATATAGTGCCTTGTAAAAACAATTTCTATACTTAGAATTATTTTCATATAGTGGCTGTCAAAATAGTTTGTGAATTGTCGAGCTTCAAACACATGTATCTCGGTCGTTATAAGCTCGTTTTCTACGTTCTTTATATCCACGGCTTCGTATTAACATGTACTAACATATTTTCAGTAGGTCGGCTCATCTAGGTCACGTTTAACACCTCGTTTTGTCCTTTGAATCTCGGAAAACAGCAAGCCATTTTTCAGAAATTAGTTTTTCGTTGTCTAACTTAGAAAAATCATATCTTCTTCGTTATAAGTCGGTTTTTACTCATTCCAACGCCCACGGTTTCGTTTTTGAAAGTATTTTCTAAATATGAAGGCCAAAATAGTCCAAGTGTTACTGATTTTTTCCAATTTTACATTTTATGACAGTAGCTTTATATACTTGTTAAAAACTCATTTCTATGGTTCAAGACTTGTTCACACCACTTCCAATCAACACCACAAGTACTCTAATCCTACCATACACCTTCTCAAGGTGTCATGGGGTCCAAAACATCACCAACAATGGTGGGTTTCATGAGAATGTTACTAAAAATGTATAGATCTAGTGTTTATAGTGAAAATGGATATCAAGTGGTATGTGTAACATATATTTTGCATGACTAGCTACCAATAAAACTTGATAATACATCAATATATAAATAAAATGAAAGTATGAAAAGATTAGAAAGATGATCTTGAAGCTTACTTGAATTTTAGAAGAGTTTTGAAGAAAAATGTATAAGAACCTAGGGATTTTTATTTCAAAATCCTAGCTAGGAAGGTAATGGGGACTTGATTATAACTTGATCTTCAAAAATTTATGAAATCTTCTTGGTGTTCTTGTCTTGGCCGAACAAATGGAGAGGAAGAAGAGAGAATATGTTGATTTTTAGCTAGTTGATTTGTTAGTGAAAGTGTTTGTGAAATTAAATCAAGTTTATGTTTACTTGCAACATAAATGGTTTTTGTCTTACTAAGACCATGCGTACTGGGGCGAGTTTCACCCAAACCACGCCCGATAATGCCCGGAAACCATTACCAAGGGGCGCGGTTCATTGCAAAATCGTGTGGGGCGTTTTATTATCCACGCCTTGCCCATCTCCATTCTCAAAAAATATAACCGTTGGACAATAAAAAAAACGGATAGTTTGACTGGAAAAAAAAATTCAACCATACCTTCCTATATATTTCTTATATATATACATTCATACACACTCTCTTTTATAAAAACAATCTCAAACACACTCTCTTTTCTACCCAATTTTATACAAATATTTCCCTTTATACACAATGAGTTCTCCCTCGACTTCCTTTCTTCTTGAATCTAGTTCGGATGACGATTTCTCCGACCGAGAAACAGAAGCGGTGTCTCTTGCTGCTGGAGCTGTAGCTATGTTCGTCGCCCAAAACCCACCAAAACCGATCAAAAAAAGAAAAAAAATTTATCGAGACCATGCCGCGGCTAACGCTAGGTTAATGGCCGATTATTTTGACGAGGGTTGCACATATAACGAACAAGTATATAGACGACGTTTTAGAATGAGCAAAAGGTTATTTTTGTGTATCGTGAAAGATTTGGAGGATCGTTTCAATTACTTTAAACAAAGACCCGACGTAGTGGGTAACCCGGGGTTCACGTCGATACAAAAGTGCACAGCCGCATTGCGGGTGCTCGCTTACGGGGTTGCCACCGACATCAACGACGATTATTTGAAGATGGCCGAGAAAACATGTCGGGATACGCTAGAGGCGTTTACAATAGGTAAAAAATTACATATATATTTTTTTCCTTATTTATTGTTGTTGGGAAACACGTTTTGTATTATTCAAGTATTGATCATATTGTATTAAGGTTGCTTAGGCCTTTAGGTTTGTTATTAGGCCCAGCCCGTGTAGAAGGCCCATGGGCTGTGTCGTTTTATTTATTTTATTATGTTTAATGATGTATTAGTTAAGAGAATTAGGGCTACATGCCCTCTACCATGTAAAACTATAAATACCCCTTCCCTCCTTAGGGAAAGGGGGGTTGGTTGATGAAATTAGAATTATTGTTACTAAGTGTGTGTAATCATCTCCCTTCCATATCTTTATCTCTCTAGCTTTCTCTCTCTAGATCTAGTAGGTAATTAGTAGGTAATTAGTGGTAGCTTAATTCATAAAAGTATAAAACAACGAGTGGTATCATTCGCCTAGGGGTAATTTAGGTTGTTAGAAGGTTAGATCTAAGAAAAAATTAAGAAATCCGAATTGTTAGACTAGTTACTGTTCATCCGAGTTAATACTGTTCATCAGTCGAACGAGGGGTTTAGTCGAACGAGCTTGGGTAGTCGAACGTAGTATTTTAGTCGAACGAGAAAGGGTAGTCGAACGAGGTGTTTTAGTCGAACGAGCAGGGTGATCGAAGGAGGATACTTCATCGAAGGAGCATTCAGTCGAACGAGCAAAAGGGTAGTCGAGTTAGACTTACTCTTCCAATTGATCGAACGAGCTTGTTGATCGAACGAACTTACTTGATCGAACGAGCAAATTTGATCGAACGAGATACTTAATCGAACGAAGTAACCTAATCGAACGAGCAATCTTCATCGAACAAGCAACCTTAATCAAACAAGCAACCCTAATCGAACAAGCAACCCTAATCGAACGAGCAACCCTAATCGAACGAGCAGTTCTAATCGAACGAGAATACCTAATCGAACGAACTAGTCGAACAAGTTTACCTGATCGAACAAGATAGTCGAACGAGAATACCTAATCGAACGAACTTAGTCGAACGTGATTACCTGATCGAACGAACTTAGTCGAACGTGATTACCTGATCGAACGAACTTAGTCGAACGTGATTACCTGATCGAACGAGAAAATTTTTCTTGGATTTCTTACAAGTTTCTAATCTTCCAAACAACAACCGTCTTTATCCTTTAAAGATCCTTAACTGTTTCAAGCTACTACAAGATGTCTCAACCACCACACTTTAATTACTACTACCAGCTACAGCAATATCCTCAACAACAACAATACTCTCAACAACAACAACAATTTCCTCAACATTATCCACAACATCATGCATATGTGCAACAACATCAATTTATTCCTCCACCACAAGTATCCCCACAACAAATCATGCAACAGAATCAAATGCTGAACAATCCATCCTACTCCAGAGAACCACATTGGTTTAACAAGATGTGTGAGGCAATCAGCAGTCAGCAATCCCGACATGAAGCTGGAAATCAAGATACTCCACCTATGCTGACACCTGGTAACTGTGTGCAGTGGGCTAGTAGATTTCTCAGATTCATTGAACTCCGCAAACCCCATGGGAAATATCTTAAGCAAGCCATTGAAGAAGGACCCTTTCCACTTCCAGTAAATGTTGTTCCAGGAACCACAGAAAGAGATGAAACATCAACTCCCATTGCTGTCGCTAACTACACAAATGAACAAACATTGCAACAAGAGGCAAATCAATTGGCAATGTCTTACATACTTCAGGGGATTCCTAATCCTATTTACCGAAGTATTGATGCTCAACAGACTGCCAAAGACATGTGGGAACATGTGCATCTTCTCATGGAAGGGACTGAGTTAAATCAAGAAGACCTTGAGTCAAAGCTTTACATGGAATATAACAATTTCATCATGGAACCAGGGGAGACAATTGAATCATACTACCACCGTTTCACAAATGTTGTAAATGACCTCGATCGTCATGACATAAAGTTACCTAAGATTGCTATCAATTCAAAATTTCTGGGTTGCCTTGGACCAGAATGGCAGAAATATGCAACATTTGTCAGGCAAACTAAGAAGATTGGTGAGTTCAAGTATGGACTCATGTATGACTTTCTGAAACAACATCAATCTGAGGTAGATAAGGAAGTTGCAGCACGAGGCGGTTTCATCCCAGCACCAACACCTAACTCACTAGCTCTCGTTGCTCAATCCAACTTTCCACTACCAAACCAGGAATTTGGTCAATCATCTTTCCAACCAAGTTTTTCACCACAACCTTCTAACCAAATCATCCCATTTGAAGAAGCACCATCACAATACTCTGACAATCAAATGGTTCCATATAACAAATCAGATTCCATGTTGTACTCAAACGCTGATTATGATGAAAAGGAGGATGCATTCAACTCTCTTAATGAAGCATTTGGATTAATTGCTAAGGCATTTGGCAAGTTCAGCAAATCCAACAACCGTCTTCGTTCATCTTCCAACACCAGGAATCAAGCTGTTATTAATGATGGCAGAGTAGAAATTCAGAATCGGTCTTCGGGCAGATATGGTTCAGGAAACAGTGGAAACTACGGGTCTCAGAGGTTTCAGTCAGGAGGGAATAGGTTCAGTTCAGCAGGGGGTAACAGGAACAGTGTGGGTAATACTCAGAGTAGAAATCAGATGACTGGGAATGCACAGAAAGGCATTGCAAATACTTCAATCACATGCTACAATTGTGGTGGGAATGGTCACATGGCAAATGCTTGTCCAAAGCCTCGTACTATGGGCAGTGCATATCACAAGGAAGCTCTTCTGATGGCTCTTAAAGATGAAAAGGCAGCAGGAATGGTGACACAAAATGAGCAAAGTATCATGGCAAATGCTGCATCTGATGATGAGATGGAAGATCTTGAGGCAAATGCTGCAGTAATGCTCATGGCAAACATGCAAGAGATGAACATGTCCGAGACAGGCCCGGTCTATGACACCGATGGTCTATCTCAGGTACCTGATCCACAATGTCTTATACATGAAATTGCTTCACCATCTACATCTTCATCTACAAATGACAATTCTGTTCAACATGATTCATCATTCTCATCTCCATCAGATGATCAAATAAACACTGTTGTATCATTTGATGATGATAAAACCGTCGTTTCATTTGATGATTCGATTGACGATGAAAATTTGGATTATCTTGAACAAAATGATCCTTTGACTGATCAAGATTCAGAGCTTCAGGCCTTGTTAATGACCACCCAATCACAAATTGAAAAATGCAATGAAATCAATAAAAATCTGAAAGAAAAGATTGCGTTGTTAACAAAGGACAATGAGTGCTATAAACTACAACTTTCAGGATATCTAAAACAAGATAAACATGAAAAAGGTTTTGAAATTGCTTTCCAACAAGAGTACGTAAAAGTTCAAAATTTAGAAAGTCAAGTTCGTGAGCTAACCGTTGACAAAGCTGAGCTTCTCTCTCAAAAAGAAAAGGATCAATTTGAATTCAAAAAACAAATTGATGCTTTAACTTCTGAGTTGTTAAAAACTCAATCAGAGCTTTCAACATCTCAGCAGGATCTTCTTGACGAAAAGCAAGCCACTAGGAAACGTGTTGACTCATATCTTGAGGAAATTCTGGATTTGGAAACCAAACTCAAAGAATTTCAAAATGTTGTGTATAAAACGGGTAATTCTGTAACACAAATTCAAAAACTAACTGTGAAACCAAGTCCTAAAGGAGTAAGTTTTGCACTTGGAAGTGACACACCCCGTAATTCACACAAAGCACTCAAAGACAATCCTAAGTTATACAATGCAACATTTTTATTAGATGATACCTTTCAACGTGTTGTTATGTATTCTATTGATGAAGAAACTGATTTTCTTGCACAAAAGATTGAGGGTCGATCAAATTCACAAAAAGAGTTTTCAAGAGTACATTATGATTATAATGCACGACCTCATTTGAGCAAATCATTTGTCCCTCCTAAGGACCATCCAGAACAAACGTTAACATATACAAACATAAATGCTCCTTCGTCTATAACTTCTGTCCCCACAACTGCTGCACAATTCAAAGATTGTTTGACAGAGGATCTTGTTGATCCATAAATCCCTAAAAAATGTCAGGTTCTTCGATATTTTCAGACATTTATGGACGACATTTCTCGTTTGGAGAATGAAATTGAGTTTAGTTCTCAAATTCCTGTCTCTTCTTTTCTTTCTCCTGTTCAAAAAGAAAAGAAAGAGATTCTTCAAAAGAAAATTCTTCCTCATGTCAGAAATCTGAAGAAATGCGCAGCAAAATGGGAAGATGAGTTATACACGGAAGTAGCATCTATGAAATCCATTTTCAAAGCTAAAGATGACAAGGTTCAACGTCAAAAACTTCAAAAGAAATTTTTAGAAAAAGAAAATGATCGACTCTTAGAAAAAGTTCTGTGTTATGACATTGTTTCTGTGATTATGAATTCGCTTTATGAGTCATGCAATGAATCACTTGTGAAAGATCATGCTGTTAATACAAAGATGTTGCAAATAGAAATTAAGAATCTAGTGAAATAGAATGAGGATCTTCGACAAATCAACAATGATGTGGAAAACAAAGTTTTTAATCTTCAAAAAAGGCTTGATTGGTGTCAAACTCAAAGTGCTGAATTTGAACTAAAATTTCAAAATCTCATAGGGTCTTTATCATTTCAAAACAGTCATGTTCCTGAAATTAATAAGGAAACAAAGGCTTTCTTAAGACTTAAACTGTTTCAAAATGAAAAGGAACTCGATGAAATTCTTCAAAACAGGAATGACACAGGCCGCCACAACAGAAAATTAGATTCACAAAATCAAGAATTCCAACACATCATTGTTGATTTGAAGAAGAAAATCAAAGTTTTAGAAACAGGCAAAACCAAAGTTCATAAGATTGTACCAACGATGCAAAAAGTAGACAGTGCACCTAAGAATGCATCATCAAAGACAACCACTAATGCTTTTACTTCATCTTCCACAGGATTAGTTGACACATCTAAGGGTAGAAGATCAAAGACCACAAAGAGACCAAAGAAGACTAGTATCTGGCTACCTAAGAGTGGAACATCTAAGAATGGAGAAGTAGACTTTAATGCATCAAGTGAGAATAAGAAGCATGTTATGTCCAAAATAGAATCTAGCTTGGTTAAGTGTAATTCTACAAAAGATGTAATGAATGTTGAATCTTTAACAGTTATGAATGATATTAATGCTTCTTGTGTGTTTTGTCATACTAGTATCTTATCTGGTAATCATCAAAAATGTGTTGCTAAAACTTTGCTGAATAGAAAAGCGAAACGAACTAGTGGCCTCCCTAAGCCTAACACTGTTGCCAAATCAATTTTAGGGAATCCACCATTAGCAGTTTCAAAGCAGACCATAGTTGCACCTATAGCAAATCCCAAAAAGAACAAATCACCTAGCACATTCCTTAGGAAGAAAGCAGCAAGTAGTAGGAAATGGCAACGTTGGCTAGAGAACACAGCAAACTTTTAATGGGTTCCTAAGATACTTAAATCATGTGCTTCTAACCCAACGGGTCCAACCGTTACTCCATCTGTTTCTACTAATTGTGATGCAGGTGGTTCAAATCGTTCTATGGATTGTTGATAGCGGCTGTTCCCGACACATGACCGGCAATCTCAAACTTCTCAAAAACTTCATTGCAAAGTTTATAGGAACGGTCAGGTTCGGGAATGACCACTTCGCTGCAATCATGGGATATGGCGACTATGTTAACGGGAACATCGAAATAAGTCGTGTGTACTATGTTGAAGGTCTGGGTCACAATTTATTCTCGGTTGGTCAATTCTGCGATGGAGACTTAGAAGTAGCATTTAGGGAGAAAACCTGCTTTATTCGTGATCTTCTGGGAAATGATCTGATGAAAAGAAAACGGGGAACTAGTCTTTACACCATCTCCTTTGAAGGAATGACAACTTCGACTCCTATATGTTTACTCTCCAAGGCTCATCCCACGAAAGCATGGTTATGGCATAAATGATTGTCTCATCTCAATTTCAAAACCATGACCGACCTGGCAAAGCATAAATTGGTAGATGGTTTACCAAAATTCCGATCTGCCAAGGATCATCTGTGTTCTGCCTGCGAACAGGGAAAAAGTCACCGAGCTCACTTTCCACCAAAAACAGAACATAGCACAGACCACGTCTTACAACTGCTTCATATGGATTTGTGTGGTCCAATGCGGGTTCAGTCTGTAAATGGGAAAAGATATATTCTGGTAATAGTGGATGACTACTCAAGATGGACACGGGTTTACTTTCTCCGCACGAAAGATCAAGTTCCGTCTATAGTTATCACGTTTCTCACAAAGATTCAAGTGCAAGTTCGCAACACCGTCAGAATCATTCGTACCGACAACGGCACTGAATTCAAAAACCAAATCCTTCGGGAATTTACAGAGAAACATGGGATTGTTCACCAATATTCTATAGCTCGCACTCCTGAACAGAATGGTGTAGTTGAACGACGAAACCGTACACTCGTGGAAGCAGCTAGAACTATGTTGATCAATGCCCAATTGCCAAATTATCTTTGGGCTGAAGCTGTTAACACTGCTTGCTACACTCAGAACCGCGACATGATCACCAAAAGACATAACAAAACTCCATATGAGCTAATACAAGGCAGAAAACCCAATATCAACTATTTTCATGTCTTTGGAGCATTATGTTACCCAAAGAATGATAAAGATGATCTTGGTAAATTGAAGGCAAAAGCAGATATAGGGATATTTGTTGGATATTGTGAGAACTCCAAGGGATACAGAATTTGGAATCGTCGAACCGGAGACATTCAAGAGACGATACACGTTAATTTCGATGAACTCACAGAAATGGCTTCTGAGCAAGACCGCTTGGAACCCGCACACAACCGTTTGAACTTCCCAGAATCTTCAGCTGAACCATTACCTTTCAACAGGAAAGATCTGGAAGATCTGTTTGCTCCTATGTTTGATGACAGTTTAGTTAACAGTGCGTCAGAGGCTTCCACAAGTTCCGCTGCTCAACAACTCCCAAATCAAGCACCTGATCCATCAGCATCTACCTCTACAGTAGTTGCTGACGATGCACCACAACCTGAACCATCATCATCAATAGATAAAACACCTCAACCAGCAGTTGAAGATTCTTCTCCCATTTCTAACCAAGTTCCAACACCACCAGATTTTGACGGAAATGCTTTTTTCAATCCATTTGCTCCACCCCCAACCATTCCCGAACCAGGAGAATCTTCCTCGAGCAACATGGAACCGTCAAATCTGAATCACAACATTCAACACTACCCATCTACTCATAAATGGACAAGGGATCATCCGTTAGTTAATGTGATTGGCAATCCAGATAACCCAGTTATGACACGACAGAAACTCCACACAGATGGTGAAACCTGCATATACGCTCTCACCGTTTGTCAAGCTGAACCGAAAAATATTAAAGAGGCCATGACTTATGACAATTGGATTGAATCAATGCAAGAGGAGTTGGATCAGTTCAAAAGATTGGAAGTCTGGGAACTCGTTGAAAAACCTGATGGAGTTTATGTTGTGGGCTTAAAATGGATTTGGAAAAATAAGCTGGATGCAGAAGGCACGGTCATTCGTAACAAGTCACGGTTGGTTGCTAAAGGGTATAGCCAAGAAGAAGGAATTGACTTCGAGGAATCCTTTGCTCCAGTGGCTAGGCTTGAGGCAGTGAGAATGTTCCTGGCGTACGCGGCTCATAAGAACATCACAGTTTACCAAATGGACGTGAAGACAGCATTCCTGAACGGACAACTTCGTGAAGAGGTGTATGTTTCACAACCAGAGGGCTTCGTCGATCCAGAACATCCAAATCACGTATACAGGCTTAAGAAAGCCCTCTACGGCCTTAAACAAGCCCCGAGGGCCTGGTACGACAAACTTTCAGCATTCCTTATTGCTAATCATTTCACTAAAGGCTCTGTAGACCCGACTTTGTTTATACAAAAACACGGGGAGGACATTCTCATCGTACAAATTTATGTGGATGACATCATTTTTGGGTCTACCCACAAAAAGTACTCAAATGCTTTTGCAAAACTTATGAAACAAAACTTTGAGATGTCCATGATCGGTGAACTAAACTTTTTTCTAGGATTACAAGTTCACCAATCACCCCGTGGTATATTCTTGAGTCAGTCTAAATATGCACAAGAGATATTAAAAAAGCATGGCATGACATCTAGTGACACCTATAACACCCCTATGTCCTCCTCATCCCCGAAGCTAGATGCTGAAATTCATGGGAAACCCACTGATCCTACAAATTATCGTAGCATAATTGGGTCTTTCATGTATCTCACCGCTAGCAGACCGGATGTTGTATTTGCCACATACCTATGTTCACGCTATCAGTCTAACCCAACAGAAAGACATTTATCTGCTGTTAAAAGAATCCTTAGATACATCAAGGGAACCATTCATTTGGGGATCTGGTATCCAAAGGATTCTGGTTTTGCGCTAACTGCTTTTTCAGATGCGGATAATGCGGGATGTATTGATACAAGAAAGAGCACATCCGGTGGTGTTCAATTCCTAGGTGATAAGCTGGTGTCCTGGCAGTCAAAGAAGCAAGATTGTACATCTCTATCATCCACGGAATCAGAATATGTAGCCATGTCTGCCTGTTGTGCTCAAATCATTTGGATGCGATCACAACTGATGGATTATGGTTACATATTCAACAAAATCCCGATGTACTGTGACTCCAAAAGTGCTATCGCTATCTCGTGCAACACAGTGCAACATTCCAAGTCCAAACACATCGCTCTCAGATATCACTTCATCAAGGAGCATGTGGAGCAGGGTACCGTTGAGTTGTATTTTGTGGGAACGGAACACCAATTGGCGGATCTTTTCACGAAGGCTTTACCTCATGATCGTTTTGTGAAACTGGTTCACCAAATTGGAATGAGATGCTTGACTCCTCAAGAATTAGCGAAATTTCTCAAGAACAACTAATCGAGTCATGCTCTCTCACTATCTTGTATATATATTAAAATAAAAAAAATAAAAAAAAATAAAAAAAAATCAACAACAACTATTAAGGTGTGCAAATGTAAATTTTCTTCAAAATATGATTTCAATCTTTCAAATTCTTTCCGATATTTCAAACATTGATCATATTTTGAGGGGGAGATATCTTTGCACACCGTTCACCTTTCTTCGTCATCTTATCATTCTTCATGACAATTATCTATCTCATCAAGACATAAAGGACTTAAAAGTGTTAACTTATAACATTTAGGTTAGTTTTGGACTTTAAAATGAATAGGTTAACAAGTTTAAGGACCAAATGTGCCATATGTTGAAAGTGTTTTTGGATTATAAAAGGCAAATTCTGACTTAGTCAAAACACACACAAAACACTCTCATTTTCGTCTCCCTCTCTCTCTATTTCATCGAACGAACCATAGCCCGCCTATTTCATCGAACGAACCAAGAATCACTAGTTCTTTAATCTTGATCTATTGTAAGCATTCATTAGGACTCAATATTGATTGTTTGATTGTTTTTGAGTGTTATTTGCTTATTATAACTGTTAGCATCTCGATAAGATTCAATCGAATTGGGCATTTCTTGAATTATTGATTTGAGAACCTATTGAGTGAAAGAAAGTATGCTTAACAGGTTATTATGTGTTGTGAATAAGGGTTTATCAATTGTAATACACATTATGTGAGCATGTTCTTGACTTAGGGTTCGGTTTAATAGTTGAACGAGTGATAATTGGATTGCTTTGACTATGTGGATTATTGCTTAATGTGTATATGTTTTCTGAGGAGATTGAAGGACTCAAGAAGATCATGTTATCTCCGAGTTAGGAGATAACATCCAATTACGTCGAACGATTCGTTTTTAGTCGAACGACTCAAACTAGTCGAACGACTAAACCTAGTCGAACGAGTAAATTAGTCGAACGACTAATTTAATCGAACGACTGATTTAGTCGAACGACAAGTTTAGTCGAACGACTAAGGTTAGTCGAATGACTTATCTAATCGAACGACTGATTTAGTCGAATGACAAGTTTAGTCGAACGACTAAGGTTAGTCGAACGACTTATCTAATCGAACGACCAATTTAGTCGAACGAATAGTTTAATCGAACGACCTAACTAGTCGAACGAGCAAACTAGTCGAACGACCAAATTAATCGAACGACCAAATTAGTCGAACGATCTAATCAGTCGAACGACCAATCTAGTCGAACGACCAAATTAGTCGAACGACAAAATTAGTCGAACGACCTAATCAGTCGAACGACCAATATAGTCGAACGACCAATTTAGTCGAACGACTACACTAATCGAACGACAGAATTACTTGATCGAGTATCCTTAATCGAACCACTTAGTCGAATCATATCATGATTAGTCGAACGAGGACAGATTAGTCAAACCAGGTCATAACAATCGAACCAGACTTCACAGTTGAACCAATGATTGAATGTGCAGACTTAGAGTTTAATTGTGCAATTGTAGCTATTCCTGTGTTTAGCCATAGCTGTGTTAAAGTTGAATCTGTATGTGGCTGCTTATCTTGTGCTTCAATTGATTGTGAATTGCTTGTTGTCCAATAAAGGTGTTATGTAACTGTATGAGTATAACCTTGTGTTGTATGTGACTTATGTGTTGTCATTACTGGTTCAGTAACCGAGATGCTATGATCTGTCATTGTTGGATATATGTTTTATGCTATATGTTCTATCTGGTATTGAATGTACTATAGGATAGAGTCATTGTATCATGGTCAATTATCTAACACATATATATGGTGTTCTTGGTATTGCTATTGGTGTTTGCATTGAACAGATAAACAATGTCTCGCACCATGTCACAAGCATCTATCAACAGACAACCAGAAGGAAAGAAAAGACAGATTGGTTACTGCAATTCAAGGATTGAGTTTCAGAAGCTTAAGTGCCATGAAACGTGTCTCATCATCAGGGATATTCTGGAAAGACACTTCATTAGTCCAACTTTGTCAAAAACCGCCAGTGTTCCTGAAGTCTACTTGTATCAGTTTTGGGAATCACTAATCATAAGCAAAGAGGAAGAGACTATGACAGTTACACTCGACAACACAACAATCACTTTCAAGGTTGAATCACTTAGAGCTGAACTAAACCTTCCAAGAGCAGTCACAGGAGATTTCTCAGAATTCCAGGAGGATCCCACTCTTGAAGAAATGATCAGAACACTAAAGCTTATTAGTTATGATGAACAAGATGTTGAGATAACTTCAAGCTACAAAGTGGAGAGAAAATATTTCCCTCAACCTTGGCTAACTTTGTACTCAATTCTCATCAATTGCATCACTGGAAAAGCAACTGGGTTAGAACATCCGAGAATGGAACACCTGCAATTCTTTTGTGGGGTAATCAATCTGAAACACCTAGACTTTGCAAATCTTATCTGGAAGGATATGGTCTTTCTTGGCACCAAGTTTCATCAGAGTACAGATCTACCACCCATTCCATTTCCAAGATTCACGAAACTTCTCATCTCACGCTTTATACAAAGACACCCTGAACTCAAACGTCCTTCGACTGAAAAGATGCATACTGAGAAACAAGACCGTATTCTCACCAAAGTTCTAAGCTATTCTTCAATCCAAGGGGCAAGAATTCCACCATACCTGTTGAGTAAAGAACTTATGAACACAGAAGCGTACAAGAAGTATGATGAAGCAGTTAAGGCTAAAATGGTGGGTGGCAAACCAAAAGATACACAATCACCAAAGGGAAAAGACATCCCAGCCAGAGCCAAGACTGTTCGATCAAAGAAATCAAAAATTCCTGAGAAAAAGAAAGTGGTTTCTAAACCAACTTCAGAGATGCAGTTAAGGGATGAATCTGATGATGAAGAACAAGAAGAAGAAGAAAGGTTGAATCTAGAAAAAGGAAAAGGTGTTGAGAAATTCAAGTCTGCTTTAGCCACTTCAGATAAGACTCTAAAATCTATCAAGTTCACATCAACACGATTTTCTCCAATCCGAGAACCCCTCACTGAAGAAGAAGAGAAAAGAGCATTAAAGAAGGCCAGAAAAGTAAGTTTAAAGAAACAGGCTGAGGAAGAAAAGAGACAAGGAAAACTTAGAAGAGGAGAATCTGCATCACATATTATTGAACAACCAGAAGAATCAGAGGGCTTTAAATCGACAACTCTTAGAAGTTCTGAGGAAGGAAGTGATGGTTCTGATGCACACGATCTATCGGCTTCTGGTTCTGAAGATGAAGATTCTGACAGAGATGGTAAAGATGAGGAAGATGAGAAAAATGATGAAGATGATAATAATGATGAAGATGATGATGATGATGATGATGAAGATAATGATGATGATAAAGATGAAAAAGTTGATACAGACAATGATGATAATAATGATGGTGAAGAAAGTGAAAAGGATTCGCAGGAACAACAAATTGACACTAACATACCTCCCTCACCACAACCTTCATCTATGGCTCAGTCCACAGTAGAGTACAATGAGATAAAACAAAAGGTTCAAGCACTTGAAGATGAGCTGAAACAGAAAGTAGAAGAACACAAAGAAATATATCAAAAGATCAGTGAAGCTGAAGATAAAGCAGCCAAGAATGTTGAAGAAATCAATACTCAGATAACTGCTGAAGTAGAAAAGCTTCTTGAAGAATCCATTCCAAGATTGATCAAACAATACGTCTAGAAGGACTTGGAGAAGATAGTCTCAAAGATGGTCAAAACCACTCCAATCACACTTAGAACAGTGCCACAACATACATCCAGATTAGAAAGCAAAAGGATGATGTTGCAAGAACTAAAAGATGATCCCAAGGAAGCAAAGCTTCGAGAGGCACTTAAGGAATCCATCAAAGCAGAAGAAGAGGAAGTTGTAGTACTAACTGAAACGTGCAAACCCACCATGTTAGGAATATAAATATTCAGATGAAGGCTCGGTCACCCCGAGCATCTAATTAGCATTTCTATAGCTCGTAGGCTTATCTATATTATCAGTAATATTGTTAGTAGTTTAGTTATTAATTACTATTGTGGAGTGGGTCGGGGCTTTCCCCTCTGTCAGCTCGCTCCACAGTCCACTAGGGACATAATATGTAGTAGTATATATACCCCTTCCCACACATGGGAAGGGTTGGACCTTTTCAATCTAATATTACACAAGTTTCTTTCTCTCACTAAAAGGCTCCCATTTCTCTCTCTAAAACCTCTTCCATTCGATCCATACAAGCCTCATACTAGTGATTCATGTATTGTGAATACCCTACAATTGGTATCAAGAGCCATGGTTAGGTCCATGAGAGTTGGTATTCACGAATTTGTGTAGTTTGTGAGGTGTTTATACTTGGGTCGATTTGTAGTTTTCTAATTTTCTTTGGTTCGGTTTGTTTAGTAGCTTAAATTTCACTTTGTACTTTGTTTAGTGATTAGAGGTTGTTTTATCTTGTATTTGTGTAGTTCTTTAGGCTTTTTCTTGGTTAGGTTTGTAGTTTGTTTAAGTTTTTCTTTCGGTTTGATTAAGTAGCATAGATTTCATCTTTGTACTTTGTTTAGTGATTAGAAGTTGGTTTTCTTTGTACTTTCTAGCTTAAGAATAGTATTAGAGTGGTATTTAGTGTTTGGATTCACAGATCTAAGAACGGTGTGGTGATTTTGAGAAAATTCGTGGGTTGTAGTTGTGTTGTTCTTGGCAGCGGTTTGTCTGTTTTGGACGATTATTGGACTCGGTTTGTGTCAATTCTTGGACACGGTTTGTCCTTTTACTCGTTTAGGCTAAAGGACAAAAGGCAGTGAAAGTGACGTGCCTGGGAGTTTGTGTCCACTCGGTTTGTCCCTGCTGCGCGTACTCGGTTTGTCCCTGCTGTGCATACTCGGTTTGTGTAGACTCGGTTTGTCTCTAAGGATTTTACTCGGTTTGTACCTACTCGGTTTGTCCCAGCTGTGTACTCGGTTTGTGTAGACTCGGTTTGTATAGACTCGGTTTGTCTCTGTGGAATCTACTCGGTTTGTATCTACTCGGTTTGTCTCTCAGACTTGTATGCGGTTTGTGTCTTGGTGATTTTAGAAATTCCCGCGAAAGATTCGATTTCTCGGTTAAATCACAAGATCAGTAAAATCCCGTAGTTACTATGGCTACCACATCAAGTACATCATCAGATGATATTCAAGCAGCAGGATCTGACACTCGTCCACCTATGCTAGATAGGACGGATTATGAGTCTTGGGCACAACGAATTAGACTTTACTGCTTGGGCAAAGATAATGGTGTTAACATTCTTAAGTCAATTGACGAAGGACCTTATCAGATGGGTACCACCAGAGACGTGGTTACAACTGGTGAAGATGGAACAGTAACTTGGGGCATCGACAGACCTAGGAACTACAACGATCTTAATGAAGAAGAAAAGAAGAGGTATGATGCCGATATTAGAGCCTCCAACATAGTTATTCAAGGTCTTCCAAAGGATGTGTACAAGCTCATCAATTTCAACACTGAAGCCAAAGCTGTGTGGGACAACGTTAAGATGCTGCTAGCAGGGTCAGAACTCACAAAGGAAGATCGTGAGTCACAGCTGTATGATGAGTTCGAGCATTTCAAAATGAACCCAGGAGAAAATATCACAGATTACTATGTGAGATTTCATAAGTTGGTGAATGATATGAGGATGATCAGAATGACTATGCCCAATATCCAACTTAACTCAAAGTTTGTGAACAACATGACTCCGGAATGGGACAGATTTGTTACTGCCGTCAAACTCAACAAAGGTTTAAGGGAGACTAACTATGAACAGCTGTATGCTTACCTGCAACAACATGAGAAGCATGCTGCCTATGATAGGGTGCTGAGAGAAAAGTTGAATCCTTCAACTGCAAATGACCCACTGGCATTCATGACAAACATACAACCAACAAACCAATCATCATCCAATCCAAGCTATCACCAACTTCACTCACCAGTACCTGCTATGAGTTCACAACTTGACTCAGGCTACTCTCAGACCGACAAAATGATTGACAACCTCACCAATCAAGTATCTCTACTGGTTCAACAGTATCAAGCATCACTCCCTCAGACCAACAATCAGTTAAGGAATTCTTCCAACCCACGCAATCTAGCAATGGTGGAGGACGGGAAAATTGTGGTCCAGAATGTGCAAGGGAGAGCTGGTAGAAACATGGGTCGAGGTTATGTGCAGAACAGAGCAGGGAATGCCAATCAGGGGCAAGGGAAACAGATCAAGTGTTATAATTGTGGGGGGCTTGGACACATTGCTAGAAACTGCAATCAACCTAAATGATTGCGTGGTTTTGTAACCTTACAACAGGTTTTACCTCTCGAGGGATCTCAAGAGGCTTACAACCCCACCAGGCAGTGTACCTGACCGATGTAGTATAGTGTAGTGGTAAGTACGGGGGATTGATCGTTCTCCACAGGGAATAGTGTTCGTTAGGTATGAAAGGCTACTCTAATTAGGTCTAAGGGTTGAGGAAGATTCTTTTTATGTTTTTATATTTTTATGAAAGCAAGTAAAATCTCGGTTTTGAAGGAGTGGGCGGAATTAGTTGCTAGTCAACTAACCCAATTTACTACGAATGCAAATAAAATAAAATAACAAAAATGAAATGTGGTGAGAAACTTATGTGTAGAGAAATGTGTTTACTTAGATTTCCTTACTCCCTAACTATCTTTTACCGGTTAATTAGTGTGTATTAGTCGCGTGGATGACGGGTGTATTCCTTAATACCATTCGTGGGGTGGCGTACTTACTTCCCCAACTCTACAAGCTCCTACTTCACTCCTATGTCGAGCCGGCTAGGAAGCTCCTAACATGGGATCACTAGAATTCGCTTGTGCATTAAATACAACCATAAAAACCTTTAGTACGCGTTTGGTTCATGTTTCTTAAGACGTTCAAGCAAGTTACCGAATAGGAAGTTAGCCAGTTTTCTTAAGCCTAACATAGATAAACAATCATCCAATACAACTAACAACACACTAACAACCAATAATCAATAGCTAAGTTTCATTAGATCTAAGCAAATACAAGATAAATTTAGCCTAACATGTTAAACAAAAGACAAGAATAAGATAGAATCAAACAACACATAGACATATTGAATGATTAATTGATAACTTATCTTTCAATGAAACATGGAAGATCTCAAGGCAAAAAGCCCTGAAAAAGTAGCTAAAATCGTCTTAGGGTTTTATCCCAAAATTCCACACACTAAGCTCTCCCTTAATGACAAAAAATTAGAAAACTATATATAGATTTTTGGATCTGACGGCATCACCTTATGGAGTGTGACGCCGTCACCTCGCCGCTTCTAGGGTTCCCGGATGACCTTCTTGACGCCGTCCCTCTTTAGCTCTTCCAAAATCCATTCTGGCTTATCAAGGCTTGACGCCGTCAGCTCGTGAACGTGACGCCGTCCCCTTATGATTTAAGCCGTGACGCCCTCGATCAAGTTAAAGCGTGACGCCGTCAGAATTCTCATGCTAACTCACTGGCCCGTCATGAGTAAATTTCACATCCAACTTTTCTTGCCAAGGCATGACGCCGTCCCATGTTAATTGTGACGCCGTCAAGAGTAACTTTTAGCCGATTCTTGAGACTTTGCCGTTTTCTTCACTTTAATGCTCCAAAAACGTCCAAAATGCCTCCTTTTCCAGATTTCTCCTCAAAAGTACCTAAAATGACAAAAGGAACGATTTAGGGCAATATTTGATCAAATAAATACGATTTCGGGCTTAAATGACCCCTTAAAAGCGGTACACTTTTCGCCTCATCAAATACCCTTACACTTGAGATTTGCTTGTCCTCAAGCAAATGCGCTTTTATTCTAATCAAAATACAAGTTAGGGGTCATTTAATGCTAACATAAAAGTAATTACAACAAATAATCGTTCCACTTCAATCATAATAAGCACGGAGATTATAAACTAGCACCTCACAAGTAGTGTTTAGATACTCACATCTCTCAAGTGTCATCAAAATAAATCTCATAAATGAAAACGGAAAATATCTCTCACTACCTGTCATAGCAAATAGATTACCATAGGCTTGGGAAAGGATCGAAAACCTCCTCCACTAGGCGTAAGCACCTAAGATAAACTATCAAAGAGGGCTTTTAAATGGGTTATAACGTTAGGTGTAGGGAAAAGGAAAACACGGTTTTGTTGGATACGGGATATTTTACTGGTGGCTAGTTAAAGATCTTGATCAATTACATGTACTATACAATGTTGCTAAGCCAAGACTCGACTCGATCTTAAGCTAAAAACGAAATAACAAAATAACAAAAATATAAAGCAAACATAAAATGAAACGGGATGGTAGTCCGTATGTTTTTTTTCTATTTTTCATTTTCTCATTTTTTTGTGTTTTTCTTGATTTTTTTTTTTTTTTTTTTTTTTTTTTTTTTTTTTTTTTTTGTGCATACACTCTTGCCCTACCATCCAAAATAATACATCATAGGGGCGTTGCATTCCCCTTACACTTGAATTTTTACATAACTTTACAAATACTAATCTAATGACTCGAATTAAGATAATTGAAAAACTTGGAGTACTTTTAAAACATTTAGCACATATGGGGGTAATAAATGATGTTCTTCCCCATTACTCCATTATACTAGTACTTTACCCATGAGTCCCAATCGTCCCAAAACAATATGTACAAGGATATGACTCGACTTAGCAACCATGTAATCAACTAGATAATTAACTTGGGTTTAAACAAATGTTGTAACAATAATGCACTAAAGATGAGTGCATACAAGGTAGGCTAAGGCGATTTGGGTGTACATTTTAGTGGGGTGTAACAAATTCTTCCTTTAAGTAAGATGCTTAAAGGTCAAAACGAAAAGATAGGCTCTGAGGGGTGTACTAGGGGTATCGTGTACTAAAAATGAGTACAACGCAAAGGGTGTGGGAGAATTACTTGACCAATGTAGCCAACGTAATTATAACAAAAACACAGGTGTAAAACAATGGGTTAATCCTAATGCCTCTTATCATGTAGTAAATCTAACTACACGAATGTAGTCTCACTTGTGGCCTCGGAATGGTCCTAACGCAAGTTCTAGAATCTAAGTGCTACCGGTACACTCATCATAGCATAAATGCTTTTCCTACCAATTCTAGGGGCGAACCTCACATATTTGGGGGTGGAAAATTTTTTTAGTGGTACGGTTTTTGTGCTAGTCATATAACTCCTATCCGTGAGACGCTTATTAGAACTAAAGTTTCACTCCTATATGTTGTAAAAAATTTTAAATTTGGCACTAAAATTACCCTAATCAAGTATTTTCTCTCAGTTTTATTACACATCTATTATTAAACAAACAAAAATCAAGCGCAATTGTATTCTCTAAAATCGTACTTTTACCCTCCCCTTACACTTAAGATGAACATTGTCCCCAATGTTCAAATAACAAGATGTAAAAGCATAAAGTAAAAGAATGAAATCAAATACTCCCCTGATTCGCTCGTTGGATAGTGAAATCACACGGTTAAATCTTCTTCCAAGGTAATGTTGAAGCTCCATGACTAATGCATCGCCATAAGCTTGATTCCATAAACATTTCCTTGTCCAAAATAACCTGTTAACCTGAGAAAACAAACACGAAAACCTGCATAACATCGGCGGGATAAAATCTATATATAAGGATATAATGCTTGTGGACTGATAATTTTGCAGATTCCTGGAGATTATAAGTTGGAGATTTAATAAAAACTTTTTATGAAAACAAAACTTTCAAAAATTTCTGGAAATTAAATCTGACGCCGTCAGGTTATAACCCCTGACGCCGTCAGAAATGACCTGACAAAAATTTTCATTTTAAGTTTCCGGAAAATTTCTGGAAAAACCTTTACCTTACTTCCTGGAAATCCTGCAAAACATCACTATGACTCGATACAAGCATTTGACTCAAACAAATACTAATATGTATGCTAATTTATTATTATTACGATTCATGTTCATATGTGTTCTAATAAACCGATTTAGATTTCCCTTACACTTATCTTTTGCAAAATACCTTTATATGTAGTTAAGACGAAGTTAAAAACAAAATAAAGCATTTTCACAAATTAGTTTTTAACATGAACCAATAATAATAAAAATTAAACACACATACGGAAACAAATAAAAACAAACAAACAAATAAATAAACACGCAAAGCAAATAAAACAAATAAAGCTTGGGTTGCCTCCCAAGAAGCGCTTGTTTTTGTTCGAGTCATGAGCCTGACTCTACCCTTATTTAATGGATAAAGGAGAGGTTTTCCCTACACTCAGGATTAAGTGCGGGTGATAGTAGCGATACACACCAGCTCGGTAGGAGTATGCCACGTGAGGAAAGAGTGGTGGATGAATTATATGCTCAAAGGGGTGTGCTCCTTTCATCATAACCTTGCCTAGTTCACTTTGGTCAATGGGTGATTTAAAGTGTTCTCCTAAAAAGGGATCATTTTCTAACAACTTCGAGAGATTCCTAGTTGGGAATCCATCTTGACCCAATAGACCCGGTTTAAACCCATAATGTTTCTTATGATCAATCATGAATGGGTGATGTAGACATGTAAGGTCATTTTTCACTCCTATATTGTCTTCCTCACTACAAGGCTTAATGTCTACTACCTTAATCTTAACATTACCCGGACTACATGGTTTGATGGGTGGATCGGTACCTAATTCAATTCCTAAGTTCACATCTAAGGATGGAAGATTAGGTAACGGTTTTGGTTTAGGCTCCGGTTCATCAAAACTAGGAACTTCCATAGAACTAAAAGAAAGGTTATGACTACAAGTATTCAAACCTATTTCTTCTAGTTTTGTTTCGTTCAGAGGTTCTACCTCTATTGGGGTTCCTATAGTCTCTTCCACTTCTTCCGGGTAAGTCACGGGCGGTGTGTGTGCCTCAAATGATGGTAGGACTTGTGGGGCACTTGGTGGGCTTATGTTACTTACCTCATCATTCCTTACGTCAAGCTCACCTATATCCTCATCATGCGTTTTAGTAGGATCTAACCCTAACATTTTCCCAAGTATCTCAAGTGCTTCTCTAGGCATTTCAACTTCTATGTCCAAATCATAAGGATCATCCTTAATATTCTGACTGCTATATTCAAATTGCCTAAAAGATTCATCATGTGTTTCTTGAGATTCAACGTCATCGATCATAAAACCTAGGTCTTTTTGATCAATGTGATCATGTTCGGCTAAATCCTCCATCACGTCAAGATCACCTAAGTGTTTGTTTTGTACTATGGCATTACATGACAACCACTTAGGTATCTCAACACTAATGTATTCATCCCCAAACAAACTTGTTTCATGATCCAGGAAATTTATATTCAATTGACTTGTACTAACGTTTGTTGGGTTGTCTACCCTATAATAATATTGGGCACAATCTTCTATGGCATCCCATGCTTCTTCAGCACTTAATTCCCTAAAGTCCCCATTGGCAAAATCCTCAATGCGCATTTGGTCATTTTGGCCAACACGATAGTAAAAGGTTCGGGTTAGGGATGCTAAAGCGAAACTATGATGAGGGAATTTTTGGAGTAAATTTCTAAAACGAGTCCATGCATCATATATGGGTTCATCTCGATATTGTTTGAAATTCGAGATGTCAATAGGGTAGAATGGCCTTTGTGGTTGGTGGTATGGTGGATTCGCGTACTCCATAATGGTGAACGGAAGAGTCAATGGAAATTACGAACAAACACACAAAGAAAAAGATAGACTAAAGAAAACCTAGAAAAAGAAAATAAAAATCTCACTAGAAAGGAATCTAGTGAGTAGACCTAATAGAAATAAAAAATTCAACCTAAACAATAACTATTCCCCGGCAACGGCGCCAAAAACTTGATTGCGTGGTTTTGTAACCTTACAACAGGTTTTACCTCTCGAGGGATCTCAAGAGGCTTACAACCCCACCAGGCAGTGTACCTGACCGATGTAGTATAGTGTAGTGGTAAGTACGGGGGATTGATCGTTCTCCACAGGGAATAGTGTTCGTTAGGTATGAAAGGCTACTCTAATTAGGTCTAAGGGTTGAGGAAGATTCTTTTTATGTTTTTTATTTTTATGAAAGCAAGTAAAATCTCGGTTTTGAAGGAGTGGGCGGAATTAGTTGCTAGTCAACTAACCCAATTTACTACGAATGCAAATAAAATAAAATAACAAAAATGAAATGTGGTGAGAAACTTATGTGTAGAGAAATGTGTTTACTTAGATTTCCTTACTCCCTAACTATCTTTTACCGGTTAATTAGTGTGTATTAGTCGCGTGGATGACGGGTGTATTCCTTAATACCATTCGTGGGGTGGCGTACTTACTTCCCCAACTCTACAAGCTCCTACTTCACTCCTATGTCGAGCCGGCTAGGAAGCTCCTAACATGGGATCACTAGAATTCGCTTGTGCATTAAATACAACCATAAAAACCTTTAGTACGCGTTTGGTTCATGTTTCTTAAGACGTTCAAGCAAGTTACCGAATAGGAAGTTAGCCAGTTTTCTTAAGCCTAACATAGATAAACAATCATCCAATACAACTAACAACACACTAACAACCAATAATCAATAGCTAAGTTTCATTAGATCTAAGCAAACACAAGATAAATTTAGCCTAACATGTTAAACAAAAGACAAGAATAAGATAGAATCAAACAACACATAGACATATTGAATGATTAATTGATAACTTATCTTTCAATGAAACATGGAAGATCTCAAGGCAAAAAGCCCTGAAAAAGTAGCTAAAATTGTCTTAGGGTTTTATCCCAAAATTCCACACACTAAGCTCTCCCTTAATGACAAAAAATTAGAAAACTATATATAGATTTTTTGATCTGACGGCGTCACCTTATGGAGTGTGACGCCGTCACCTCGCCGCTTCTAGGGTTCCCGGATGACCTTCTTGACGCCGTCCCTCTTTAGCTCTTCCAAAATCCATTCTGGCTTATCAAGGCTTGACGCCGTCAGCTCGTGAACGTGACGCCGTCCCCTTATGATTTAAGCCGTGACGCCCTCGATCAAGTTAAAGCGTGACGCCGTCAGAATTCTCATGCTAACTCACTGGCCCGTCATGAGTAAATTTCACATCCAACTTTTCTTGCCAAGGCATGACGCCGTCCCATGTTAATTGTGACGCCGTCAAGAGTAACTTTTAGCCGATTCTTGAGACTTTGCCGTTTTCTTCACTTTAATGCTCCAAAAACGTCCAAAATGCCTCCTTTTCCAGATTTCTCCTCAAAAGTACCTAAAATGACAAAAGGAACGATTTAGGGCAATATTTGATCAAATAAATACGATTTCGGGCTTAAATGACCCCTTAAAAGCGGTACACTTTTCGCCTCATCACTAAACGTCCTCAGAACTCAGATTACTTCAAAGACAAGATGCTGTTAATGCAAGCTCAAGAAAATGGTGCTGTATTGGATGAGGAAGAGTTATTGTTCTTGGCAGGAGATGGAGGAAATACTTTTGATGAAGATGTGGATGAGAAACCTGTTCAGGATCTGGCACTTAATGATCCTAACATCTTCAAGGCAGATGACTGTGATGCATTTGACTCTGATGTGGATGATGAACCTACTGCTCAAACAATCTTCATGGCTAACTTGTCTTCCCTGGCCTCATCTCGTCAAGCTGGTTCTTCTAATGCATCCATGATTTCTGAGGTACTAAAAATTTATGACACATATAATATTGTCGAGGGACATCAGATTCCCGAAGAAGTACATCAGGCAGTTGTTTCTGACTCAAGTGATGTTGATATGGAAAATAGCAATATTGTCTCATATGAACAGTATTTGAATAGCAACAACTCGCTTGATGTACCAAATGGTGAATCCTTTGTCAATAATGATGTGTGTGCTATGAGTAATGTATGTGCCTTAGATAATGCGAGTAATGTAGATAATGCATGTGTGTACCATGAGAACCAATTGCCTGTCCCTGATAATAACTTGATCACTAGACTTAACATCTATAAAGAACAAGTTGCTATGTATGAACAGCGTGCTAAGTTTGAGCTTAATGATCGTGAGCAGAAATTAGAAGGTCAAATGAGTACACTTATTAAAGAGTCTAGAGTGCGAGAAGAAACATTAAAATTAGAGTTAAGTTCTTTGAAAAGTCAGCTAGAACAGTCTGTCAAACAAAAACAGGAAGCACAAAAGTGTGTAACAACACTTAAGCAAGAATTCAAACAAAAAGAAACAACTCTTTTAAATGATTTCTCTAAACTCAAGACGTTAAAAAATAAGCTTGAAGATAAGTTGTACACACAAAATCAAACCATACAAACTGCTCAAATGATTCATAAGCACAGAAAGTTGAGTGATAAGCATAGTAAAATCATGATAGGTGAACCAAAGTCAACCATCCTTAGGGGTATGCAAGTACTTCAACCAGCCCTATATGATGGTAATGTGATGATTAAGCCTATTCATGACCAACCTAAGCATATCTACACTGATGAAGAGGATGAGTTAAGTGAGAAAACAAAAGAAAAAATGAATGAGAAAATGAGGGATCCCGAGTGCATAGCCAGACGAATAATAATCAAACCCCATGATTATTATGAGGAAAATCGTTTGACTGTGTTTGCTCCTCAAAAGAAGTTAACACCTGAACAGATATTTTGGAAACAAGATAGTGAAAAACTTAAG
The DNA here is from genome assembly GCA_021014915.2 of Artemisia tridentata subsp. tridentata. Lineage (NCBI taxonomy): Eukaryota > Viridiplantae > Streptophyta > Magnoliopsida > Asterales > Asteraceae > Artemisia > Artemisia tridentata. The sequence continues at coordinate 253,775,421 of CP139506.1, forward strand.
GAAGATAAACTTAAGGCCAACACCCCCCTCATTCGAAAAGTTGCGTCCATAACGGTGTATCCTCCCAATACACCTAGGAATCTGGTGCCTTTGTCTCTTCCCACTGAATGCAAAACCTTTATTAGCTTATATGTGCTTTGGCAACTGTTTGCTGATTTTGATAAAACATGTAAGAAGAGAATCACACCAACCGGCATTACTGAGGGGGAAAGGTGTTTTGAACATGCAAAAAGGTGTTACTTAACTGAGGTCATGCCATTCTTTAAACTACTTAAAGAACATTTTGAAGGGTTGCAAACTGCCCTTAAAGCCGAAATAAAAGAAATGGAAGTAGTGTTTAAAGACATGGAAAATGAGGTGAATGAATATGCAATAGAACTTAAGAGTCGTGAGATTGAAAGAAAAAACATACTCATCACTAATGACAACTTGATTGCTAAATGTATTGCACAAGATGTATTTTACACTGTCACTGATTCTGCATTGTCTGCTTGTCAATTTAATGAGTATGCTATTGCGTTAAATGTCACCCAGAATCGTGTTGTTGAGCTTGAGGGGGAGAATTTGAAATTGCTTGAAAAAATTCAAAATGATGACCATGATAACATGGTTAAACGTTTTTCAAAACTAGAAGTTGATTATCTGAATTTGCAACTCAAACATCAACACTTAGAAGAAAAATGCAAAATATCAAATGTCAAGACATCCTCGGATGCTCCTGAGTTTGATACTTATTTTGAATTAAGCAAACGAGATGAGACAATTCAAGCTCACACGAACACGATTCGACTGCTGAGGGCCCAAATTGCCCAATTGAAATCCAACAAGTGTGAAGTATATGGCACCAATAAACCTTCGTCTTCAGATTCTCAGAATTTTCAATATCAAAACACCATAAATAAGTTACATTATGAAAATGAGTGTTATCGAGAAGAAAATTCAAAGGTTAAACAACATTTCAAAGAGTTATATGATTCTATTAAAGTTACAAGAAGCAATCATAATGATCAAATAACCTCTTTGACAAATGAAATTGAGAATCTTAAGGCTCGGGTGAAAGGTAAAATGCCATGCACCACTTGTAATTGTGATACACCAAAGGCTACTGATTGTAAAAAGTATGATGTTGATGTTGGGCGTATTCCGTTTAAGCTTAGAAATAACAGCCTTGCCCATCAAACATATCTAGATCATCTTAGAGAAGGTCTTGACACACTTCGTGAGGTAGTTGAAGAGGATAGGAATGATAAGCCACTTGATCAAGCAGTAGTCTATGCATGCAAACTCACGAAAAGGATTCAGGAAAACTTAGAATATGCCATAGGCTCAATTCCTAAGTTTAGAGGCCATAGAGATAGATTTGTTGCATCATCATCCAATGTTGTGAACAAGCATGTAGCCTTTGATCTACCACCCAAAACATCAAAACCCAACACATCATTATCAGGAAGGCATGCGACAGAAAAACAAACTAATGTTACCTTCGATGCTTCTACAGGAGTAAAAAGTGACACCCAAGCTAGCGGGTCAAGGTCTAGAGGAAATGAAAGAAAGGATATGACTGCGCCAGCTAAGAATGATCACTTGAAGAATGTAGAAGCCCAACCTAGGAACAATAAGTTTACAATGAGTAGGATGAATCGTGTTGATTCTAGTATCAAAAGTACTGTAATTAATTCGAATTCTAATGCTATCTGTAAAACTTGCGACAATTGCTTAATTTCTGCTAATCATGATGAATGTGTTGTGTCTTTCCTGATGTCTTCTGCATCATCCCATGTTAAGAATGGTAGGATATCTGAAGCATGCAAAAAGGTTTGGAAAGCAACAGGAAAAACATTTGCTAGCATAGGCTATCAATGGAGACCCACTGGAAGGAAATTCAATTTAGGAAAACAGTGCACGTTACCTAAAATGAATAAGCATAAAATTGTTAAAGTTAAGGAATGGAGACCCACTGGAAGGAAATTCAATTTAGGAAAACAGAGACCATTACCTAAAATGAATATGCATAAAATTGTGAAGAATAAGGAATGGAGACCAACTGGTAGAATCTTGCCTTTAGAATCACAATGCCTTCCATCTAGGTCTTGTCCTGTCTCAAGTTCTGTCTCCACAGTAAAGATAGTAGCATCTGTGAAATCTGTGGTTCCTGAATATGTGTGTGCTGACCAAATGGACCCCAATTGCACTTGGGGATCCACATTTTTCAGTTATCCATTGTTGTCTGGTTTCAAATGCAGGTCGTACAAATCGTCCTGTGGTATTTGGACTCAGGCTGCTCAAAACATATGACTGGAGATCGCTCATGGCTCAAGAACTTCGTGAAAAAGTTTATCGGGACAGTTAGATTTGGGAACGACCACTTTGGTGCTATTATGGGTTATGGAGATTATGTGTTTGGTAATAGTGTAATCTCAAGGGTATATTATGTGGAAGGACTAGGACACAATCTGTTTTCTGTGGGTCAATTTTGTGATTCAGATCTGGAAGTGGCTTTCAGAAAGCATACATGTTTCGTCAGAGAATTGGATGGTTTAGATCTCCTCAAGGGCAGTCGGGGCACCAATCTATACACCATCTCAATTGAAGAAATGTTGAAGTCCTCTCCAATATGCTTGCTTTCTAAAGCCTCTAAAACAAAATCATGGATGTGGCATCGTCGTTTGAACCACTTGAACTTCGGTACCATAAATAATCTTTCCCGTAAAGATCTTGTTAGAGGGATGCCCAGACTGAAATATGAGAAAGATCATCTCTGCTCTGCATGTCAACTGGGTAAAAGCAAGAAACAAACCCACAAGCCTAAAACCGTCAACACCAACTTGGAAGTTCTTCACACCCTCCACATGGACTTGTGCGGTCCAATGAGAATACAAACCATAAATGGAAAGAAGTATGTTCTGGTGATAGTAGATGATTATTCTCGGTTCACATGGGTAAAGTTTTTGAGAACCAAGGACGAAACTCCAGAGGTTATCATTAAACTGATAAAACAGCTGCAAGTAAGGCTAGATAAAACTGTCAGAATCATCCGCACAGATAATGGTACTGAGTTTGTTAACCAACAACTCCGTAATTTCTATGAAAATATTGGCATCACGCATCAGAAAAGTATCCCTCGCACGCCTCAACAGAACGGGGTGGTTGAACGAAGGAACCGTACTCTGGTGGAGGCTGCAAGAACCATGCTTATATTTTCAAAGACACCGATGTTTCTCTGGGCAGAAGCTATTGCAACAGCATGTTACACTCAAAACCGATCCCTAATTCATCAAGTTCATGAGAAGACTCCCTTCGAGTTAATTCATAACAAGAAACCAGATCTTTCCTTTCTGCGTGTGTTTGGTGCTCTTTGCTATCCAACTAACGATAGTCAAGACCTGGGAAAATTAAGAGCTAAAGCAGATATAGGTATTTTCGTTGGATACGCACCAGACAGTAAAGGGTATCGAATCTACAATAAAAGGACCCGTAAAATCATGGAAACCATTCATGTTACGTTCGATGAGCTGAGTGAGCTACCTGTTTCAGGACAAATCAGTTCTGGACCCGATCTTCACCTTTTGTCTCCTGGACCCATTAGTTCAGGACTTGTACAGAATTCCACGCCTGCAGATTCTTATGTGCCACCTACATGTGAGGAGTTGAAGAAGTTATTCGATCCCATGTTTGATGAATACTTTGAGCCAACAAATGGAACCATCCCAAGTGAATCAGCTGTAATTCCTATGGATGAGGTTCAAGCCCCACAAGATTCAGAAGGACCTGCAGCTTCAGTATCAGTCAGTCACAATGCTCCTGCTGCCAGTCAATCGCCTTCGTCATCAAACACTCAAACTTCTCCAGTAATGCAAGAATCTTCAGATAATAACTCTTTGGAAGTTAATCCTTTTGCTCCTGTTGAAGAGGTTCCTTTTGAAAACATATTTGCTCCTGAACATCCATCAGACACATCCTTACCTGAGGAACACAGCACTGCTACTTCTGTTCATTACCATCAACCTCACGACCATCTCAGGAAATGGACCAGTAATCATCCAATCGACAACATCATAGGCAATCCCTCACGTCCAGTATCCACACGTAATCAACTAGCCACTGATGCACTATGGTGCTTCTTCAATTCCGTACTGTCAAAAGTCGAACCAAAAGATGCCAAAGAAGCAATGACTAAAGATTGCTGGTTCCAGGCTATGCAGGATGAAATCCATGAATTTGATCGACTTGAAGTATGGGAATTAGTGCCTCCTCCGGAGCGTGCAATGATCATTGCTTTAAAGTGGATCTTCAAAGTGAAGCTTGACGAGTATGGTGATGTCTTAAAGAACAAGGCACGGCTAGTTGCTAAAGGGTTTAGACAAGAAGAGGGCATTGATTTTGAAGAATCGTTTGCTCCGGTTGCTAGAATTGAAGCTATAAGAATCTTCCTAGCTAATGCGGCTAGTCATAATATGATAGTCTACCAGATGGATGTCAAAACGGCATTCTTGAATGGTGACTTAAAGGAAGAAGTTTATGTGAGTCAACCTGAAGGATTCGTGGATGCTGAACACCCTACTCATGTTTACCGCTTGAAGAAGGCTCTTTATGGGCTAAAACAGGCGCCAAGGGCATGGTACGATACATTGTCCAAGTTCCTCCTAGCAAACAAATTCTCCAAGGGTGTTGTTGATCCTACACTATTCACCAGGAAATCAAGAAACCATCTACTGCTAGTTCAGATATACGTAGATGATATCATCTTTGCTTCAACAGATCCTGGTGAATGTGATAGTTTCTCAAAGGAGATGAATTCCAAATTCCAAATGTCCATGATGGGACAAATGTCATTCTTCTTAGGACTACAAGTTTCTCAAAGTCCCGGAGGCATATTCATCAATCAATCCAAATACGCCAACGAGATCCTGAAAAAGTTTGGATTCCATTCAAGTGAACCTGTTGACACTCCCATGGTTGATAGAACGAAGCTGGATGAAGATCCTTCAGGGATTCCAGTTGATATCACACAGTATCGAAGCATGATTGGATCTTTGATGTACATCACGGCTAGCAGACCAGATCTTCTGTTTGCTGTGTGTATGTGTGCTCGGTATCAATCCAGACCAACCAAGAAGCATGTTGAAGCAGTGAAAAGGATCTTCCGATATCTTCAAGGCACGGTTCATATGGGTCTCTGGTATCCTAAGGACACTGCAATGGAGTTAACGGCATATGCAGATGCTGATCATGCGGGATGTCAAGACACTCGTCGAAGTACTTCAGGAGGAGCTCAATTTTTAGGGGAAAAGTTGGTTAGTTGGTCTTCTAAGAAGCAGATGAGTACTTCCATATCCTCTACTGAAGCTGAGTACATTGCTATGTCTGCTTGCTGTGCACAAATCCTTTGGATGCGATCACAGCTTTCGGACTATGGATTCTCATACAACAAAATTCCCCTATATTGTGACAACAAAAGCGCCATTGCTCTTTGTTGTAACAATGTTCAGCACTCCAGGTCAAAACACATCGACATCAGGCATCACTTCATCAGGGAACAGGTGGAAAAAGGAATTGTGGAGCTATACTTCGTGAGGACAGAGTTTCAGTTAGCTGACATCTTCACCAAGGCCCTCCCAAGAGAAAGGTTTCAGTTTATTCTCCCACGCCTTGGCATGAAAAGCATGACTCCTGAAACCCTCAAGTGTCTTCAGGAAGAAAAGGAGGAGTAAAGGATTGTCTTCTTATATCCTTGTACATAGTTGTATATATCTTAAATCAAAAAGAAAAATACAAAAATATAAAACCTATAAAAACCATAAAAATCGAAAAAAATCAGAAAATACCAAAAATAGTTCTACCTAGGCATGTCTTCTGTTTATCGATAACATTTACGTATCTAGAAATGTCATTCAACAATGGCACGGATTCTTAAATGAAGCTCGAGCAGAAGTTATACTAATCAGTTAAAACATGTCCTATTGGCTTGCAGTTACTTCATACTGCAACCCGCACTATACACTGGGGAAAGCATATAGCCAAAAAGATAGCTGTTCCTCCAACCGGGTGATGTTCACCTGGGCATGGATTACTTTATATCCATGTTCTCCCGTTTTGATGTACGTTTCAGTGCGTCATTTCGTGTATAAGAAGAGAAGTCTTCTTTACATCAGACTCTTTATATTGTTTGATTCTTCAAGAGAGTCTTGATGTTACACAAGGTGGTTGATTGATTTAAATTTTTCAAATGTCCGACACCTTGCCAGATTTATGCAACATCAGCAGTGACACTCTCTTGGTGTTTCAAGGGAAGCATAGTATGCTTCAAAATCAGAATACATTTTAACCTGACCACATTTTCTCCCAAGTTTTTCTAAATGTATTTAAATCAATTGGGATCACAAATCTCAAATGGTTTGAAATTTTTGATCGGGGGAGAGAATGTGATTTAAATAGGAAATTCTGATAAAATGTGATGATTTGGAAATTAATGTAAGCTCTCCCATATGTGCTAAACTCTTTTGTATACCAAGGCACATATTGAGGGGGAGCAAAATGTTTTGGTCATAAAAGCAAGCTCTTCCATATGTGCTAAAATCTTTCATATAACGATGCACATATTGAGGGGGAGCGAATTGACAAAAAGGATTTGGCATGCATCTTGTGAGCAAGGCTCAGACTTCACCAATGAATTGACGATAGCTAAAGTCAGTTGTCGAAAGGACATGTCCTGGACGGGTAATAATTTCAAGCCAGTTTATCTGGTGATGTAAGCGTGTCTCGCAAAGGACGTGTCTGAGTAGAATGTACCGATTTCGAGCGACTTTCCTTGAATGTGATCTGGACGGGTAATAATTTCAAGCTAGTTTACTAGTGATGTAAGCGTGTCTCGCAATGATCATGTTCTTGGAAAATCAATCAATTCAAAAAGTGCGAGCTCTGCCTAACATGTGCAAATTTATAAAACAATCAACCGAGCACATGTTGAGGGGGAGCATTTGAAAATTTTAAAACTCTCAAGTGTTTGCAAAAATGTGTTTTAGAATCATGAACACTTTGAGAGATTTTTCAAAGATTTGATTTGGCAATCGTGGATGAATACCAAAGACCGACCATTTTAATTAATGTATGGAGTTATAAGGATGGTTAGGTTAGGCTCAAGTTCCCACGATCCCGCCAGAGCCGGAGGGATCTACCCAGGGACAATCCACTAGTTAGTGTAGAAGTCCTTAGGTATGATTAAAAAGGAGAAAAGTGAATGAGGGAAAAGTACCGACTGAGATGGAGCTAGTACTGGAACAAACCCAACAAGGTACTAGTAAGGAAGTCTCGGTAAGCACTGAAGGGGTTGAAGAATGAAAAAGAATTGTAAAGATAAAGGGTGAAAAGAAAGAAGCCCTCCTTACAACTTAGGCAGAAACCGGGTCAATACATATGCTGTCAGAATCACTTAGTTAATTGCTGGCATTGAAGACAAAGTATCATGGACCCAGTGATACGCTGCACAACCCTCCCTAGCCACTCAAGGTCCCTCAAAGGATTCTTGTTTCAATTGTCACGGAGTTCAATACATTCCTATCGTCTCTCTCACTCCGAGTTAGATGATATTGAAAAGGTGGCAGTCCTCTCCAGCCTCCGATCACCAAATCAAAACGCACAATAGAGTCTAGAGCCACGAGATGCATAATAAGATCTCATAGGGACACTAATTATTTCTACACTGGGTGTTCAACATTAAGGACACCAGTTGTAATCTTAAGAGTCCTACGCAGATCTTAGCAATCTGCCAGAACATTTATGAGGGAATTTACTAATGTAATTCTCAATGATTGAATGGAAATTCCTGCCAGGGTCAACATCAAGCAGCCCTGAAAGCAGGTCACTTCGGTAATTCTTTATGGATTACGCTTAGTGGTCGCGGTAGTTTCAAACGGTCTACAGTCGTGGAGTGATCTCCAGCGACTCACCTAATCGTTGATGTGCTACGGTTCGATCTTAAAAAGCCCTCTGTGGGTTTTCGATTAGGAACGGTCTTGGTAAGGATTAGAGAGAGTTTTCACACTATGCTGTTAACAATCTCGAAGTCCAAACTTGTAAGTACCGGACGTTTTATTGCTAACTGTCGTATGCAGGAACATCTGGCGATTGTAGCTGAGGAATGCTGTAGCTGGTTGCAGTTGTAGCTGGTTGCAGATAAGATGCCAATCCTCTACCACATGTTCACACTACATCATCATTGTAACTCAAGAATGTCATGATCAACCTAAAAGACCTTTAACACAGCTTCTGCAAACTCTGATGCTAAAGATCATGACACCAAATAGTGTGAGCATGTCGGCTCGAAGAATATCACATCACAAGGAAACATACTGCTGAAAGATGACTTGGAAACAAATGTTGGATGATAAAGTCGAAGAATACTCAAAGATCATCCAAGACAATCAATCAGTCATCTAATCATTACTGCTGAAGGCACATCGACTAAAGACTTTGAAGAATCAAAGACTACGAGCTATAAAGACAAGTTCAGAAGAAAGAATGCTAGAATTCAAATTATTATTTCCGGGGTGACCTCCCTTAGGGGGAGATTGTTAGGAATATAAATATTCAGATGAAGGCTCGGTCACCCCGAGCATCTAATTAGCATTTCTATAGCTCGTAGGCTTATCTATATTATCAGTAATATTGTTAGTAGTTTAGTTATTAATTACTATTGTGGAGTGGGTCGGGGCTTTCCCCTCTGTCAGCTCGCTCCACAGTCCACTAGGGACATAATATGTAGTAGTATATATACCCCTTCCCACACATGGGAAGGGTTGGACCTTTTCAATCTAATATTACACAAGTTTCTTTCTCTCACTAAAAGGCTCCCATTTCTCTCTCTAAAACCTCTTCCATTCGATCCATACAAGCCTCATACTAGTGATTCATGTATTGTGAATACCCTACACACCAAATCAACCAAAAGACGACATGAAGATGATCCAGATGCTCACGGAAAGAAAAGGACAAAGCCATCATCATCAACAGGTCGGACTTCCACCACACCCTCTTCTGGCACAACAAAGAAAGGCAGCCAAACAACATTTATTCCTTCTCGTAGAGGCGGAGCATTTGAAACTACAGAATTCTTTGATGATCCAAGCTCTGACCATGAAACTCCAATTGCTCCTATTCTAATCCAAGAAGTAGTTGCTCTTTCTGCTACTGTTAAAGATGTTCCATTACCTGAGTGGGTCGATTCATCAGCTCCCAAGTATGATTGGTTTGATCAAATGGTTGACGATTATTCTGTCGATGAAAATGCTGAACCAGTGGAAGGATCAGTTGTAGACTTCGCCAAACGATTGAAAAAGGTGATGAAAGTCCAGCAACTAGGTCTGAAAGACATCATCAGAGTTCGCAAAAGTGGATTCATAGAATTTTCAACTGTTTCAACATCAGAGCTGGAATTCGAGTACAACGTTGAACAAGTAGCCAGAGCCCTAAACGATAACATCAACTGGACGCAAGAACAATTATCTGTAGAACCGTTACCTCCTCGAAACTACACGCAACCCTTACCTCTTGTCGGACCACCTCACAACCTCAAGTTACCCATAGCACACTTCTTCAACAAATATTTAGATTACCTCATGTACGGTAACACGAACCCTGAGAAGAGATATGCCACCTCACTTACCAAATACCCGGCAGCCAGGTATGCCTTAGAGGGTTTTGAAGAACAAATCAACAATCTTTGGAGCAGAAAGATACAGAAGTATAATGAAGATGCTGTGTTTTGGATCCATCATTGGCCAAATCTGCGGAGGTTGTACTACAAATTTATGATGGCCAAGAGAAGGACAGGGGACGAGGTATGGAGCAGTCATAGGATTATGTCTATCGTCAATGCTGAAACGGAGTTTATGTATGGGTATAACTTTCTAACAAAGATCATTGTAAGACGAAGCAATGATAAGGAGTATGTGTTCACCGAAGCTGACTATCCTCTCCTTAACCCCAATGATATCGAGGACATGTATCTATTAAAGATTCAGGGAAAACTTGAACACCTCCCTGGACGGCTTCAGTACGATATCATCAACTCCCTTCTCATCTTCATTCGCAACATTGTGATTAGACAACGGGTTGAAGACGTTCATCTGGGAGTTGAAAGTTATCAAACCATGCTAAATCTCACCAAGCCAGACTTCGTACCTGAAAGTCTTCGTGATCAGCAGCCATACACCTTCGGGTACAAACCATTTGGAGTATATTATCATAGAAGGAGAGCTGGTACAAGATTTATGGGTTTCGAAGATCTTCGCAAGTTCAGTGACCCAACCATCCAACAAGTCAAATCTGAACTTGAGAAGATCTTAAAGGATGAGAAGTTGGCTAAAGAGTTGAAGTGGGGCGGGAAAGAGAAAAGACAAGCAAGGAAGTTTGTGAAAAGGATAGAGAAGAAGATTAAGTTTCGAGAGCAGATGCGTCGGTTGGAAGGTTATGTTGGAGGTCGGGCGAAAATTCCTAACATTCTCATGTTTCGCCGTCCTGAGTAATGAACACTGGTACTAATTCATTGTTTGTTCATTTTATCATCATCTCATCTATATTTCATCATTGACCACGGCTTATGCACACATAACAGTGTACAACCCGCTCTTGTAAAGATAGGACCCTGAGGTACGCGTCAGTGCCTCAATCCTGAAAAAGGAGCGAAAGCTTCTTACTTATGAGCAGAATTAAAACCAGAAAATTTTTCAAAGTTTTAAACAATTCTACTCATAAGGACAAGTACTCCCTTGTTAAGGGGAAGTATTTGAAAAAATCTTTGTTCCAAATATACAAACGTTCTTGACATTCTTCCACAAACACCTCAAAAAGAGCATATTTTAATCAAACGTTTTTCAAAAACAACATTATTATGCTATTTTTGAGGGGGAGAATGAAAATGTGATTAAAATATGGTGGAAGCAACGATGATATCTCATGAGTATAAGACTCAAGAATTGACCCTCGAATTGACGATAACAACAGTCAGTAGTCGAAAGGACATATCCTGGACGGGTAATAATTTCAAGCCAGTTTATCTGGTGATGTAAACGTGTCTCGCAATGGATATGTCTGAGTAGAATGTACCAATTTCGAGCGATAATCTTTGAATCTGATCTGGACGGGTAATAATTTCAAGCCAGTTTAACTGGTGATGTAAGCGTGTCTCGCAACGATCAGGTTCATTGAAAGTCAATCAATTCAAAAGTGCCAACTCTTTTCGGCATGTGCAAATTTCAAATTTATTACTTATGCGCACATGTTAAGGGGGAGTTCTTCTGAAAATAACAAAACTCTCAAAGTGTTAACAAAATGTGTTTTACAATCATAAAACACTTTGAGAGATTTTCAAAAGGTTTGGTTTATGGCATCATTAGGATAGTCATGGAATTATAACGTGACTAAGGTTAGGGAAAATCGTCCTATGATCCACCAGAGCCGGAGGGATCTACCCAAGGACAATACCAATAGTTTAGAACTAGAAAGTCCTAGGTATGATATTAAAAAAGGAGAAAATGAATGAAAGGAGAAAGAATGGGTTGAAGAATTAAAAAGAAAAGCAAAGAAAAGGGTGAAAAGAAATAGCCCTCCATTTGTTCAACCTTAGGGCAGACACCGGGTTCAATTCATAATCTACTGGTTGATGAGCATCACCGGTATTGAAGACTAAAGACGTCATGGACCCAGTGACGCATTGCACTAAACCTTCTAAGCCACTCAAGTGTCTCTCAAAAGACATTTGTTTCATTCACATGGAGAACCCTTCATAATCTATCGACCTCTCATTACGAGAGTGTTGATATTGAAAAGGAGGCATTCTGCTCCACGCCTCCGACGACCAAACAAATGTGCACTAATTGAGTCTAGAGCCATGAGATTCATAAAAAGATCTCTTAGGTACACTTAGTATTACTATGCTATTCTACATCATGGGCAGCAGATGTAAAATTAAGAAAGTGTCCTTCGCAGATCTTAGCAATCTGCCGAGAACATTCATGAGAAAAGTCACAATTGTGATTATCAATGATTGAATGGAAATCCTGCCAGAGCAACATCAAACAACTCTGACAGCAGATCACTTCGGTAACTCCTTGTGGGTTACGCTTAGTGTTTGTGATGAACTCAAATAAGTACATTTTATTACTATCATTTATCCTATTAATTTGACTTGTTTTACTATATTATGTATGAGGATTGATACTTAATCGTTTACTTTTGTAATTCTCAGGTAAAAACAAGCATTTGGTGAAACTTAGCGATTTTGGACTAATAATGGAGCAAAACGTGCATAAAGTGAAAGTCTACTGACATGGACAAGATCAAGTCAATTCTGCTCCAGATGCGCCGCATCTCACTCTCGACATGCGCCGCATCTCTATCAAGATATCACCAGATACGATCCAAGATACAAGAGGACATGCGCCGCATCTAATCATGGAGTTACGCCGCATCTTCTGGCGGTGTACGAATATTCCTGAATATTATAATCTTGGACCCCACGCGAAGTTAAGTACATGCGCCGCATCTTCCCTCAGACAGAAAGTATAAATACCCCGTAGACCAGACGAATTACAAGTTCCAAAAACCCTAAAAACCGAAGACCAAACAGGAGGAACAAAGGACGAATTCAGTCAAGGAGGCAGCACAAGACACACCCAAATCAAAGATACAAGAGCTGTAAGAAGGTGCTGCATGTGTTTAATTCATTAAGTAGTTTTGTTTTATTGTGTTAGCAAACTTTAATTCATCAGGATTGGTGGCTTGTGTAATGTGACAACGAAAGATTGCACTCCCTTTAATACTTGCTTTCCCATCAATTAAAGTTTATATGTTGATGTCTTTGGTTACTACTTATTAGTGCATTGATAACCTCTGTGTTTATTAGTAGCTTGCGGGCATTTGACTGCGGGACATAATGTGGCTCCCACGGTTGTTTCTAAATTGATCACTTAGGAATAACTTTTAGACATAAGTAATCATTAAGGGTTTACTCGCCGATAAGAATAGGACCAACGAGAAAGGGTTAACTACATACACTTCATATAAAGCTATCAATAAAACAAGTGACAATCTACTTAATCATAAGGACAGCCCTCTTATTGTCTCAAGTATCTATCTGTGTACGTGTGTGCTACTTGCTGATTCGTGCCTATTGGTTTATTTTATTATTTAATTGCAACAAACCGTGCCAGTCTCTCAGGCTGAAACCCCCTTGCGTTAGGATATTAAAATACTGATTAGAATAACGAGATAATACGTTCCACTCTTAGTGATCGACACTCTACTTACCATTATCTTCATACTGACCGGGTACACTGCTCGTTAAGTGTGTGTGTTATTGATAAGTCGGCTAAATATAAATTTAAAACTTGAATAGGCATTAAAACTGCTAAACCGCAACGACACATCACTCGCATCAAGTTTTTGGCGCCGCTGCCGGGGAGTGAATTGTTATTATCTGTTAATTTAATTAGTATTTTAATTAGGTTTTTCTTTTTTATTAGATTAATTGCATCATTGTACTATTTTGCATATTTGTTGTATTGTGTGTTAATTGTTTTCTTTTTATTTTTGTGTGTTTATTTTCGTTGTGTGTTTTATTTGTTTTTTTTTATTTTTCGTATTTTTCTGTTCTGCTATCGTTGTACTGTGCTAAATCAAACGATACGGCGCATCTGATCTCTCAGATACGGCGTATTGCGTTTAATTTTTTTAATACAACGCGTTTAATTAATTCGATACGACGCATCTTTTCCCCAAGATACGGCGTATCTGTTTTTAATAAGAAAATTTTTCTAAACGTTAACGCCATACGACGCATCTGCTTTTGCAGATACGGCGTATCTATTATTTTAATTAAAAACAGTTTGCGAATTATTAAACAGATACGGCGTATCGATCTCTGTCGATACGGCGCATCTTACTGAATCAAAAATCTTTAATTCTTAAACGTAACGAAAATACGGCGCATTAACTTTCGTTAATACGACGCATTTAATTTTAATTAGATAAGCTGATTTTTGATTAATTAATTCGATACGGCGCATTCTTAAATTCTAAGCGGCGTATCTATTTTCTGAATAAAGTCTGATTTAATTTTAACGTATTAAGATACGGCGTATCCAACTTTTTGGATACGGCGCATCGTCTGCAGATATCAGCTATTTTTATTCTTATATCCGTTTCTATATTCATTAAATTCTCTTCTAGCGAACAAATCCTACTGATGATTTTACTTTGGATGACAGATTTTGCTATGGAAGACATGTCAGTTAACGGATATCTTGCTAAGGAAAGCTTGTTTTCAGATTCATTCAATGTACTCATGATCGATGCAGATTTATTCTCTTGGGAGACTCCTCTTGAAGCTGCTTTTAAGGAATTCATGCGTTTATGCAACATTGACAAAGAGGTGTTCTCTTATGATGTATTTGTGAGGTATACTGGAGAAGAATTGTCGCTCTTATGGCCTAGCATTGAAGCCGAAGGATTGAACTGGACTACTATCGAAGAAGATGATGGGAAATTCTATCTTGCATACATGGACTCAAGCAACAACAGCTGTGGTGGAGGCAATGCCCAAATCTCTTACATGCCTTATTCCGAACAGTACTGGGGATTGAATGAGAAATATCAGGATAATGACATGAATTATGCTTTGGCGGAGTTACTATTTCATGGCAGGTTGGTAAGATTGATAGACCTCTCCCTCAATGATTGGCTAGAACTCAAATATGGTAGTCCGGAATTTGCCCCTACAAATGAAGTCAAGGAGATTATGACTTCATGGTTGACTCGGAGTTTTAAGAAGCAATTTAACGAGTTCATGGAGATAAAAAAGAGTATGATTGGAAAGGTTTGCTTTGACGTTAACCATGACCCTAACGATGTTGATTTTTCAGAATGGTTGGCTAGTAAGTTTAATAACCATAAGAGCATGGATCGTGCTACTAAGGATGCATTATGGGTATATTGGATGAGAGGAGAAGATGAAGAAGTAGAAAGCGATTATGGGTCGTCACTTCATGATTCAACAATCAATGAGGGCATTGAAGAACTTTTCAGAATTGACATTGATGTGTTCGATTATGAGACACCCCTGTGCAAGCAATTCAAGGAATTTAACTACCTTCTTCAAGTCGATGATGATGTGCTTACTGGAGATCTACCAGGATTTAAGACTTATGACGATTTCAAAAACACCTGGTACTATGAATGGAATGACCAAGTACCATGGGTTTGGGATAAACCATGGGAATTTGAGCACATTAATCACACCTGTACACCCTTCGTTTTCAAGGACGGGAGTAGTGTTTGGCCGACCTGCGATTATAAAAGTGACGGAACCTGTAATGGGGGAAGTATAATTGGGATGAAACGGGTTGGAAACGATGTAACCTTTGAAGATTATGAGTGGTACGATAATATTGAAGACTGCCCACAAAAGGCGGAGGCTTTACAAGAAAAGGGCAGAATTGAACGCTTGAAAGGACTTAAGGGGACATCGGATACTACTTTCTGGGAATGGGTGCATATACAGTTTGATGATTTCACGAAGCTTAGTCGACGGTTACAATATGATTTGGAAAGAGAATGGGAAGCGATTCAAGACGATAAGTCATTAATTGAAGAACTAGATGACTATTTGATTAAGGATCCTTATTTTAAGTTTGTTGATAAAGACGAGGAAGAGTTCACCAAAAGAAAGTGTCAACTACTTGGGATTCCTTACAAGGAGCCACCCATGATTATTTCTGAAAAGTTTAAAATCATCAAATATTCTTTGAGTCCTAATGAAGAATATACTGCGGTGAAGACAAAGAGTTATACTAGATTAAGTCGAACGGAAGAAAACATCGCAGAGATATACGGGAAAATTTTTCGGATGAAGGACGAAGGATGGACCGTGACAAGGACTTATTGCTGAGCTGAACGTGAGTCTAACTTGAAGACTCTGGAATAAAGACAAGTGCTTACCGGGAGACAACCCGGATTTATCTTTTATTATTCTGTTTTCTGTGTCGAGTCAGTCCAGGCCGCATGAGGATACGGCGCATCTCAATTCTGAGATGCGACGCATCTCCTGCAATGGTCATATCTTATTTTATTTTTCTGCATTTTTATTTTCAACTTCAAAACTATTTATCAGTTTATTTTAATGCGGCGCATCCCTGGTTAAGGATGCGGCGCATCTTTATTCTGATCCGTATTAATTCCAGGCTCGATACGGCGTATCTTCTTCAATAAGATACGGCGCATCGACTGACCTGATGATTTTCAGTTTTAATTTTTAAGTTTTATTTTTTCTAACTACTAATGTATTATGCAAGTTTGAACCTTTCTTATCTTAGGTGTGTTTTAAAGTGTTGGTGGTATTATAGTTTCCTGGATTTCCTGTGGATACATCAAGTATGAAGCTTTAACGTTCTAATCCACAAGAAGTTGATTTTTGCTCTTATACAAATGGAGGATCATACCGAGCAAATCTCAGGGGAGTTTTTCTGTTCTAATTCTTTTAATTTCCAGTTTTTAACCTTTTATACAAACAACGAGGACGTTGTTTAACTTAAGTGGGGGGATTGGAGAATTAGAACACTTAACAATTACTTGTCCTAAACTTTTTCAAAAATTATGCTTAAAATGTGCTTAATATATCAAACTTAATTTTTTTTTTTTTTTTTTAGCATGTTTTTGTTTAAGATCTAAGTTGCATAACTGCACACATGACGTTATTTTCAAAAATTGTGATTTTCCAAAATTCACAAATCTATGAGTGTGCCGGTGACTTGTAAACTTTAGAACTTGGCTTGTATACTATTCGAGACCACCATAATGAGTATTATTTTATATAATTGGAATGACTTGTCTAACTTGGTAAAATTCTAGGATTACACCCAAATAGCCTATTATATGTTATGTGTTATTAACTAACTACACTGGTTAGTTAACCCCCGTATAAACCCTTTTGTTACTCTCATTTTTAGAGTAAGATACCCCTAGAAAAACCCTCAGAGCCATTCCTTTCGTTTCTTACACCTATGTTTAAAATGTTTCGTTACACCCTTACACCTTAGCCTACCCTGTAGATTAGAATCCGTGGTTGGTTGATTGCTATAGGCAAAGTGTGTTTCCTTACATTACCTGTGTTCGCGTGCGTAATTCATTATCTTTGGTTAGGTCGGGAAATTGCACAATGCAATTGGAGTGAAAGTAAATATTGTATATTTTGGAGTTTATTTTTCGTGTGTTTACTACTTTCACTATTACCGTTATTTCTGAAAGTATGAAAAGTATGAATAAAAATTATCCGGAAAGAAAGTTATAGTGATGTGGTAAAATTTTACACATCTTTGTATATGTTGATGTCAAAAAAAAAAAAAAAAAAAAAAAAAAAAAAAAAAAAAAGAAAGAAGAGTTGGATGTTAGTTTTAACCAACTTATGTAAAGTTATGTAAGTGGTCGATATCACCACTATTTGTTGTACTATATCTATGGATTGAATGGGAATTGGCAGTTATGGGAACGCCAATTAAGGTTTATTCTTTGATTAAGACCTTGTTGAGTATAATTCGTGTCTACCTAAAGCGTGTGTTTCAAGTGTTAAAGCGTGAGTTATTCGATGATATGAGTCTTATTCATGGGATGGTTGGGATAGTGATTAACCACACTTAGGATTTTAATTTATTTGTTTTGTTTATTTTTATTTTTACACCAATTTATATCCCAAATGTTATCCATGCCCTTTATTATTCTTTATCCAACCGAACCTTTGATTTATTGAGATTGGGGATTTGAGCAATCTTAAGTATCGTAGTCGTGGATTCGGCTATGTATTTATGATTTTGTCGCCCTTTTTGATATATTATTATTGGTGAAGTTTGGACCTATCTTTAGCCTATTCGAGTTAAGGATTTGAGCAATTGCAAGTATCGTGTTCGTGGATTCGATCATGTATTTGTGATTTTGTCGCCTTTTCTGGAATTTGAGATCGATAGTGAAAGAGAATAATTAACCCTTAAGCCTAAAAACCCTTTTTACCGCTTTAGACTTGTTATTCCTTAGCTTTAGTGGTGGAGATGTGTATACTTGCCAAGCTTATGATAGAATATTCGTCGCGACTGGACAGTTAAACGATTAGATTTGCTTTTATCGACTTATTTTATTTTACTTCTAATTCGTTAAGTGTTTAGTTGTGTGATTATGAAATGAACGAATACATGCTTAAATATAAAAATAAATCCTAACATCTTTTAGGATACATTTTCATAAAAGAAATTCTAAGGTTTACTTGGGGACAAGTAAAGTTCAAGTGGGGGGATATTTGATGAACTCAAATAAGTACATTTTATTACTATCATTTATCCTATTAATTTGACTTGTTTTACTATATTATGTATGAGGATTGATACTTAATCGTTTACTTTTGTAATTCTCAGGTAAAAACAAGCATTTGGTGAAACTTAATGATTTTGGACTAATAATGGAGCAAAACGTACATAAAGTGAAAGTCTACTGACATGGACAAGATCAAGTCAATTCTGCTCCAGATGCGCCGCATCTCACTCTCGACATGCGCCGCATCTCTATCAAGATATCACCAGATACGATCCAAGATACAAGAGGACATGCGCCGCATCTAATCATGGAGTTACGCCGCATCTTCTGGCGGTGTACGAATATTCCTGAATATTATAATCTTGGACCCCACGCGAAGTTAAGTACATGCGCCGCATCTACTTAGTAGATGCGCCGCATCTTCCCTCAGACAGAAAGTATAAATACCCCGTAGACCAGACGAATTACAAGTTCCAAAAACCCTAAAAACCGAAGACCAAACAGGAGGAACAAAGGACGAATTCAGTCAAGAAGGCAGCACAAGACACACCCAAATCAAAGATACAAGAGCTGTAAGAAGGTGCTGCATGTGTTTAATTCATTAAGTAGTTTTGTTTATTGTGTTAGCAAACTTTAATTCATCAGGATTGGTGGCTTGTGTAATGTGACAACGAAAGATTGCACTCCCTTTAATACTTGCTTTCCCATCAATTAAAGTTTATATGTTGATGTCTTTGGTTACTACTTATTAGTGCATTGATAACCTCTGTGTTTATTAGTGGCTTGCGGGCATTTGACTGCGGGACATAATGTGGCTCCCACGGTTGTTTCTAAATTGATCACTTAGGAATAACTTTTAGACATAAGTAATCATTAAGGGTTTACTCGCCGATAAGAATAGGACCAACGAGAAAGGGTTAACTACATACACTTCATATAAAGCTATCAATAAAACAAGTGACAATCTACTTAATCATAATGACAGCCCTCTTATTGTCTCAAGTATCTATCTGTGTACGTGTGTGCTACTTGCTGATTCGTGCCTATTGGTTTATTTTATTATTTAATTGCAACAAACCGTGCCAGTCTCTCAGGCTGAAACCCCCTTGCGTTAGGATATTAAAATACTGATTAGAATAACGAGATAATACGTTCCACTCTTAGTGATCGACACTCTACTTACCATTATCTTCATACTGACCGGGTACACTGCTCGTTAAGTGTGTGTGTTATTGATAAGTCGGCTAAATATAAATTTAAAACTTGAGTAGGCATTAAAACTGCTAAACTTCAACGACACATCACGCGCATCAGTTTGCTCCAAACGGTCTACAGTCGTGGGGTGATCTCCAGCGACTCACTGAATCGTGGGTGTACTTCGGTGTGTCCGTGTTATCCCTTTCGGGGGAATCCGGTTCAGAACGGTCTGGGTTAGGATTTGAGAAAGTCTTCACACTATGCTGTTGATAATCTCAAGTCTGAGCCTGTAAGTACCGGTTGGTTCGTGCTGTTGCTGCTGCGGAGCTTGGAGACCTGGAGTTCAGCCACCATCAAGACTCCATCATGCTCATATCCTAAAGAGAAGTTCTCACAAATACTCAGAAATATCAAAAGTTCAGAATTGTTAAAGAAAAGTCTAAAGTTCAAGCACTACAACCTTTCTCAAAGATAAAGATTAAAGAACTGAGAACAAGTTGAAGAACCAAAGTCAAAAGAAATATGAGCATGGTGGAGAAGACGTGAAGACACCGGAAGCAAAGATCGTTGGAACACGGCAGTTTACTACCATATCGTATCACATCACTATCAAGAACAAAGAACAAAGATTTTGAAGACGTCAAAGCCAAAAGAAGCAAAGACGACGTCAAGCAACCTTGATGACCAATACTTAGGGGGAGATTGTTGGGAAACACGTTTTGTATTATTCAAGTATTGATCATATTGTATTAAGGTTGCTTAGGCCTTTAGGTTTGTTATTAGGCCCAGCCCGTGTAGAAGGCCCATGGGCTGTGTCGTTTTATTTATTTTATTATGTTTAATGATGTATTAGTTAAGAGAATTAGGGCTACATGCCCTCTACCATGTAAAACTATAAATACCCCTTCCCTCCTTAGGGAAAAGGGGGTTGGTTGATGAAATTAGAATTATTGTTACTAAGTGTGTGTAATCATCTCCCTTTCATATCTTTCTCTCTCTAGCTTTCTCTCTCTAGATCTAGTAGGTAATTAGTAGGTAATTAGTGGTAGCTTAATTCATAAAAGTATAAAACATCAATTGTTTATATATTTGTATATATATTTATTGTTTTTCTATACGTGTTTATTGCTTATATATTTGTATATATATTTATTGTTTTTCTATACGTGTTTATTGCTTATATATTTGTATATATATTTATTGTTTTTCTATACGTGTTTATATGTTTATATATACAGGAATAAAAGACTTGTACGAGAAGCGGTATTTAAGAAAACCAACAAAAAATGATTTGATGCGAATATATAATGTGCACCAAGAGGCGCATGGCATACCCGGTATGATGGGTAGTATAGATTGCATGCATTGGGCATGGTCTAACTGTCCGACCGCTTGGCGAGGTCAATACCACGGGGGTAGCCACAAAGGTCCAACTTTAGTTCTTCAAGCCGTTTGCTCGTACGATCTATGGATATGGAATGCTTACTTTGGTATCCCCGGCTCCCTTAACGATATCAACGTTTTAGAGCAATCACCCGTCTTGGAAGATTTCATCTCAGTTTTGGTCCCGGTTCTCGGTTTTTATGCTAATAGTAACTTCCATCCACATGGGTACTATTTAGGTGACGGTATATACCCGGAGTACTCGTTCATCATGAAAACGTTCAAAGATCCGATCGATCCTAAAAAAGCAAATTGGAAAAAAGTACAAGAATCGGCAAGAAAGGATATTGAAAGATGTTTCGGTGTGATCAAGAAATGTTTCTCGTTTGTGGCGAATCCTTGTCGTTTATGGACGAAGGATAAGATTAAGGATGTTATGCGTGCGTACCTCATTCTACACAACATGATTTTAGAGGACGAAGGACGAGCTATTTGTCAAGATTATCATCCGGACGAAGTTGACGAACCACAGCCGCCACAAACACACGAACAAGCCTTACAAAACTCGGACTACATTCGAAGCCATGCAAGTCACCACGCATTATTGGCAGATTTGATCGAGGAAGCGTGGAGTAACCGTCGAATGCAGGACGAGCACGAGGAGGACGAGAACGAAAGTGAAGCCGAAGCAGAGAATGACGAGGCTGAGGATTACGATGATGTTAACGATACAGATTAGTAGTTTTTATTTTTAATTGTATGACGCTTTTTTTTATTTATGTATGACTTTTTATTTATTTATGTATGACGTTTTTTTTTTTTATGTAATAGTTTAAGGATTTATTTTAATAAAATTGTCTTTTTATTATAATTATTTAGTTTTATTAATTAGGGTGGGAGGAGTGGGCTTCGGGTTAAGGGGAGAGGGCTTGCGGGTTTGCGGGCTTGTGGTTGCCGGTTAAGCGGGCTTCATATGCGGGCTTCATATGCGAGTTTCATTCTCGCTGCGAGTTGGAAGATATGGAATGAAGAAACGGTCAAATGGACCGTTGAAGGGACTAAAAACAAAAAATCAATTCCTACCATTGGAGAGGAGGAGCGTGTAGGAGGGAAAAAAATTTCAACCTTTGCTTGCCTATATATAATCCGAACAAAACACAATTTTTACACAACCAAAAAATTAAACAAACCACAAACCACATTCTCAAACATAAGGATCAAAGAGGCAAGAAAATTGGCGCAACATCTTCATCGAGGGGTCGGGGCACTCGATCTAATCCCGTTCGACCTATACAAACACAATCGGCTCCTCGACCCAAACAACCATTTTCGGCTCCTCGTCAACAACCACATTCGACGTCGCAACAATACTATTATCGTCCACAACCACCGAGTCCTCCACGACAAAACCTCGGCTACCCACCATTGAATCCAAACGATTACCACGTATACGAAACGGCTAACTTTAACCCGTTCGATACTTACCGAGAACAACCGGAGGGGAGCGAAGACGAGTTTCTCGAGGTGCCCGAAACGCAAATGAATTTCGGTATGTTTTTTATATATTTTCATACGTTTAATTATTTATACGTTTTATTATTTGTACGTTTTATTATTTATACGTTTTATTATTTGTATGTTTTAATTATTTGTACGCTTTATTATTTGTACGTTTTTATTTTTTATACGTTTTTATTATTTGTAGAGACGACGATAACGATGATGTTCAAGAAGTTCAAGAACAAGACGTTCCAAAAAAGAAATTTGTGAAAAGGGCCGAAAAAAAAGGTTGGACATCGGAGGAGGAGGAGGCTTTGGCGAAAGCTTGGGTTCACATCTCAACTTGTAGAACGGTCGGGATGGAACAAGGAAGGGATTCTTTTTGGAAGCGAATTTTGGCGCATTTCGCCACAAATATTAAAGACACTACTCGAAGTCATCATTCGCTAACCACAAAGTGGAGGGAAATGAACGGGCTAATAAGTGTGTTCAACGGTTTATACCACCAATCGGTAAATTATATACGTTTTTTTTTAATTTTATATATATATATATATATATATATATATATATATATATATATATATATATATATATATATATATATATATATATCACTAGTACAAAAATGGGATTTAGTCACACATGCTGTTTTTCGAACAGCCACACAGTCGCCTTTTTATGTGACTAAATATACCAGAATAAAATAAACAGCCACACTTGATCCGACTTGTGTGACCATTTCGGAATTACATCCGAGGCTATAGCCACACATTTGAATATTTTCGTGACTATACGTATCTGGTAAATTTTTTTTGATTTTTTAGTCACTTATAATTTGGGACGTGTGACGGATACAAATAAGGTTGAAACATTAGTCACACTATATATATACATATGTGACAAATATATGTCACGCAATTGAAAAGTGTGACCAAAATCCATATATGGTCACACGAAGTAATTGTGTATGTGGCTAAATCATATGCTCAAGTTTGTCACACATTATTTAAGCGTGACTGCTAGTTTTTGTTGAAAATTTAGCCACATATGAATTTGAAATGTGTGACAACTGAAAAGTAAGTTTGAAGCATAGTCACGATATGCATTTAAAAGTGACAAATATATGTCACACACTTGAGATGTGTGACCAAATGTCATATATGGTCACACTAAACCATAGGCATACATGATTAAGTGTGACCAAAATTCGATACAAATAGTCACGTAAGTTAATATGTGTGTCTAAAGTTAAGTGTGTGTTTGCCTGCCAATTCCTAATGTGTATGGTCACATTTAATTGTAGCACAATCATGTGACTATAGGCTATACAATAGTAACACCATACCACAAATGTGCATCTAAATTATGTTTATGGCCACATTATAAGGGTATTATATGTGACCAATACATTGAAAATAGTCACACTGAAATATTCATGTGACTAATATGTATAGCAAAATGTGAACTCAGTTATCATTAACCTTGATATTAGTCACATTGAGTGTTTGTGTGACTAAATTCAAGATGTTACATATGGTCACATGAAGTATTTATTTAGGTGTCTAAATCATAGAGTCATATTTTGAGTTCAGACTGTTAGTCATGACTCTTCATTTAATTTGCCCCATTACAATGCTGGGATTTTATAGTCTATCTAGTTTAATGCAGTAGTATGTAAGTATGTTACTTGCCCCTAGCTGGAACCAGATTACTTGACTTTCTAAAGTCAATTTTCAACTTTATAATGAAGTAACATGTTACTAAGTGCCTGCAAGTGCATATACATGATAAATGGAAACTGCAAATACAATAAAGCTTGACTGCAAGTGGACATATACATGATAAATGTCAGACTATACATTCTAGCAGTAATAACTATACATTCTAGCAGTAATAACTATACATACTAGCAGTAATAACTATACATGTTTAAGTCAAACTATACATTGTGGCAGTAATAACTATACATTCTATTTCTTGTCCTTGGGTCCTAGATACTCTTCCATCTTCCTGAGCAGTTCATATGCCATGTCATCATAATTAAGCTGAAGCTTGAGTGTTTTCTTCACACGCAACATCTGATGTAGAATGTCTTTGTGAAACTTTAAAGGGTAATCCTTTTCTACAAGCATGTAGATCACCAACTCATTCACAGTTAAAGCATGTACTCCACATCGTTGAAAAATTTTCCATTCTTTAACAGTATTGTGCGTTAGTCTTCTCCAACATTCATCTTCATGATTTGGTTCAAACATTACCTTTAAATAATTCCAGACTTCTCTATCATAATTAGCTTGTTCTGGTGTCTTATTACCAAATCTTTGTTTGAGTAATTTCCATAGAGCTATCATATCTTGTCTATCAAAATCATGAACCATGTGAAGAAAGCTTACATACCTTCTAGAAGAACCATCATGCCTCTTAATATCGTAATAAACTGTTTCCCCAAAAGATCCAGACTTATAATCAACAATGGGATGTTTGACAGTTAAAGGTTGTGCATCCATGGCTTCTCCTACAGAGGCAACTGCAAGTTCAGTGTGAGCTTGCATTTGTTCTTCAGCAACAGCTTGCTCAGTTTGTTCTTGTTTTCTCTTTTTACTGCTTTCTATTTCCAACTGTTCACCTGCTCTCTTTGAACTGTCATTCAAGAAGAGATCATTGTTTCTCTTGGCAATTGCATATAATTCTTCAATTCTTTTATCATCCAAGAATTTCAAATCCTTTAGTTTCCATCTGTCCACATTCTTCAAATACCTGCACATGAGTAGATGTTTATGATATGATGTACATATTGGGTATTGTTGATATTAATATAAATACCTTTGCAAAAAAAAAAAAAAAAAAAAAAAAAAAAAAAAAAAAAAAAAAAAAAAAAACTACCTGCACATGAGATCTCTTCTTTGTTTTTGAGTGGGTGGCTTGTTCTTCTTAGCTGCATATCTTTGTTCTGCATACAACTTCTTTTTTTCATCAAAAAATTCTTTCAGCATCCTGGCTTTTTCATCTACTGAGTACTTATCTTGCTCTTGTTTATGTAGTTTCTTAGCAAGCTCAGAGTCAGCTGCAACCTGAGCCCTTTGCTCATCCCATGAAGCTATTAACTCTGCATCTTTTTCTTCTTGTATTCTCCTTTGTTCCAAAATTGTCTGATGTTCTGCATCATACTTTTCTGAGAATTTCATAGCAAGTTCAGCATCAACTTTTAATTGCTCTTCTTTTGATAATGGTTTCTCCACAGGCTCTTCAGTAAGAATCCCTTTACCTTTGCCTTGTACCTGTGGAGTTGATTGTTTAGCTTTTGGAGAGGATGATGGCTCTTGTATCACAACACCTTTGGTTACTGGTTTTGCTGTCTTCAGCTCAGCAAGTACACTAACAGCATTTGCAAAAACCTCTGGTGTAGCAGTACTAGCTTTTGTAGTACCAACTGTAATTGGCTCAGTAGCACTATCAGCATTTGTAACCTTGCCCAGACGATGATCAATCACCACTTGATTCCCTTGGTTATCCTCCCCTGAAACTTTGCCTTCATTCCCTCCCTGTTTGGGAGCATCCTTAGAAGCTTCAGAAGATTTAACCTTTTGTTTGGGAATTCTTGATCCTTTGACTCCTTCTAAATACCTAACCCTTCTCTTCAAAGCCTTTATCTCCCCACCTTGAGCTTTGATGACTCCATCTTGGGAAGAAGCTATTGCTCGCAGATCACCAATTTGTGCAGACAGCTTGGCACAGGTATCCTTCAATTCATTCAAAAGTTGCATACTATCCTCACCACTTCGGCTTGTGTTACCTAGCCCGAGAGGTGGATCACTGGAAAAGTTAAGTTCAGTCTCACCCCTAGGATGAACATCCGAACCCCCCATTGTTTCCATGTGACTGGGACCTTCACCTGAATCAGTTCCAGAGGAACTTTCTTCATTAGAAGTTGTCTTGGTTCGGGTCTTAATGATGTTACCACTGTCCTGTGCTGCTGCTAAGCTAGACACAGTAGTGGCAGCCCTTGCCAACATGTCACTCTCCCCCCCAGTGACATCCTCATCTGCAACAGTTGGTATAGAACCACTAGCCTGAGGTAGCTCAGTGTTCTTGGTGTTAGTCCTACGTTTATAGGTCTTTTGTTGTTGTTCTGTGGGTGTGTGATGGGTACCAGCTGGGATTGCTGAACCTTCACCCATTTGGGTTTGGGCTAGTGCCAACATTGTTGGAAACAAAGGTGTCACTCTCCCTGAAAAATCTTTTCCAACCCTACTCATATTAGCAAAAACCTTTTTGGTAAGGCAGGGAGTGGGATAAACATTTTTGTGACTTTTCTTTTTTTTAAATTGGTTGTCCAAAAAGAGTTGCAAAAACCTTGGATATAGAAAATATTTAGCCAAAGAACCATCCAAGTTCTTAACCATATTATCAAAAATTAATTTTGAGAAATTAAATCTTTGAGTATTTTCAGCCAAACAAATTATAGCAGAAGCTAAATTACTGCTAAATTCATTCCATGCAGTGGTCTTTGGACTTAGACACACTAAGACAGTATGAATTAAGAATTTCCACTGAGGAGAAAAATTACCTTTTTGGAACTTTAAAGCATCTGTATATCTCTCATAGCCCATCAGTGCAAGTTTTTCAAAGATTGTAGTATTTGGAAGATTCTCAACTCCGTTAGCATCATCTAGGAGAAGATCTCTTCGAATAGACGCCTCTGTAATGATAATCATCTGCCCATCTACAAGGGCATGGATTTGTGCTTCCCCATTAATAGTTTTGACCTTAGCAGACGACCAAAACTGGATAATGTTGGAAGTATATATAGTAGGTTTTACTGTTAATGCAAACTTAATATAGCTTGCATTAAGGAAATCAATGATCTCAGTAAAATCTACAGACTTATTGGATTTTTCTAAAAAGGCAACATTATTATGAGGTTCGGTAAAAGTTAGGTTCGACATTATGATTTGATTTGGGGGTTTTGCAATTTGACAATTAAAATTCGATTAGGGAGTGGAAGAGAGAGAGTAATGTGTGCGTGAATGTGATTGTGTGCAGCAATTGGGGGTTTATACACTTTAAGTAAAAAGTGATACAAACTACCCTGCACTCCCAACCACTGCTAAAAGGATACCCAGCAGTACAACGTTTCGATAGCAGTACAATTGTTTACCTAGCAGTACAATAATAATAGTTGTATTCAAATATCATAAACTTGTACATAATAACTGCATTCATATATTAAACCAAGTCAAAATAAGTTTACATTTACATAGGCAAAATATACATAGGCAAAATATATAAAGAAAAGATACATTAAGACACATATTTACTAGCTTCAATACTTCTGTAAACATCAACTATTTTCTCTCTTTCTTCTTCTATTTTTTTGTTCCTCTCCTCAATTTTCTTCTGATGCTCCTCAATGACCTCTAAATCTTTCTTGTTCCTTTCTTCATACATCTTTATACGCTTGTTGTGAATTTCTAACAATGCGTTTTCAACACCATACGGGCCTTTACTACATTTCTCCCAAATATTTTGGGATATGCCCATTTTTTTATAATTTTCAGGCATTGGTGGAGGAGAATCATCCCTTGGGCGTTTGTTTTTGTTGGAAGAAGGAGTTGAAGAGGAGTCGGCCATTGAAATTTGAAATTTATTTTCTAATGAAAATATCAAAGGAGTTGTATATGGTACGGTTGATTAATTATGAACGGTTTTCCATGTCGAGTTGTACAAATAGGCTAGAGAGGTATACGAACGGTTCCCAATACTTTAGGCGGGAAGAGGGACCATCGAGAGGCGCCAAAAGTAAACAGATGGATAATATTGATCGGATTTGGTTTGTGTTTGGTTTGGATTTGACTAGTGTAGTTGATCTAGAAGTGTGTTTGGTGTTGGATTGACTAATTGACTTTTTCATTAGGGTAATTGATATTTTCTATATTATATTAATGATGTTTAATGTAATTTGTGTGCTAACTTTAATGACTAATTGACTTTTTCATTAGGGTAATTGATATTTTCTAGTACATGTTTAATGTAAATACATGCTTTAATATCTATCGCAGTCTGAATGTGTTTGAGAAGTATGGGTATATTTAGGCCACTTCCAACAATAACTCAGCCTTAACAAATTAAAATTAAAATTCAAATTCAAACGTAAGATAAAGTACAACATATTAACGCTGCGTTAACGCAGGTTAGCCCCAACAATTAAAATTCAAAGTCACGTTAATAAAACGTGTGCATTTGTACCCTATAAATACCAATGCTTCTGAAGTACAAGTCACACAGAAACACATTCCAAACTTCTCAAATACTCAAGATCCAAGCATCTCAAATTCAAGATGTCTTCCAGAAAAGATTTCGGGCAACAATTTCCAAGCCCACCTCGCCAAAAGGATTTTGGCCAACAATTTCCAAGCCCACCTCGCCAAAAGGATTTTGGCCAACAGTTTCCAAGCCCACCTAGCGAAAATGAAAAATTCCATACTCCACCCGAGCATATCTTTCCGGTTTTCCAACCGGAAAATTTTCCGGTGAATAATCAACCTGAAAATGAACCAGTTCATAACCAAGACCCAAATCCGTTTGGGTTAACTGAGGAACAACTTAGGCAAGAGGAAGCAGATATGCAAGTCCTCCTGGAAATGGAAGCACTTGAAAGAGAAGAGGAAGCTGATCGTTTGGAGCGGCAAGCCAGGGAGGATGAAGAACGTAGGCAAAGGTGGGAGTCTGGTTTTTTCACACCTTCCGAATCCTCTGAAGATGGTTACCCAGATTCAGATGATAGTTTTTATTAATCGTCCGTTGTTTATGTTAATCGTATGTTGTTTATGTTAATCAATCATTGTTTATGTTAACGTAGTTTTTATTTGACATTTAATGTATTTCTATTTCATGTTTAATGTATTTCTATTTCATGTTTAATGTATTTGTATTTGATACTTTATTTTCAATTTATAAATTGAATTGAATTTGAATTGAATTGATAAATTTTAAATATATCCCGCCTTTTTGTTTAATTTGAATTTGAAATTTTAAAATTTAAATATCCCGCTCGTTATTAATATGTTGTACTGTTACTTTACGTTTGAATTTGAATAATACTCGTACGGTTACTTTTACTTTCAATCTGATTTTTAAAATAGCCTCCAACGGCTAGTTTAACGGCTTTCCACTATCAAAGCCACTTTCACAACACTTCGTTTTCTCACACAACTTCTTATAAAACTCTCTCGCAAGTATCACTAATTTTAACACAAACACTACTGTGGCTAACAAATTAACTAGCAGAGGTGCAAAAGGCTATCCTCACCCGATTACACAATGAACAAGAAAAAGAACTCAAATTGATTAACAATTTGCTAGGTGAGATAACTCGTATTATGCTACAGATGCATAATCGTGCTGATCCAGAGTCGAAAGTTGCGTGAGTTGCCTCAAGACCATCCAGCTATCAGGTTGGTCTAGAAATTAAACCTTTAAGAATGATGAAACAGGTCGAAAGGTTGCGTGAGTTATTGTTGGGGTGTGAGTTGCTCATGTACAAACATATAATCTCGGCTCATTCGTTAAACATCTCGTGTACAACCATATCATCTCGGCTCATTCAATTCGTTAAACATCTCGTGTATAACCATATCATCTCGGCTCATTCGTTAAACATCTCGTATACAACCATATCATCTCGGCTCATTCGTTAAACATCTCGTGTACAACCATATATATCATCTCGGCTCATTCGTTAAACATCTCGTGTATAATCATATCATCTCGGCTCATTCGTTAAACATCTCGTATACAACCATATTATCTCGGCTCATTCGTTAAACATCTCGTATATATACAACCATATCATCTCGGCTCATTCGTTAAACATCTCGTATACAACCATATCATCTCGGCTCATTCGTTAAACATCTTGTGTATAACTAAAGCTCAGTTAATTAAGGGTGAGTGTGTTAAAGCTGACGTGGCATTGTGTTAAAGTTTAAAGCTGAGTTATTGTTGGGAGTGGTTAGAGTATTTTCTTTTGTTTTTTCGGTGGATTTTAGCGTGACTTAATCTTAATACCGCCAATTTTGTCCATATAATATTCAACTACGTACGGATAACTAATACCCGCGGGGAAACCCGAAAAACCGATGGATAATATTAATCGGGTATCCGGTGGGATATGGGGCGGGTACGGGTATATTATAAACGGGTTCGGTTATGGGTATACTAAAACCCGCCCCGAACCCGAACCGTTGCCATCCCTATTTACCGGCTATAGCCGGATTTCACCGCCACCTCATCACCATTAGTTTTTTTTTTTTTTTTTTTTTTTTTTTTTTTAAACAAATCTTGCCACGTCAGCTATAGTTAAAACCAAACCACAAATTCAATATTCAACCAGCAATTAATCCCTTTACCCGGTCATTTGTAAACACACACAAAAATCAATAAACCCTAATCAACACACACATTCTTATGGCAAACACAAGCACGCAAACAATGAAACCAAATAACAAAAAGGTAATTAGTAATTTGTGTTTTGTAAATGTAATTGGTAAGGGTACAATATGTAGTAATTACGTTTGTACTGTTGATGTGATGGTTGCACAGTATGATACATTATTTGCGATTATTAAGATAGTAAATAAAAAACAAAAATCAAGTTTATGCTTTAATTAACAGGTTCAAAGGGAAAATTTTCAAATAATTCAATTGTTAATTTCAAATTACAACTTGGAGGCAAATTTTTGGATCGAAATTTTTTGAATCACAAACGATTCATATTCTTGGTGTATAGCCTCTTTTCTCTCCTAAAAAAAAGACTGCAAATAAAAAACAAAAATCAAATCTTCTCTCACCATTACTCTCCAAGCTAAGCCATAATCATTTTCTTTTACCCTTTGTTGCTCAAGAGTCATGGAAACTGAACCCATTGTTGATAACCATACTTTGCTTCCTCTTGATCATATTGTACATGATGATAACGCCTTAGAATATGAATCCGAAAAGTCTTCTGATGAAGAAGATATAGATGAGCCTTTAACCAACCAAACACCTGAGATAGTAGCTAAGAGGGGCTCAACCAGGCTAGTAAAGTTTCGCGCGAAGCATGACAAACCTGGTGCAACAAAGCTCAAGGTAACCTTCGATGCAATCGGTAGGGTAACAGGGGAAAACAGAGCAGTGTTTGTGAGTTTTTTAGGAGATGTGGCTCATGAGCAGATAGGTGTGAAGATTCTACACTGGAAGAAGGTGAATAAAGAAGCAAGAGATAAACTATGGGATGAAATCTTGGTACATATATACTATTTTGTAACCCAATACTACATAAGTTTATGTATGCAGTTACATTATGTGCAACTAATTAACAACATTGTGTTAATCTTTTCAGAAATTTTTTGTTGTTGACGTCCAATACAGAAAATTGATAATGATTAGTCTTGGTAAAATGCTAAGGAATTACAGAAGGAAGCTCAAAGTCAACTACATTTTGCCCAACCTAAATACACCTTCCAAACTGAATGAAGTCCCGGACTTGTATAATACAATAATGAAATCAGAAGACTGGGTCGAGTATGTTAAATACACGACCACCGAAGCATACAAGGTTTTAATTAGTCATCTTTAATTAAGTGTATATGTCATTTTGTTATTTTCAGTTTGCAGCATTACCGCATCTAAACGCCTTATGATTTTGTGTTTTTAGGAGAAATCTGAGAAAGGTAAAATGGCGCGTTCCCAAAATATTTATCAGCATAAAATGGGACGAGGTGGATATGCTTATGTCAAAGAGAAAATGGTAAGATTACACAATGTTTGTTTTACCAATTAAGAGACGATCAGTATGAGAAATGAATCCGTTTACATTGCCCAATTTGCACATTTGCATTAATACCCTCATATTTTCGATTATCTTGGTTTAACTGTACATGTGTAAGCATCCACATATTTTCGTTTATCTTGGTTTAACTTTACATGGGTATGCATTTGATGTTTATTAGATCGAAAATAAAGAGATTGAAGCGGATGAAGAACCCCCCCGTGATGTAATGTGGGTGAAAGGAAGGGTAAACAAAGACGGCGAATACCCAAATGATGATATTAAATCAAAGGGAGATGAACTTGTAAGTTTGACTGCTAATTCTATTATTATGCTTATATAGCAGCAACATTTAACTGTGTACTAGCAGTAGTAGCTTGTGTACTAGCAGTAGTAACAGCATCAAGAAGACTTTTAATCCCAACATTTCCTATATTTTTTGTGCAGAAAGAAGCTGATGACAAGATCAAGGAAGGAACATCGGGTTTTGATGATGGCACTGATGCCATGACATTTGTATTTGGTAAGGAAAAGGGCGGTTATGCCAGGGGAGTGGGAGGTGCAGTAACATACAAAGAGTATTTTGGCCTTCCTCGAAGAAAACAAGAAGCCAATGAAAAAATTGCCTTACTTCAAACTCAACTGGATAATGAGAGACGCGAGCGTGAAGAAAAAGATAAATTGATCAAAAAATTGTCCGCCGAGATGACCGAAAAAGATGTGCAGGTCAATAAATTATCCGGTGAGGTGGAAAACACAAATGTAATGCTTTCTCAAATTCTGCAACAGTTGAATGATAAAGGGATGAATATAACTCTGCCAACTCAACCATCGCCAATAGCCTCAGTTGTAAGCCATTTTTTATGTTGTTAACAATTTCATTTTCTAATGCTAACACCACTGATGCTAATGATACTAGGCATTGAACATAAACTGATGAGTGACTGTATTTCTTAATTTATATTGCAGGTGACTCCAATGGCACTCAGACAAGTGGTGTTGTAAGTCCTAAAGATGCGGGAATTGAGGAGAAATCCAATGGCCTTGAAACTTCTAAAAAGGTAACGGAAACAATGGTAAGTATAGTAATAAAAGATCGCCCTTTGATTTTTGAATTTTACATACATGATCGACTAATGTACCGTGTTTTATATATACGTATAGGAACCTGCTGCTAAAACTGTCAGGCCTAAGCATAACCTTAAGTCACGACGAAACGGGTCTCCAGATTCCCAATCGCTACAAAATGTGTCGTCTCCAACACAACCACTGCCAACAGTATGTATTTCAACATGTTTCTTGTTACTCTTTTGTTTAAATAATGTAACGTGTTTTATATATACATATAGGAACTTGCTAAAACTGTCGGACCCAATAAGCCAAAGCAAAAGAAGCGACGAAACGGGTCTCCAGATTCCCAATCGCAACAAGATGTGTCTCTAACACAAGCACTGCCAACAGTATGTATTTCAACATGTTTCTTGTTATTCTTTTGTTTAAATAATTTCTGATATATACATGCAATTTTATTTTATTTTTTGTAGACACTTAAGTGCAAATTCTGGCACACAAAGAAATCAAATATCGTTGCTTTTGGTACCGTATACCAGTCTCATGGAAAGCAAATGCTGCATAACCTACCACTCCCAAATGATTGCTACAGAGTGTCAATTGATTCATCGTTAGTTGATGCAGCATGCATACCGGACGTAGCAAATAATGGGTTCAAAACAGTTAAGGAAGTCGAAGGTAGTTTCGTTGCATGGCCAAAGGATCAAGTTATTTTTGAAGAGGTGGTACGTACATGTGTTTTTTCAACCTACATATATAATTATTCATATGTAATTCAATGTTTGATAGAAGCGTCTTTTGTTTACTACAGGTTACACCAACAAACCATGTGACTAAATGTGTACCACAGGCACCAACGAAGAAACAATATATATCTGCTAACGACTTAAGGCAAACTGCTAAGGGGGTGAAGGTTCAAAAGTCTTTAGATATTTGATTAATTAAGTACGACATTACAATTGTATATTTTGTCCAGTTATATACATTAGAGTTTAATTCAATTTGAAATTTCTTGTGTTTTTTAATATTGTTTATATATAATATATATACACATTCCAGCAGCACTAGCATAGTACTAGCAGCAGTAACTCTGCTTCAGCAGGACTACCTTGGACTACCTTAGTACTGCTAGCAGTAGCAACTCTGCTCCAACATTATTGGTCACTCTTTGTTTAATTCGATGTGTGACTAAATAGTACCAAAGGCCACACAAAATAAAAATTCATGTGACCATTGGAAGAACAATGGTCACGCAAAATACACATTTCTTCACTTTAAACAGCATATGGTCACACTTATTAACAACTTTGGCCACTTTATGCTTAATTGTATGTGACTAAATACCCAAAACAAGCATGCTTTGTGTGACTAAATATTATAAAAGGCCACACAAACATAAAATTCAAGTGGCCATTGGATGATCAATAGTCACACAAAATACAAATTTCTTCACTTTAAACAGCATATGGTCACACTTATCAACACTTTTGGCCACTTAATGCTTAATTGTATGTGACTAAATAACCAAAACAAACATGCTTTGTGTGACTAAATATTACAAAAGGCCACACAAACATAAAATTCATGTGGCCATTGGATGATCAATAGTCACACAAAATACACATTTCTTCACTTAAAACAACATATGGTCACACTTATTAACACTTTTGGCCACTTTATGCTTAATTGTATGTGACTAAATACCCAAAACAAACATGCTTTGTGTGACTAAATATTACAAAAGGCCACACAAACTAAGAATTCATGTGACCATTGGATGATCAATAGTCACACAAAATACACATTTCTTCACTTAAAACAGCATATGGTCACACTTATTAACACTTTTGGCCACTTTATGCTTAATTGTATGTGACTAAATACCCAAAACAAACATGCTTTGTGTGACTAAATATTACAAAAGGCCACACAAACTAAGAATTCATGTGACCATTGGATGATCAATAGTCACACAAAATACACATTTCTTCACTTAAAACAGCATATGGTCACACTTATTAACACTTTTGGCCACTTTATGCTTAATTGTATGTGACTAAATACCCAAAACAAACATGCTTTGTGTGACTAAATATTACAAAAGGCCACACAAGCTAAGAATTCATGTGACCATTGGATGATCAATAGTCACACAAAATACACATTTCTTCACTTAAAACAGCATATGGTCACACTTATTAACACTTTTGGCCACTTTATGCTTAATTGTATGTGACTAAATACCCAAAGCAAACATGCTTTGTGTGACTAAATATTACAAAAGGCCACACAAACTAAGAATTCATGTGACCATTGGATGATCAATAGTACACATTTCTTCACTTTAAACAGCATATGGTCACACTTATTAACACTTTTGGCCACTGTTTTTTAAATTGTATGTGACTAACTCGAAAAAAACAACACACGATGTGTGACTAAATCATCACAAACGTCACATTTATTATATTTTCGTGTGGCCATAGGATGGGAAATAGTCACACATATTGATGAATCCAACAAAACTTGTGCCTAATTAGTCACACATATTCGGGTTTTGGTCACTCTTTTTCGATGAAAACGGCCACAAAATAAACAATGTGACCATATGATACCTACGGTGGCGCGACTTTTTGTCACACACACCCAAAAAAACGTGTGTGACTATATGCATATAGTCACGCATTTCCAGTGTGACGATAGGCAGAATCTGTACCAGTGTATATATATATATATATATATATATATATATATATATATATATATATATATATATATATATATATACGGTTTAATTATATTATATATAAATATACATTATTTTGTAATTGTAGAAACGTCTTTGGGAGAGTGGTTGTAGCGAAGTTGATATCCTCACGAATGCCTTGGAAAGTTTTAAGAAAAAACATGGCAAAACTTTTAATCATCTACGAGCTTGGGAAATTGTCAAAGGCGAAGCTAAATGGTTGGAACAAAAGTGTGTCCAAGATGAGGAAACCTCTCATTTCGATAAGCAAAGAAAGTCATCAGAATCGGGCTATTATGAGACGGCTAGTAACGATTTTGATACCGTTTTGCCAAATCTCAATGAAGACGCAGCGCCACCCCTGGATAACCGTGCAAGAAAAGGAAAATCAAAGGTTGCTAGTGAAGCCTCGTCGAAGGTTAGTGTTGCCGAGTTTGTCAAAGATTACACGTCGACAAAAAAAAGTTTGTTGGAGGATAACGCAAAGAGACAACAACAACTCTTGGACGCACATCTCCAAGAGGCGCAACAAAAGGCGAAATATCTTGCGGAAAAGACCTTATATCAAGATCACAAGTTCTACAACAAATCGCACCACCGCATCACCGATTCAGGAATGCTAAAGTGGACGCTTGATAAGAAGCGTGAGATAGCGGCGAAATATAACTGGCCTTGGATGTGGGGCGATTTGTAGTTTTTTATTTGTATGATTTGTAGTTTTTAATTTTTAGGATTTGTAGTTTTAAATTTTTAGGAATTGTAGTTTTAAATTTTTAGGAATTGTATTTTTATTTTTAATCAAGTGTTTGTTTTTTTTTTATATATAATTGTTTAGTATTGGAAGGGTTAATGTTGCAAATTTATAATTTTGGAGGACAAATTATGAATATTTAAAAAAAGATTTGGGAGGGTTGAGAGTGATGGTTGCCAGTAAAAAAGGTTGGATTGAGGGTTGGAGGGTTGAAATGAGGTGGAGGGATTTGATTGGTTAAAGTTTGGGAGGGTTGGCGGGTAAAAAAGGATGACTCCTCCCACCCTTAGTTTTAGTTATTAAAAAAAAAATAAAAAGGGTGTCACATGGCGCAAAACGCCCCACCCTCTCTTATACACCACTACACCACTTTTTCTACCAAGCCCCAGCATGGCCCACACTGCCACATGGCGCAAAACGCCCCACCCTCTCTTACACACCACTACACATGGTCTAATCAAGTGTTTGGAGAAATTAGGGGTGTTTAGGGGGGCGACATGTGGAAGGAAAAAGGAAGGGATTTGATGGCTAATTAAAGTTCTTGTCCCCCCATTTAACAAGTATTAGTTTGTTTGTGTATACATTAGGTGTTATCGTGTACTGAGTTAACTAGAAATAAATCTTGGCGCGATAAAATAAAATATGACGAAGTTGTAAAAATTGTAAAATCATATTCCTTGCAAGGATCGGGTGTTAGAATAATTATCGGGTTGAAATATCACAAACCGACGGAGTTATAAGCTCCTAACGGAAAATGTAGCAATTGATTTAAAAACACCGGATAAAGTAATAATATAATCTTTATATCATTATAATTAGCATGAAAATATATTAGGATCATAGTCGGGAGTGTCGGGTATAATGTTAGTAGTAATGACTGAGTGGTAACGTTAATTAAATAATTTAAACATACGTTAATGAAAATCACACAAACCCGTGCATGACCTAATATGATAATGATGTTACTGTTGATATGTAGACTACTCTAGTCTATATGATGTGTCCTTACTGATGATGCATGAATACGCAGCTAAACCATACTGGTTACGCGAATTTAAATACCCGTAAACCTAGTTTACGAAAGGATGAACGATAACCATGAATAGTGAAATGATGAATAGTGATGGGTAAATAGTAAAAATTTTGAAAACTTCTCAAAGTCTCAAACCGACTTCAAAAATGATGAATAGTGAAATGATGAATAGTGATTGGTAAATAGTAAATTCTCGAGATGAATAGTAAAATTTTGAATGTTGAAAAAGGACCTGAAATTACGATTTGTGACATGTGATGAGGGAGAACCCGGAGCTGCATCACCATGTTGATCATTTGGAGGCTGCCATAGGAGGGATGACTGCAGTGTTTGAGCAGTTACGCCTTGAGCGTGACCGAGCTTAGAGTAGTATTCATTAGATGATGTATTCTACTAAACTGATGAGTTATCAGTTAGTGATGAACTATTGAACTTGCTTGTAATTTTGTGTACTTCTATTCGATTCGATATATATAACAAGCTTGGTTTTTCTATTCGATTGTTCGTTTCCTCTATAGTTGACTTTATTCTTGCATTCTGTCTGTGATATCCATATACTCATGTGACACTTTCCTTCTATACTTGAGATCTTATGTGTCGTCATCTTCTTGTGATGCAGATAAATGGCACCCAAGCGGAAGTCAAACAGAGTCACATAAGGACCGACTGCTGACACACCTGCCCCAGCAAGAGCTGTGCGCGGCAGAACTGCTGAAAATGCCACCCCAGCAAGAGCCGTGCTAGGCAGAACTGCTGAAAACGCCGCCCCAGCAAGGGCCGCGGCAAACCCACCTGTTGTGAACCAAGCGATGCTAGATCAGCTAGTCAATAAACGTGTTACTGCAGCGCTCGCAGCAGCAAACAACTCCACCACAAATACTGGAACGTCAAGACCAGCTACTAATAACCGCGGCTGTACCTATGCAGAGTTTCGAAAGATCATGGTCGGTGGTTTCGGAGGCACGGAGGGAGCCTTAGGTTTAACCAGGTGGATTGAAAAGCTAGAAATTATGTTTCGAATCAGTGGTTGTAGTGATGAAGACCAGGTCAAGTACGAATCATTCACTTTCATGGATGCCGCTTTGACTTGGTGGAACAACTACATGAAATCTGCCAACATGGCTGTTGCTTATACTATGTCGTGGGATGACTTCAAGGAGTTGGTGCTCAAGAAGTATTGCCCACGCAATGAAGTTAAGAAGTTAGAGATAGAGTTTTGGAACTTGAAGGTGCAAAATAACAACATTATTGCTTACAACCAGAGATTTCAGGAATTGGCCTTGCTATGCCCTGAAATGGTTCAAAACAAGACAAGATTGCTTGAAAGGTACGTCGGAGGTTTACCCAAGTCGATAAAGGGAAATGTGACTACCTCAAAGGTTGCAAATCTCCATGAGACCATTGAAATAGCCAACAAGTTGATGAATAAAGAGTTGGAAGATGCCCCAGAAAAGAGTGCTGACCACAAGAGAAAATTGGAAGACCACTCTAAGGGAAACAACAACAACTCACAGAACAAGAGGCAAGAAATGGCTAAGGTGTATGCAGCTGGGTCGGGCGAGAGAAAGGGGTATGCTGGAAATTCACCTCTGTGCGGCCGTTGCAAACTTCACCACAAAGGGGCGTGCACGGTTAAATGCAACAATTGCAAGAAGGTGGGTCATTTGGCCAGGGATTGCAGGTCCAGACCACTAGCCACAGCTTAAGCAGTACCACCCAACAACTGAAAGGCGGACATCACTTGCTTCGGTTGTGGTGAGAAATGTCATTACCGTAGCGAGTGCAAGAAACCCAGGAATCAAGGAAATGGTGGTGGTCAGGGTAATCAAGGAGCAGCAGGGAACCAAGGAAACAAGGGCAATAGAGGAGGAGCCCATGGAAGAGTCTATACAGTGGGCAGAAGGGAAGCCCAGGACGACCAGAACGTTGTGACGGGTACGTTTCTTTTAAATAATCGTTATGCATCAGTGTTGTTTGATACGAGAGAAGA
Source organism: Artemisia tridentata subsp. tridentata (assembly GCA_021014915.2). Lineage (NCBI taxonomy): Eukaryota > Viridiplantae > Streptophyta > Magnoliopsida > Asterales > Asteraceae > Artemisia > Artemisia tridentata. Next base: position 253,815,257 of record CP139506.1, read on the forward strand.
TAGGAGTTTTGTATCGACTGCCTTTAGTTCCTTAATTGACATTGCTCCGACTACCCGACAACGTTTTTGATGTGGAGCTAGCCAATGGGAACCTAGAAAGGATGGATACCATCATAAGAGGTTGCACCCTTAACCTGTTAAACCATCCATTCAACATCGACCTTATGCCAGTAGAGTTAGGTAGTTTCGATGTCATCATAGGAATGGATTGGCTGTTGAAGTACCATGTCGTCATCATCTGTGATGAAAAGATCATCAGAGTACCCTACGGGAACAAGTTTCTGATGATAGAAGGAGATTGGAGCGACTGTGTACGCTCATCAAGATTGAACATCATCTCGTGTACAAAGGCGCAGAAGTACATAGGGAAAGGATGCCATCTCTTTCTAGCCCATGTTGCTGAGAAGAAAGAGAAGGAGCCAGAAGAGAAACGTCTGGAGGACGTGCCGATTGTGAGGGATTTTCCAGAAGTTTTCCCAGAAGATTTACCTGGACTTCCACCAGGCAGGCAGATCAAATTCCAAATCGATTTGGTGTCAGGAGCTGCACCGGTAGCACGAGCACCCTATCGATTAGCACCGACAGAATTACAAGAGCTATCAGATCAGTTGGTTGAACTTTCGGAGAAAGGCTTTATCAGACCGAATTCTTCGCCTTGGGGAGCTCCGGTCCTGTTTGTCAAGAAGAAGGATGGATCCTTCAGAATGTGTATCGACTATCGGGAACTGAACAAACTCACTATCAAAAACCGATACCCACTCCCTCGAATCGACAGTCTATTCGATCAACTTCAAGGTTCGTCTGTCTACTCTAAGATTGACCTAAGATCAGGTTATCATCAACTCAGGGTTCGGGAAGAAGACATCCCGAAGACCGCATTCAGGACCCGATACGGTCATTATGAATTCCAAGTTATGCCGTTCGATTTGACCAACGTACCAGCTGTATTCATGGACCTCATGAATCGAGTGTGTAAACTGTACTTGGATAAATTCATCATCGATAACATTCTGATCTACTCTAAGAACGAGAAAGAGCACGAGGAACACCTCAAGCTAATCTTAGAACTACTGAAGAAAGAGGAGCTATATGCTAAGTTTTCGAAGTGTGAGTTCTGGATATCCACTGTGCAATTTTTGGGTCACGTGATTGATAGCCAGGGCATTCACGTGGATCCTGCAAAGATCGAGTCAATAAAGGATTGGGCGAAACCCACAACACCCACCGAAATACGCTAATTCTTAGGACTTGCCGGTTATTACCGAAGGTTTATTGAAGGTTTCTCCAAGATAGCGAAGCCTTTAACTAAAATAACCTAGAAGAATGTCAAGTACGACTGGGGAGATAAGGAAGAAGAAGCTTTTCAACTCCTTAAGGAGAAGTTGTGTAGTGCACCCATCTTAGCCCTAACCGAAGGTAGTGAAGACTTTGTCGTTTATTGCGACGCTTCACACAAAGGAATGGGAGCCGTGTTGATGCAGAGAGAGAAGGTGATAGCATATGCATCTCGACAACTGAAAACTCATGAGAAAAACTACACAACTCATGACATGGAGTTAGGCTCAATCGTGTTTGCGCTCCGAATTTGGAGACACTATATTTATGACATGAACTGTATGGTGTACACCGACCACAAAAGCCTACAACGTATTCTAAACCAAAAGGAGCTAAACATGAGACAGCGCCGATGGTTGGAATTGCTCAGTGATTACGATTGTGAGATCCGTTATCACCCAGGCAAGGCAAATGTAGTTGCCGATGCCCTCAGCAGAAAAGAGCGAGTTAAACCCCTTAGAGTGAGATCGCTAGGAATGACGATTAGTTCACCTCTTCTAGCGAAAATCCTTGAGGCTCAATTCGAGGCTCTCAAAGAAGAGAATAGACCAAGTGAGAAACTTTACGGGATGCCGGAGAGCCAGAATGGCCTCGTAAAGAGATCGGACGGAGTTTTGTGTTTTGGAGACAGAAGTTGGATCCCGCTCTACGGAGGAATTCGTGATTTGATCATGCACGAATCCCACAAGTCCAAGTACTCCATTACCCAGGATCCGACAAGATGTACTTGGATTTGAAGAAACTTTACTTGTGGCCAAACATGAAGGCCGACATTGCAGAATATGTCAGTAAATGCTTAACGTGTTCAAAGGTCAAGGCTGAACACCAGAGACCTTCAGGTTTACTTGTACAACCTGAAATCCCAGAATGGAAGTGGGAACGCATAACCATGAACTTTATCACAAAACTGCCAAAAATGTCGAGCGGTTATGACACGATCTGGGTAATCGTTGACCGTCTCACTAAGTCCGCCCATTTCCTGCCAATCAAAGAGAACGACAGTATGGACAAACTTGCACTATTTTACTTGAAGGAAATCGTCGCAAGACATGGGGTACCTATTTCCATCATCTCTGATCGGGACAGTCGACTCACATCAAACTTCTGGAAGTCACTCCAAGACGCATTAGGAACAGATCTCGACATGAGTACAACTTACCACCCTCAGACTGATGGTCAAAGTGAAAGGACCATTCAGACGTTAGAGGACATGCTCAGAGCTTGTGTGATTGATTTTGGAAACGGATGGGATAGGCATTTGTCTTTAGCCGAGTTTTCTTACAACAACAGCTATCACACTAGCATCAAAGCCGCACCATATGAAGCACTTCATGGTTGTAAGTGCAGATCACCGATATGTTGGGATGAAGTTGGGGAAAGCTAACTTACCGGACTTGATCTAGTCCACGAGACTACTGAGAAAATTGTGCAGATCAAGAGCCGAATTGCAAGCGGCTCGTGACCGTCAAAAGAGCTATGCCGACAAGAGGCGGAAACCCCTTGAGTTCCAAGTGGGAGATAAAGTCATGTTGAAGGTCTCGCCATGGAAAGGCGTGATAAGATTGGGAAAACGTGGGAAGTTGAACCCTCGTTACATTGGACCTTTCGAAATTCTTGCCAGAGTCGGGCCGGTAGCCTATCGACTTGAATTACCATCCGAAATCAGCGCTGTGCATGACGTCTTTCATGTAAGCAACTTGAAAAGGTGTCTATCTAACGACAACCTTGCTATTCCCCTTGAAGAAATCCAGCTTGATGAGAAACTGAACTTCATCGAAGAACCAATTGAAATCATGGACCGGGAAGTTAAACGACTTAAGCAAAGTTGTATCCCAATCATGAAGGTCCGCTGAAACTCTCGCAGAGGTCCTGAGTACACTTGGGAGCGAGAGGATGAAATCAAGCGAAAGTACCCTCATCTCTTCTCAAACTCATCGAGTAACGTAAAATGTAATCCGAGATAGATTTCCACATTAGCTGGGGAGACTGTGACAAATGGTAATTTTCAACTCTATTTTAATAATAAATATTTATTTATTATTACTAAATTGAGCATTTTTGTGCATAACTGAACATTTTTGAGCTTGCGTGAGCATTTCGGGAAGCCATCCCGCGGACTGTAGCTTACAGTCACCACTGAAACTATCTATTTTTTTTAGTAAACATAAATTATTCTATTTCTGTTAGTTACTGACAAGTCACGTAATAAACCGACAAGCTTTCTCGCATTTACTGAAAAACAACCCCACACGCGCACCGACACTACAGTAGACATAGCAGAAGTCAAATAAATACATTTCTGAGTAAATAATAATATTTTATTATTATTTTGACAAAAACATCGATAAAAACTTTATTTTGCGTGTACGCGCCCAAAAAGTCAAATCGGAACTTTACAGTAACATTTAAGCTCACACCGACACACGATACATCAACGAGGAACAAAATTATTTCCCTCCGCCTCCTTGGTGTCGTTTGCCGCCCAACAAAACACAACAAGACAAACATATTATCCTAGCTTGATGACATAAGGGTTTTTGTTTTCTTACTTAAATGGTAACACACTCTTAAACACACACAAGTATTTTTCATCCAACACTTCCACCTTAAACTGTTCCTACTACTCCAAATAAATCGACCCACATAATTCAAGATCCACAAAAATTGGTTGAAGTTATAACAAATCGGGTTGTACTTTTGAGGTTTTGGGAACGATCAGAACGTGTCTTGGGTAAATTCGAAACATTTTGGGTTCTTTTTTGGTCCTCTAGGTCGCGTACAAACACACCCTTTATAAGAACTCTCACAAACTTGTTCAATCTTGTTTATTACATGTTCTATTGATGTTTAAAAGTGTTACCAAGTGTTAAATGTATACGTTTTGCTAAATTGAAAAAGCTAGGGTTTGGCATAAATATACTAGTTCTTGAATTTTTTTGGACCATGTATACAAATTATGTCATTTCTTGCTTGTGTGGTAAATCTTGTAACTTGTTGTGTTAATTTTATGGTACAAATGTGTTTAGTGCTAATTACGTGAGTTTAAAACGAAATATACACTTAATTGAACTTATGTACTAATCGGCCATATTTTTTACAAAACAAAAATTGGGGTTTTGAAAAACATAAAGTTTTGGCTCTAGTGGTGAAACGGTGAAATTTAAGGCTATTGTTTATTTTTACGACTTATCGGAACAAGGGATAACGTAATTGATTTTTAGTTTTGGTTTCGGGTTTACTTGGGTCTCGACAAGGTTTCGGCCGAGCCCAATGATTTTCGGACTTGGTTGACCTTTTGACCCCTCGGCTTAATTAATGTGCTTATTTGGTTTTTGGAAACTTAACGCGATATATAACGTAACTTAAAAAGGTTAAATTGTTTTGGGCTAAACTTGGACTTTTGGGCCCATTATGGCCTAATCGGCCCAATAAAGGTTTCGGATGACAAAAATGAGTTTTGAAATATTTTTCGACTTACTATAAATATTTTTACTTATTAAAACGTTAAATATCGGTTAAAAAGGTTCGAACTCGTTTTGACACTTTTAGCCTAATTTGGCTACTAAATTGGCTTTTCGGCCCAATCATATGGTTGTTGACTTTTATTGACTTTTTGGAATACTTTGACTAAACGTTGACTTTTATATCGAAACTTATAATTATTTCGTGAAAATGTTAGTTTAATTAAAACGTAACGAAATATATATTTATAACTAAATATATATAAGTTTGGAGTAGAATTGCAATTATTAATAATGTAAAGGATTATTTGAGTAGATTTGCAATACTTGGGGAAAATGGAAAGTTTGAATAAACGAACGGGTAATGCCCGATTTTCCTAAAAATTCTATACTTAGTATATTTTAGGATCAAAACTGACTAAAAGACGAAATATGTTATCTTTATTATTGAAAATATTAATTTTTCAAATTTAATATTTTTAGACTTTCTTAAAACTTATAAATATATTTATATATATTTATACACTTACAACTTTAATAAACTTTTATTAATTAATTATTTATAATAATTTCATTTTATAATTATCATTATATTATAAATACTTATATTATTTATAATATAATAATACCCCACTATCATCACCTTTTATTTAATTACACCTTAATATAATACACTTTATTATATTAACTCACCAATATTTATTTAATTAATTTCAAAGTCTAATTAATTAAATACTTAATTATTAAACTTATCTAATATATATATATATATATATATATATATATATATATATATATATAATATATATATATATATATATATATATATATATATATATATATATAAGATGTATATATATATTACTTGTGTATTTTTTCGACGACAATTATGAAACACGGATGTTTCCGTTACACGTACTTTCATCCTACACTTTCACCAGAACCACTTTTTGAAACGTACTTTACCACACAGCAAACAAGAAATACACGAACACACTAAGACTTGCAAACTTTTCAATGAGTCAATACGTTTAAAACACGAGTTTTACACTAAGATTTGCCATACTGATCTAGGTCTCGTGTCGGCGCGGTTGCACTGTACTATTTGACTTTTCTAGCAGATTGCTACTATTTGAGATGAGTTTATAGCCCCATTTTCTTGTAAGTACTGTTTTATAAACCTTGGGGTGAGAAACATGCAAAACTGTTTTCATGGACCTAAAACTGAACTTTTGTTTTTACACACTAATATGCGGATAACCTAAGTATGTACGATCTCAATATGCCCACTATCATGAACCGTTAGTTCCTGCGGGAAGCACGAATGTTATAGATAGATCTATTGGGGGTGACTCCCCCGTTCGGATTGGCCAGACGGGTCAATGCGGGCGTATACCATGTCGGACTTGCCGAGTGTATCGGGATAAACACTCGCTGGGCCCCACTATTATTATTATATGCCAGTCTGGCATACTGAACTATCGTATCTTCGGTTGCATGAGCTTAGTGTTAGCATATAGTTAGTGTGTACATGTTGATATTTGCTATGGTCCATCTGTGCTTATTTACTGTAAACCTATGAACTCACTAGCGTTAGCTGACCTTTTAGCATGTTTTTCTCAGGTGTTTGAGATTTGTTACTGTGGAAGTCATGGCATGGCATCGGCCATATTTACTCTGAAGTGTTTTCACACATAACTTAAACGTTTTATTTGGGACCAACATGCTTTATGGGCTTATCTTCTTTAAATTGAACTTATTGTAAAACGATTTGAATTTGGAAATGTAAACTGTTTTAAAACGGATTTGGTAATCCGTTCTCTATATCTGTGTGTTGTGATTACCAATTTAGTAGCACCCAAACATGTATGCTTCCGCTAAACCAGATTTTGGGGGTGTTACAGAGGATATGGCGAGTCAAGAAATACTTTACAGGTGATCAAAATTCGTCAAATTCAACAGTACATTTATTGTCTCTAGTAAATTGACACACGGATATTTGGTGTGACAAGACCATTATGAAGATGTAAAGGGCGATTAAGAGTTGGAAGAATACTAGGACCCATGTTGGTTACGGGTATATTAATGTCGTCAATAACACAAACTGACGGATATAAACGTTTATTTATTACAATTGGGCCGAATAAAGACCATGTGTCCATGTTTCATGTCGGATCTTGAAGTGTCATGGTGCTAAAGGTGTGTGAAAGTAATGTCTCTTGAGGCGGGACCAAGTATCCATGGTTGGTATGTTGACTGAGTTGCGGGTTGGGGGAGATAAAGGCCCGCTCGGCCATATGGGCCGACTGAGGAGAAGCCAACTGGGTCGGCTGTGAAGCAGTCCATGCTTGAGCTACCAACAATTGGGCCGAATAAAGACCTAGAGGAGAAAAAGGTTAGGTGGGCTGTCTACTATGGACCCAGTTGGTTAATCCAACCTAGGCCAAAAGGTGATTGGGCTTGACATGCCATGAACAAACTAGGAGGGGTGTAAGACCCGTGTTGTGTTATGCTATTATCACCATAGGCACGACTTTGGCTAGCGTGTTGTCCTATGTTTATATTTTGGTTATTTATTGCGTTTGAGTTTGTACAGGCATGATGATCATGTATAAATTTACATCTATCCCTAGAATTATATGAACCCTTAGGAAAATGAGTACAAAACTTTGGTGAGCTTTATGGACTTTGTTGATTTCGGTTATTGTTATTAGGTGGCTTGTTTAGGTTATTAGAACTAGACGCCACAAGTATAGTAGGGGATGACAATGTGGTATTTTTTTATTATTATTTTTTATTTTTTTATTTTTTTTTCTGTTGCCTTTCTCAGTTAATTCACTTTCTTCCAATGAGTATGTTTTTAGTTGTAGCAAAAGTTGGAAGTGGATTGGTATGACGTATGATTTTTACAATTTGTTTGTAATGGGAGTCTAATCCATTTAGATCACAAGATTTTTATCTCCAACCATACCACTAAGGTTTTTCAATCTATCGGCCATATTTTCAATTTTGGAGAATTAATCATTAATTGAAAGATTACCAAGTTTGACAGATCGGAGTTGATTATCGAGAGTTATGGCTCGGACATCTTCATTATCATGGAAGACTAGAAGAGGTCCTTCAAGTGACCCCTTAGATCTTTTGCACTACCTGGTGTGGTCACCACTTGATCTTGTAATGATTCGGTACATGTGCCGGATCCACATCTTGACAAGATCGTCAAGCCTATTGTTGGGTCAGCAACTAACCCAAATGTCCCTGACAAAGATTTGAACATAAAATAGCCCAAACATTCACTGACAAAACATCAGTGATCATCTAAGTCACTGATGGTCAGTGAGAATGTCTCTCCCTGATAAAGGGATGTAGCTCAGACAACATTCTTCAAAGAGTTGGCAAGACCAACTGAAGAAGCGCTTTACTCAACTGATGCAGTCTCAGTGAGTAAGGTACTTGAGCAAACATCAGGGACACTGAGATCTGACAAATGTCTCTATATCCCTGATGGCCTTTCTCTCATTGACAATGACCACCTCACCAACCTTCAATCTAACTGATCAAGAAGTTATGACTGATCAACATGACTCCCTGAACAAGGCTCAAGATCAGAGACATCAAGAATATAGGATGAACTGATTAAAGAAGACAAACTCACTGAACATCAACAGCAGTAGTTCATGTCTAAGATATTGTCAAAGAGTTCTTGCAAACTTCAGCCAGTATGAACAAAGAACTCTATCTCAAGAACATGAGATCATCAAGGGCAGGAATACCTTGATGATCTCTTAGCTCTCTGATCAAAGACCAAGAAGGTTAGGTGAAGACTATAGAGTTTAAGCGGGAAAACTCTTGGGAAGATAAACTTTGTTCCTTCCTGATGAACTCAAATAAGTACATTTTATTACCATCATTTATCCTATTTATTTGACTTGTTTTATTATATTATCTGTGAGAATCGATACGTTAATGTTTACTTTTGTAATTCTCAGGTGAAAACAAGTATTATGTGAAACTTGGCGATTTTGGACTAATTATGGAGCAAAACAAGCAAGAAGATAAGAGTCTACTGAAATGTACAAGATCAAGACATTCTGCTCCAGATACGCCGCATCTTGCTTATTACATACGGCGCATCACTATCAAGATTTCACAAGATACGATCCAAGACAGCAAGGACATGCGCCGCATCTGAGAATGGAGTTACGCCGCATCTTCTGGCGGTGTACGAATATTCCTGAATATATTAATCTTGGACCCCACGCGAAGTTAAGTCAATGCGCCGCATCTACTTATTAGATGCGCCGCATCTTACCCTCAGACAGAAACTATAAATACCCCAAGACCAGACGAATTTCGAGAGCATAATATATACGAAGGACGAAACAGAAGAAACCTAAGGCCGAATTCAGTCGAAGTAGCAGCACAAGACACACCTTGAACGAAGATACAAGAGCTGTAAGAAGGTCCTGCATGTATTTAATTCATTAAGTAGTTTTGTTTTATTGTATTAGTAAACTTTAATTCATCAGGATTGGTGGCTTGTGTAACGTGACAACGGAAAGGTTGCACTCCCTTAAAACTGCTTTCCCATTAATTAAAGTTTATATGTTGATGTCTTTGGTGACTTTTATTAGTGCATTGATAACCTCTGTGTCTAGCTGAGCGTTGATCGGGTCGCCATGCCTCTGCCCTCGCCTATTTATTAGATCGCCTATGCATTCTATCGTCTGTAAAAAAGTAGGAAGAAAGATAAATAGGATAGTCATAAGTAATCATTAAGGGTTTACTCGCCGATAAGATTAGAACCAACGAGAAAGGACTTAATCTCGGTGCGTTGCATCGAACTATACACTTCATATAAAACTAGCAATAAAACAAGTGACAAGCTACTTAACTATCAGGACAGGTCTTTTTATTGTCTAAAGTATTTATCTGTGTACGTGTGTGCTACTCGCTGATTCGTGCCTATTAGTTTAGTTTATTATTTAATTGCAACCAAACCGTGCCAGTCTCTCAGGCTGAAACCTCCTTGCGTTAGATTAGGTTGTATAGCTAACTTAAGATATTAAAATACTGATTAGGATAACTAGATAATACGTTCCACTCTTAGTGATCGACACTCTACTTACCATTATATTCATACTGACCGGGTACACTGCTCGTTAAAGTGTGTGTGTTATTGATAAGTCGGCTAAATATAAATTTAAAACTTGAATACTGCTAAAACCACAACGACAAACCGTGGGTATAAATTAGAGCATACGCACGCACGCATCATGTTTTTGGCGCCGCTGCCGGGGAGTGAATTGTTATTATCTGTTAATTTGATTAGTATTTTAATTAGGTTTTTCTTTTTAATTTTTATTCTAACCGCTAACTCTGTTATGTATTAGATTAATTGCATTCATTGTATTATTTTGCATATTTTCTGTTTTGTGTGTTATTTGCTTTCTTTTATTTTTGTTTATTTTCGTTTGTCTTTATTTGTTTTTATTTTTCGTATTTTCTGTATTCTGCTATCGTTGTACTGAGCTAATTTAAACGATACGGCGCATCTGATTTCTCAGATACGGCGTATTGCGTTTAATTTTTATAAAATACAATGCGTTTAATTAATTCGATACGACGCATCTTTCCCTAAGATACGGCGTATCTGTTTTTAATAAGAAAATTTTTCTAAGCGATAACGCCATACGACGCATCTGCTTTTGCAGATACGGCGTATCTATTATTTTAATTAAAGACAATTTTAAACAGATACGACGCATCGATCTCTGTCGATACGGCGCATCCTTCTGAATCAAAAATCTTGTATTTTGAAACGTAACGAAAATACGGCGCATTGACTTTTGTTAATACGACGCATTTAATTTTAAAAAGTATATCGATTTTTGATAATTAAAACTGATACGGCGCATTCTACTTTATAAGCGGCGTATCTATTTTCTGAATAAAGTCTGATTAAATTTTAAACGATTATAAGATACGGCGTATCCAACTTTTTGGATACGGCGCATCGTCTGCAGATATCAGTTATTCTTATATCCGTTTCTAAATTCATTAATTTCTCTTCTAGTGAACAAATCCTACTGAAGATTTTACCTATGATGACAGGTTTTGCTATGGAAGACATGTCAGTGAACGGATATCTTGCTAAGGAACTCTTGCTTTCGGATTCATTCGATGTGAAAGTTTTTGATGATGTCAACTTCAATGTGCTCATGATTGATGCTGATTTATTTTCTTGGGAAACCCCTCTTGAAGCTACTTATAAGGAATTTAAACGCTTAAGCAATATTGAAGATGGGATATTCTCTTATGATTTACTAATGAGTTACACTGAAGATGAATTGCTACTCTTATGGCCCATCATTGAATCTAAAGGATTGACTTGGACTACTATCGAAGAGAATGATGGGAAATTTCAAATTGAATACATGAACTCAAGCGATAAAAGCTGTGGTGGAGGGAATACCCAACCTATACAAGTCTCTTACATGCCTTATTCCGAACAGTGCTGGGAATTAAATGAGAACTATCTGGACGATGAAAGGATTTATGCTGTGTCGGAGTTATTATTTCATGGCAGGTTGGTAAGGTTGATGGACATCTCCCTCGAAGAATGGCTTGAACTTAAATGCGGTAATCCTAAATTTGCTCCTGTGAATGAAATCAAGCAGATTGTGACCTCATGGTTGACACGGAGTTTTAGGGAACAATTTAACGAGTTCATGGAAATAAGGAGGAAAATGATTGGAAAAGCTTGCTTTGACGTTGACCACGATCCTAACAATGTTGATTTTTCAGATTGGTTGGCTAGTAAGTTCAATAACCATAAGAGTATGGATCGAGCTACTAAAGATGCGTTATGGGTATATTGGATGAGAGGAGAAGATGAAGAAGTAGAGAGCAATTATGGGTCGTCACTTAATGATTCAACAATCAATGAGGGCATTGAAGAATTATTCAGCATAGACATTGATCTGTTCAATTATGAGACACCTTTGTGCAAACAATTCAAAGAATTTAATTACCTTCTTCAAATCGACGATGATGTGCTAACTGGAGATCTACCAGGATTCAAAACTTATGATGATTTCAAAAACACCTGGTACTACGAATGGAATGACCAAATACCATGGGTTTGGGATAAACCATGGGAATTTGAGCACATTAATCACACTTGTACACCTTTCTGTTTCAAGGATGGGAGTAGTGTATGGCCGACCTGTGATTATAAGAATGATGGAACCTGTAATGGGGGAAGTATAATTGGAATGAAACGGGTTGGAAACGATGTAACCTTTGAAGACTATGAGTGGTATGAAAATGTTGAAGACTGCCCACAAAAAGCGGAGGCTTTGCAAGAAAAGGATAGAATCGAATACTTGAAAGGACTTAAGGGAACATCGAATACTACTTTCTGGGAATGGGTGCATGAACAATTTGATGATTACACGAAGCTTAGTCGACGGTTACAATGGGAATTGGAAAGAGAGTGGGAGGCAATTCAAGATGATGATAACAATAAGTCATTAATTGATGAACTTGATGACTATTTGATTAAGGATCCTTATTTTAAGTTTGTTGATAAAGACGAAGAAGAATTCATCAAAAGAAAGTGTCAACTACTTGGGATCCCTTATAATAAGCCACCCATGATTATTTCTGAAAAATTCAAAGTCATTAAATACTCTTTGGGACCAGATGAGGAATATGTTGCGACGAAGACCAAGAGTTATACTAGATTAAGTCGAACGGAAGAAAATGTTGCGGAGCTATACGGGAACATCTTTCGGATGAAAGAAGAAGGATGGACCGTGACAAGAACTAAATAAAGAGCTGACCGTGAGTCTAACTTGAAGACTCTGGAATAAAGACAAGTGCTGACCGGGAGACAACCCGGAAAATTTTTACTATTCTGTTCTGTGTCGAGTCAGTCAGGCCCGCAGAGGATACGGTGCATCCCAATCCAGAGATGTGACGCATCTCCTGCACTGGTCATATCTTATTTTATTTTCTGCATTTTTATTTTTAACTTTAAAACTTTTTATCAGTTTATTTTAATGCGGCGCATCCCTGGTTAAGGATGCGACGCATCTTCTATTCTGATTCGTATTTATTCCAGGCTCGATACGGCGTATCTTCTTCCATAAGATACGGCGCATCGACTGACCTGATGATTTTCATTTTAATTTTTACATTTTATTTTTGCTAACTACTAATGTATTATGCAAGTTTGAACCTTCTTAACTTAGGCGTGTTTAAAGCCTTGGTGGTATTATAGATTCCTGCATTTCCTGTGGATACATCAAATATGAAGCTTAAACGTTCTCATCCACAAGAAGTTGATTTTTGCTCTTATAATAACGGAGGATCATACCGAGCAAATCTCAGGGGAGTTTTTCTGTTCTAATTCTTTTATTTTCCAGTTTTTAACCTTTGATACAAACAACGAGGACGTTGTTTAACTTAAGTGGGGGGATTGGAGAATTAGAACACTTACTTGTCCTAAACTTTTCAAAAATTATGCTTAAAATGTGCTTAATATATCAAAATTTAAAATTTTTAGCATGTTTTTGTTTAAAGTCTAAGTTGCATAGCTGCACACATGACGTTATTTTCAAAAATTGTGACTTTTCAAAATTCACAAATCTATGAGTGTGCCGGTGACTTGTAAACTTTAGAACTTGGCTTGTATACTATTCGAGACCACCATAATAAGTATTATTTTATATAATTGGAATGACTTGTCTAAATTGGTAAATTTCTAGGATTACACCCAAAAAGCCTATTATATGTTTTGTGTTATTAGCTAACTACACTGGTTAGTTAACCCCCATATAAACCCTTTTGTTACTCTCACTTTTAGAGTAAGATACCCCTAGAAAAACACTCAGAGCCATTCCTTTCGTTTCTTACACCTTTGTTATAATGTTTCGTTACAACCTTACACCTTAGCCTACCCTGTAGATTAAAATCCGTGGTTGGTTAATTGCTTTAGGCAAAGTGTGTTTCCTTACATTACCTGTGTTCGCGTGCGTAATTCATTATCTTTGGTTAGGTCGGGAAATTGCACAATGCAATTGGAGTGAAAATAAATATTGTACATCTTTGAGTTTATTTTTCGTGTGTTTACTACTTTCACTATTACCGTTATTTCTGAAGTTATGTAAAGTATGGAAAAATTATCCAGAGTTATCGTTATAGTGATGTGGTGAAATTTTACACATCTATGTTTATGTTTCAAAAAAAAAATAATAATATAAAAATAATAATAATAATAATAATAATAATCGAAAAAAAAAATTAAAAATAGAAAAGAAAAAGAAAAAGAAAAAGTTAGAAGTTTGTTTTAACCAACTTATGTAAAGTTTTGTATTAAGTGGTCGATATCACCACTAGTTGTTGTATATTATATTTATGGATTGAATGGGAGTTAAACGTTATGGGAACGCCAACTAAAGGATATTCTTTGATTGAGATCTTGTTGAGTATAATTCGTGTCTACCTAAAGCGTGTGTTTCAAGTGTTAAAGCGTGAGTTATTCTATGATATGAGTCTTATTCTTGGGATGGTTGTGATAGTGATTAACCACACTTAGGATTTTAATTTATTTGTTTTGTTTATTTTTCATTTTACACCAATTTGTATCCCAAATATTATCCATACCCTATATTATTCTTTATCCAAACCTTTGATTTATTTAGATTAGGGATTTGAGCAATCCTAAGTATCGTAGTCGTGGATTCGGCTATGTATTTATGATTTTGTCGCCCTTTTTGATATAATATTATTGGTGAAGATTACTTGGTCCTATCTTTAGCCTATTCGAGTTAAGGATTTGAGCAATTGCAAGTATCGTGTTCGTGGATTCGATCATGTATTTGTGATTTTGTCGCCTTTTCTGGAACTTGAGATCGATAGAGATTAAGGAGAATGAATAACCCTTAAGCCTACAAACCCTTTTTACCGCTTTAGACTTGTTATTCCTTGGCTTTAGTGGGGGAGATGTGTATACTTGCCAAGCCTATGATAGAATATTCGTCACGACTGGACAGTTAAACGATTAGATTTGCTTTTATCAAAATATTTTATTTTATTCCTAATTCGTTAAGTGTTTGGTTGTGTGATTATGACAAAAATGAATACATGCTTAAATACAAAAATAAATCCAAATATCTTTTAGGATACATTTTCATAAGATTAATTCTAAGGTTTACTTGGGGACAAGTAAAGTTCAAATGGGGAGATATTTGATGAACTTAAATAAGTACATTTTATTACCATCATTTATCCTATTTATTTGACTTGTTTTATTATATTATCTGTGAGAATCGATACGTTAATGTTTACTTTTGTAATTCTCAGGTGAAAACAAGTATTATGTGAAACTTGGCGATTTTGGACTAATTATGGAGCAAAACAAGCAAGAAGATAAGAGTCTACTGAAATGTACAAGATCAAGACATTTTGCTCCAGATACGCCGCATCTTGCTTATTACATACGGCGCATCACTATCAAGATTTCACAAGATACGATCCAAGACAGCAAGGACATGCGCCGCATCTGAGAATGGAGTTATGCCGCATCTTCTGGCGGTGTACGAATATTCCTGAATATATTAATCTTGGACCCCACGCGAAGTTAAGTCAATGCGCCGCATCTACTTATTAGATGCGCCGCATCTTACCCTCAGACAGAAACTATAAATACCCCAAGACCAGACGAATTTCGAGAGCATAATATATACGAAGGACGAAACAGAAGAAACCTAAGGCCGAATTCAGTCGAAGTAGCAGCACAAGACACACCTTGAACGAAGATACAAGAGCTGTAAGAAGGTCCTGCATGTATTTAATTCATTAAGTAGTTTTGTTTTATTGTATTAGTAAACTTTAATTCATCAGGATTGGTGGCTTGTGTAACGTGACAACGGAAAGGTTGCACTCCCTTAAAACTGCTTTCCCATTAATTAAAGTTTATATGTTGATGCCTTTGGTGACTTTTATTAGTGCATTGATAACCTCTGTGTCTAGCTGAGCGTTGATCGGGTCACCATGCCTCTGCCCTCGCCTATTTATTAGATCGCCTATGCATTCTATCTTCTGTAGAAAAGTAGGAAGAAAGATAAATAGGATAGTCATAAGTAATCATTAAGGGTTTACTAGCCGATAAGATTAGAACCAACAAGAAAGGACTTAATCTCGGTGCGTTGCATCGAACTATACACTTCATATAAAACTAGCAATAAAACAAGTGACAAGCTACTTAACTATCAGGACAGGTCTTCTTATTGTCTCAAGTATTTATCTGTGTACGTGTGTGCTACTCGCTGATTCGTGCCTATTAGTTTAGTTTATTATTTAATTGCAACCAAACCGTGCCAGTCTCTCAGGCTGAAACCCCCTTGCGTTAGATTAGGTTGTATAGCTAACTTAAGATATTAAAATACTGATTAGGATAACTAGATAATATGTTCCACTCTTAGTGATCGACACTCTACTTACCATTATATTCATACTGACCGGGTACACTGCTCGTTAAAGTGTGTGTGTTATTGATAAGTCGGCTAAATATAAATTTAAAACTTGAATACTGCTAAAACCACAACGACAAACCGTGGGTATAAATTAGAGCATACGCACACACGCATCACTTCCCGAGACACAAAAGAAGCTCATGGGAACCCGGTGCTGTCAACTCCGGTAAACTAAAAGGACATCAAGGCTAGATGTCTAGGTACGTGCCTATCTACGAACAGTTGGCAAGATCACTATTCCCACGTGAAGCAATAGTAATCTCACCGCTATATAAACCAGTTCCAACCAAAGCAGAATGTGCGCATTCAACGAGAGTAAGAAGTGAGAATTCCACAACATAGTTAAAGTTTTGGAATCCTCAACACACTTAGAACCCAAGCCTAGCTTGCTTCTAAGTGTCTCTTAATTTGTCTCTCACCGGGGATAGCCGTCTGCAACTATCCTCATTGAAAAGCCAACCAAGTCATTAGTGTGTCTAAGTGGGTTCTTGAGTAACCTTGTAATTTCATTTATCATGAATCATAAACTCGTTATATTTTCCATGTCCAAACGACACGTGTTTGTTTTTATTTTGCTAATTCATGAGTTGCTCAAGTCAAACCGGACCAATACCTATCCCAATTGGGATCAATATTGGTTGCTTGTGGATGCTTCTTCAATATGTTTTTAGAGGCCTAGCGCACCACGTGTATTTAGAAAAATGAACTCCATGAATTATAGTTCAATTTTTTTAAGACTTAATTTGACGGGTACATTTTTAGAGATGGTAGTTACACCAAAGAAGATTAGTTTGGAGGTATACCGTGGGGATTAGGAGGATTATTGTCATCTCCTGCCACTAGAGAGGTGTGATTTAGGGTTTAAAAAAATAGTTAGAGTGAGGGGGAGAGGGGGGGAGGAAGATTGGTTAAAAAGTTATTAGGATAGGATCAACTTTGCTTAGATTACCATAATAATTGGCTAATTTGCCATAATTCTCATTAAACCAATAAGTCAATATATAATACAATGGAGTAATCTAGAAGCTAAACAAGTGCGTCAAGCACATGACAACATAAAATATTGGGCTAATAATATGCAACTACTATACTCAAGCTCGAGTGTTTAGGTCCATTAAGATTAAGGTTTATGATTATCTGTAAACTGTGATCAATAATAAAGCTAAATCTTTGGAAAATTCATCATTTAACATGATATCATATCGAGTTTGATCCTCATACCTAGTTAGCCACCTTGATCCGCCGTCTCTTTGCCACCCCATCAAACTATAGCCACCGTCGTATCCTTTATCTTAAAAAAATTATAAAAAAGAATAGAATTTTCGGTCAAAACCATGCATGCTTACTGTTGTGGTCATAACTTTTAAACCGTTTGGAGTTAACTCACGGTGTTAACGCCATTATCTTCATTTTTCAATTCTTCACAAAACCCAACAAAAATCATCCCCACTAGTGGCTGGACGCGCACTCACGCGGCGCCTCATGAAGTCGTCTGCCACAAAAAAAGAAAGAAAGAAATTAGTCAAAGATGCCACTGTTGTCGGTGAACGACCATCTTGGCTTTTGTTTCTTGTTTTTGCTTTTATTGAATGGTTTTCCATTTGTTGTTGTTGTTTGAAGATTTGCTTCCGTCTTGATCAACAAAATAGTTTTAGCTTTAATGTTTTAGGTTTCTACTCTAGTTCAACCATTCGCGATTTCGTCATTCGTAATGCGCCGAGAGGGGGGGGCATTAGATGAGATTAGTTACTTGTAACAAGCCTAATGCTTAGGGTCCTCTGAAAAGAACTTAAGAACACAACGTAAAAGAATTCACAACTAACAAGATCTGAAGTTAGGACATTTTTATTAGAACTCTCAAGATTTTATTATTAGGCTCTCTCTTTCAATTTTACTTGATTTTTGTTTCACTTTATTTCAAATACGTATAGCTCAAAGATCAAGTTAAAGTGAAGCATTTCAAAGAGTCAAACGTGTCAAAGACCCTCATATGTTGAACAAATTATATCTTCTACATATTAAACTTTCTAGTTTGTTTTCTTGTTAAATCACAATCTTTTTAATCTCAAGTCTCAATATAAATGACCTGTTTGTTATCAAAATCCGATTTGAGTGTTTCGGTCACTATCACCTTGACTAATGTGGTGACCCAAAATGCTTGAAGGCACATCAGAATTTCATTAAGTATGGTATCCTAGTCGGTTGATATATGCGTACAAAATGATTGAGCAATAAGTTAACAAGAAGTTACAAATTCATGAAGTTTAAGCTTAGGTAACACAACCTTGTAGAACTTTTGATTGCTATGACATTGAAAAACTTGCCCATGCAAATGCTTTTACAAATGTGGAATTTGGATATGTCGGGTATGTTTGGTACCAAACATGTGTGAGCGTTTTAGAGCAACCAGCGACAAGCGATTAGCGGTTTAAATATAATGGTTGGTTGACAACAAACAACTAGCGGTTGCATCGTGTGTAACCCCGCTCTCATTAAAAACGATTCATCAATAAGCATTTAGATCTAGCCGCTAGCGGCACTCAAATTACATATATGCCCCTTTAATTTTTTAAAATAATTTTTGTACTAATTCGTATATATCTTTTTACACTTTATAATTACAGCTACAACTACGTTATGAAACACTTTTATTTAACACTACTTATTATTGTTCCGGTGCTAAGGGTGCGTTTGGTATGTTGCAATCAATCACAATGGGTATGACTTTAGATATAAAGTGGGTCTCTCATAAATGAAAGTTTTGTAAGATGAATGATTGATATCACATAAATGAGTTTCTTGATTGATTTCATATGCAGGAATACAAGATACATTTATAGCCTATCTTATGATCTATTTAAGGTAAATGGATAATCACATGCTAATCACTAATCATGTACAGCTCATTTCATACTAATCTCTTTGCCTTAGCACTTATCTATAATGTACAGCTAACACTCCCCCGCAGTTGGATCGGGAGGACACCGTACGCTCAAACTGGAGCGAAATTCTTCAAATAATGCGGACGACAATCCCTTTGTGAAAATATCTGCAAACTGATAACGAGAAGGCACATGAAGCACTCGAACCTGACCCGCAGCAACCAAATCACGAACAAAATGAATATCAATCTCAATGTGCTTGGTACGCTGATGCTGAACTGGATTGCAAGACAAATAAACGACACTGACATTATCACAGTAAACAAGCGTAGCGGAAGATAAAGGAGTATGCAACTCACGCAGAAAATTGCGTAACCAACAAGTCTCAGCAACAGCATTGGCAACACCACGATACTCTGCCTCTGCGCTAGAACGAGAGAGCGTCGGCTGACGCTTAGAGGACCAAGAGAGTAAGTTGTTGCCAAGAAATACACAATAACCTGAAGTCGATCTCCGTGTAGTGGGGCAACCAGCCCAATCCGCATCAGAATAGGCAACCAAATCTGTAGTAGATGAAGAGAATAACTGCAGACCATAATCGAGAGTACCCTGAACATACCTCAAGATCCGTTTAAGAGCAGAGAAATGAGGCTCCCGAGGATCATGCATATAAAGACAGACCTGCTGAACTGCATAAGATATATCAGGTCTAGTAAATGTAAGATACTGTAGAGAACCCGCAAGACTCCGATATAAAGTCGGATCAGATACCGGATCACCATCAACCCCCAATTTAGATTCAGTAGCAACAGGAGTCCGACAAGGGTTACAATTGACCATATGTGCTCGCTCCAAAACCTCAATAGCATATTTCTTTTGAGATAAAAATAACCCTGAAGAATCACGTGTAACAGAGATACCCAAAAAATAATTAAGTGGACCCAGATCTGTCATAGCAAACTCCTGATGCAAGGATCCAATAATCCGCTGCAACAAACTCTCAGAAGAAGCCGTGAGAACAATATCATCAACATATAATAACAAGTAAGCAGTATCAGGCCCCTGTCTGTAAATAAATAAGGAGGAGTCACAACGACTATGAGAAAAGCCAACCCGTGTAATATAAGATGCAAAACGCTGAAACCAAGCTCGGGGGGCCTGTTTAAGCCCGTAGAGAGACCTCTGTAACAAACACACATAATCAGGATGAACAGAATCCCGAAATCCAGGAGGCTGATGCATATAAACTGTCTCAGAAAGATCACCATGTAAAAAAGCATTCTTGACATCGAGTTGATGAATCGGCCAATGTCGAGAAGCAGCTAAACTAAGAACAGTCCGAATAGTACCCGGTTTAACAACCGGACTAAAGGTCTCATCAACATCAACCCCCTCTAACTGTGTACTACCGTTTGCCACAAGACGAGCCTTGTAGCGACTAAGCGTGCCATCTGCCAGATACTTGTGACGAAATAGCCACATACATCGCACAATATTGGTATCCGGTGGTCTGGGTACTAAAGTCCAAGTTTTGTTTTTAATAAGTGCATGATATTCATCACGCATAGCATTTTGCCAGTTTGGATCACTAAACGCATCACGATAAGATTTTGGTAAGGGTGAAACCGAAGACACATGTAAAGTGAGACGCTCAGTGGGACGATTAGTCCCGACACGGAAACGAGTAACCATGGGGTGAACCGAAACCGGGTTCGGGTTTACAGGTGGATCAGGAATTATAATAGGTGATTGAGTCACAGGTTCGTTTTGGGTTGCAGTTGATTGAGTCGGGGTAGGCGTGTGTTGTTGGGCCGCGGACGTGGATGGGGGCGGTGAGTGGGCTTGATTGTCGGTGGTTTGAACTTGGGCTGGTGTTAGTTGTTGAGGCGGGGTAGATAATTGGGTCGTATTAGGGTGGTGTGGGATCGGTGTGTTATGAATTGGAGTGATGGGTTCAGGTGGGAGGTGCACGGCGGGATTGGTGGGAATTGTTGGTGGGATAATATCGGGTATGTCGTCTAAAAAGGTATAGGTAGGTGGTAAAGCGGGTTGAGACGAGCCATAAGGAAAGACAGTCTCATCAAATGTAACATGACGAGAAATGATGATCTTATTTGTTTTTAAATCAAGACACCGATACCCACGATGATTGGAAGCTTGTCCTAAATAGATTGAAGGTGTGGCGCGTGGTTCAAGCTTGTGGTTGGTGTGAAGGTGAGGATAACATAAACACCCAAAGGTACGTAAAAGGCTATAGTCAGGGTTGGTTCCAAACAAGCGGGTATAAGGTATTTCATTGTTAATGGCAGTAGAGGGTAAGAAGTTTAATAGGTGAGTGGCCACATTGAGGGCTTCTACCCAAAAAGTAGAGGGAAGGCTGGCTTGAAAAAGTAAGGTTCGAATGAGGTTATTGATAGTACGAACCATGCGTTTAGACTTGCCATTTTGTTGGGATGTTTTTGGACATGAAAAACGAAACTGAATGCCATTGTCAGCAAAAAGTTTATGAAGGTTACGGTTGTCGAATTCACCACCATGATCACACTGAAGGGAACGAATTTCACACTTGAATTGAGTACGAATGTAGGTACGAAACAATACAAACTTAGACAAAACATCAGATTTATTAAGCAAGGGATAAACCCAAACAAACTGCGAATAGTGATCTAAAAACAAAACATAGTATTTAAACCCTGAAAGACTCGGTATGGGTGAAGTCCACACATCCGAGTGAATAATGTCAAAATAAGAAGTAACGACAGTATTAGAACGGACAAATGGAAGCCTCACGTGTTTGCCAAGCTGACAAGCATGACAAAGCACAGGAGGTTTCTCCTTATTGCATGAAATAAAATTATTGGAAACAAGATGACATAGCACTTCACTTCCGGGATGACCAAGACGCTGGTGCCACGTATGCTGACTAACAAGGAAAACATGAGGAATCGGAGATGGAGGCGTGACCGGGTAAAGATCCCCCGTGCTATCACATCGGAGAAGCACCCTACGTGTCATGAAATCCTTAACCGAAAAGCCAAACGCATCAAATTCAATAGTGCAATTATTGTCACGAACAAACTGACGAACAGAAATAAGGTTTTTGACAATATGTGGAGTAATAAGGACATTATTTAGGTGGAGAGATTTAAAGGGAGTTGGCAAAGTACTATGACCCGTATTAGTGACGGGTATAGAATGACCGTCACCAACCGAGATAGATGGATACATACACGTATTAAAAATTTCACTAAGACTATTAACTGAATTATTGAGATGAGAGCTCGCACCTGTATCCATATTCCAAGCACCAGTAGTAGGATCTTGTGGAGTCATGGCACTAAAAACATGTGGTAATCCCGAAAACTGTTGACCCGGAACCTGTTGACCCAGACCATGTTGACCCGAAGCGTGCTGTCCCAATGTAGAAGACTGTTGGGCTGTTGCACTATTAAAAATAGATGGTGCATGGTGGGCCTGAAAAACATTAAATCCTGGTGGACCTGTCATGGGAGATATGGGCTGATATAATCTAAAGGGTTGTGGTGGTCTTGTATGAAGCACAACAGAGGGGTTGCATATATTGTGAGATGCCATCTTGTTTATATTATGAATCTGTGCCATATATATACAACGTACTAGCTAACTGTAGCTTTCACTTTAAGGAGGCCTTTATATATTAATTATTCAAAGTCAACAATCACAATTAACAAAATAAATATGGTACGATTGATATTAAAAGTAACCGAATATGATGTTACCGAATCACTATCTCCGCAATCAAGTATTCTAACCCAGTGAATGAAGGAACACAACTGATGTCGATCTAAAACCAAAACACAATTGATGTCAAACCAATGAACACATAAACGTGACCTAAGCACGTATTTAAACACTCGTGACCTTAGCACGAGTTACATACACCGTGACCTTAGCACGATGACAAGCATTAAAGGTGTCGTTGTGATGTAGTTAGGGTTTGAGGATCGGTTGTAGGCTCTGATACCATGTAAGATGAATGATTGATATCACAGAAATGAGTTTCTTGACTGATTTCATATGCAGGAATACAAGATACATTTATAGCCTATCTTATGATCTATTTAAGGTAAATGGATAATCACATGCTAATCACTAATCATGTACAGCTCATTTCATACTAATCTCTTTGCCTTAGCACTTATCTATAATGTACAGCTAACAAGTTTCATTATTTACCTCTTTGAGTGGTATGAAGTATGTAAAATATATATCTTTCAATCCTATATTTGAAAATTTTACATGTTAACAAAACACTTACAATGATACCCATTATGATTCCCTCATTCCGATTCACCCCTTCCAAACGCACCCTAAGTTTCTAAAAAAATAAAAAAAAATAAAAATAAAAATAATAAAAATAATAAAAATAAAAATTAGTGCAATAAAATTAGATTGAAGAGTTTTGCTTACCTGTTGTCAGTCTGGTGGACTCATTCATATTCAGAGGGTCCCAATCTCACGTGGCTGGCCTTTTCCAATCAATCATCACCAAAACCCATTTCACGATCAATCTTAAAACATTAAAATCTTTATTGCGGTAGTTAATGGAACTATTTTTATAAAATTTCGCAGCAATGAAAGGTGGGTTTTCAGCCCCTGGTGATTACATCTACTTCAAGTCTCAAGTCCCTCTTCACAAGATCCCTGTATGTTTTTAATTACCATTTTTTTTTCTAATTATGAATTATGAGTTGTTTAGATGTTTTAGTTAATTGTATATGTATAGATTGATAATTTAGATATGTTGGGTAGTTTTAGATTGTTGGTTTATGTTAAAAGTTAAAACCCTTTTGTGTGGTTTAGTATTGGAATTCCCATTTAAATGGTTTTTCAGATCAAGTGGGATTATTTGTGTCTTTGATTCGGGTTATCGAGTAGAAATATTGGACTTTATTTTAAGTGCTATAGATAGAAGAATGTTGGGCTTAGCTGCTTAGGTTTATATCAAGATCGGTGTCGAAATATTGGTTTTGAGTTTGTATATTGACTTTGAATTATGAACATGTTATGAACAAAATATTCTTAAATTTTGTGACCTTATGGTGGTGGATCAAGTAGTGATGAAGTTATGGAATGTTGGAGTATAGCACGCAAAAGAGTGATCAGGCACGTATACAATAACAATGGCAACACAAGTTTAAAATTGAAGAAAATATGTCACAACGTTACTGACGAGTTAAGGTTTACTGATCTGAGATTAAAGTTTGGTTGTTATGAATTACTTGGGAAATACATCTATAGAGGGCGATTAGACAATAGTCCAATTAAGGGCCGCCTCCATCCGGGCCCCGACGGATGGCAGATGTCCTCTCTGTAGCGGCAGCTTAACTATTAAGTGACAAATGAGTTTCTAGAACTCAAGATGGGAGACATTTGATGGTTGCTAGTGCTGATATTCTTATATTGATATACCGGTGAACGATTGTCAAAAGTTATTTAAACCATCACTCCGTATCCAAATAAGATTTTGAAGGATACATAATTTCAGCGACCTTTAATTAAAGAAATTTCCCGTTTAGGCCTTTTAGGATGCCCAAAACGCACCACCAATTTTCTCCGCTTTAAACATTGATGTGCGGTCCTGAATTTTGCTATTATCGAGGTCAAGTTTGAGTGAATACTTAATTTTAGTGTTTTTATTTGGAGATTTCTTATAGCGCTCAAACTCATTGGTGTTTCATGATTTTGATTTTGATAGATATCATTACCTTAGTCTTTAAATTCATTGTTATTATGTAAGATCAATAATATGTATGGACATTAATGATATGCTTCCTAAAGTAATTACAAAACCATTTTTTACTAGATATACAATTTTTCGAGTATCACTCCTAAAAGGAATGCAGTAAACGCAATTGATATGATTTGGTGAGTGATATATTATTAATATGCTTTCGTTAGTGAGTTTTGTTCTAGATGTGTTAAAAAACATGAATATGCGCACAATTTATTCATCTTCTACCTTTGGTGATTGCTAGATGGGCTTCCTTCCTATTTAGTTTTTAAATATAGGTGAACTTTTTTTGAAGTATTTAGAACGTGGTTGGAAAAAACTGGGATTTAATGGCACGATCTCGAGTTCCTATCGATACTTGGATGGTTCATGGTTTTAATATAATATTGCTAGTAATATAAACACTAGATTGAGTTGGTAAATTGACCATCAGATCTGAGTTGGAAAACAATACTGGGTTTTCTTTTGTTGTTCGTACTGTTACTTTCCTGCAAATTCGCATTGTTCTGTTGAAGCCTTTATGATCTTGAATTATTAAAGGGGTTTGGATTGTATGTGCTGTATGAAATTGATTATCCGATACTGAATAAGTAGAAATTAGGTTTAACTTGCATGGTCTGTAAAATATGGTGTGTGGACGTGCTTAGGCTAATAAGATGATCAAATGTTTTAGTGTTGGCAAATCTGATTGTTTATAGAATAAATAGATAAAATGCCCCAAAAGGAAAAGTAAGTTACTTAACCGTTAGACAATCATTTTTGTTGCAGCTGGTAAGTAACTGATTTTTAAAACTGGTTATTCAAACATTAAAAACTGATCATCTTATCATTGTGCCTTCAAGTTGCAGTGAAAGAATTAAAAGCTCGAAAACATAGATTTAAACACCCCTAAGTTCAATATATGTTATGCAGATTGGTACGAAGCAATGGAGATATTACGACTTTGGCCCTAAAATAGTGCCTCCCCTGATATGTATTCCTGGCACTGCTGGTACTGCAGATGTCTACTACAAACAAATTATGGCACTCTCGATGAAGGTGAGCCATGGTTATTACATTTTCATTTTGAATTTTTTAAATATTGTTATCTCAAGTTCTCAACTCTATCATTGTTGACAAAAAATGAAAGTTAATTAAGAACATATAACAAAGTTTTGGGTATATATGGAAACTCAAAACATATCTGTACATGGAATATGTATTAGTTGCAATAGCAAACGTCTTTGATTTATTATTTTATAATTTTGTATCTTTACCACTCAAGGCTTTATAGCCTGAGAGATAAAACGTGCTTTAGTTCTTAAAAATAGAAGTTTGCCATATTTTTTAGGTTTTGGTAACTGCAATCTTTTGTTTATTTACTTTATTTCTCAGGGTTATAGAGTAATTTCTATTGATATTCCTCGCGTATGGAACAGTCAGGACTGGGTTCAATCATTTGAGAAGTTTTTGGATGTTATTGACGTGCATCATGTAAGATTCTTCTCACTTTATTTATATAAACAATTCCTTTTTTACAACAGTGCTCTTGGAGATCACTTCATGTATGAAATCAGGCATATAGATAAATGACTCAGTATAATATTGGATATTTCTTGAGAATTTTCATCCCAGTAAAAATTAGAGCTTGAAGTCTTGACAATTGTAGGAAGAAATAAGGATGACTGCATTTTGGCTGTTGTTATTATTTCATGTTATTCTTGTAGAACTTTGTTAATCAAGTGTTGATTCGAAAAACTTAGTTGGCTCACTTGGCTGATAGGTCTTTGTGTAACAGATACATCTTTATGGTACTTCACTCGGGGGGTTCTTAGCACTACTTTTTGCGCAACATCGACCACGACGAGTAAAGTCATTGGTACTCTCGAATGCATTTTTGGAGACCAAATATTTTGCAGCTGCCATGCCTTGGGCTCCTGTGTATGTTCCCATATTTATTAATATCTTTTCTGCTAGTCTTTATGTGCGTTTCTGATATCATCTACTGATATTTCTGTAAATATATGCTATTTGTAGCTTCTACTTTCGCCTAAACTGTCTTTACTTCAACACTGTTAATTTATGACTAAATCATTCTGCATCAAGAAATGGTTGAAGTGTAAAAGGAATACTAACTCGTTTCCATATATACTCTTCCTGTTTCAGAGTTAATTGGACCCCTTCTTTTTTGCTGAAACGATACGTCTTAACAGGAATCCCAAGTGGTCCACATGAACCGTTTATCGCTGATTCTGTGGACTTCGTTGTTGCACAGGTGAATTTTTACTTTATAACATCTATCTATTATTCATCTCCCCACTTAAAAATCTTGTAAGACAAAAACTAAATCACTAAAATGACCCTGAGCTTATGAACATGCAGGTTGAGACTCTCTCAAGGGAGGACTTGGCTTCCAGATTGACCTTAACAAGTGATGCTGCTTTGGTTGGACCACTTATGCTTTCAGATTCTTTGATCACGATAGTGGATGTATGCTTCTATTACTCATAGCAACATATGCATTTACTAGTACAAATATTTTGACTGCTCTTGCAAATAAATGTTTCAGTTTCTGCTCATGTTTTGTCTTTTACTAGAGTTATATTAATTATGGACTGTTTGTTTATTCTTTTTCTTAAAGACAAACGACAAATGTGCAATTCCTCAGCAACTTAAAGATGAAGTAAGTGAAAGGTTTCCTGGTGCAAGAAGAGCATACATTAAAAGTGGTGGCGATTTTCCATTTTTGTCACGCCCAGATGAAGTTAATCTGCATCTTAAGGTACATAGCAGTTTTTTTACTTTTTTTTTTTTTCAGTATTATTATCATGTATCTTTTTATATCATGGACTAAACATGACCCAAAAATATTAACTTTTCTTTGCTTTCACACCATAAAAATGAGACCCCCTAAATAAAAAATCTAAAGTCGAAGCCAATTGGAGGTGGTGGTCCAACAAAAGGTATATTATAAATGGTAATTAATGTGTTGACAGTTACATCTGAGACGGGTTGGTGTAGAAGCTCGGGAAGACCTGGTTCCAGGAATTCCAAAGGCTGGTGATGATGGCGGCAGTGGTAGTGGTGCTGGCGGCTCTAGTGAACCAAAAGATGACAGAGAGGATGCTCCAAATGAGGAATCAAACCCTGAAAGCCCTTCCAACAACGAGGGTCAACCACCTCTTGATCCGCAAAATAATGATTCTCACAATCTGGACAACCAACCGCTCCTACTTGCAGCTTTCTTTGAGAAAAAAGAAGTCGTCTTGGCCACAAGTTTTTGGCATTTTGTTCTCAGGTTTTTTGTTCTTTATTATCAGCTTCCCGTAAGCTTGTTAATTTTGTACATTAACAATAAGCATCATCCGCATATTCGTTTGTTTGTGTAAATGGTTACTTTTTTGTCTGTAAAATATTGTTTGGTCATTGTTTTTATACAACCTTTTCATTCTGTTTGGTTGGTTACATCTATGCTGAGAACATGTTTGCTGTATTTTGTTCCTGGAAGTCAATTCTAACCAGAACCAAAGTGGTAACAATTGGTTTAAATTGATTAGGTCTGGTTTTGCGTCATTGTATAACTTTATTTAATGAATTTTGAATAACAGTTGTTTTGTTTTACTCATTTTTTCAACTGAGGCTCATACTCATAATTAAAGGCGCGATGCTATTAGAATTCATTTGATAATGATAATGAAACCAACAATTATTGTATATGTCAATCATATATGATGTGTCTAGACTGTATGTTTCTCGTTTTTCAGCTATAAACATGATCTAGTTTGACTTGGCCCCTGATAGTCTACTATGTAATTTCAACTCGAGTTGTATTCATATCCACGTTGACTTTAGCTAGTCAAACTGAAACTCCAATTTTGTCAACTCCCAGTTGATGAAAAAATATTAGAATATTCAGGCTTAATTCCTATTGGACTCTTTAGAGAAAATTTCTAATAAGTTTGCTGTACTGCAAGATGATTACGATGCAGATTTTCCAGTCTCTATGACACCTCAAAACCAAAAGATTGTGGACAGGTTTATTAGTAGGAGGTTGCAGCTTAGTGATGAGATCTTAAAAGATTGGAATGAGGATATGAAAGAATATTTCTAAGAGAAATGGAAGGAAGGTGAGATAGTGAATGAATCAGATAAGGAAGATGTGTTTGATGATTACTCAGATACTGTATTAACCTTCAGAGTTAGGTTAGATCAACTGGTAAATTTTGGTTCTCATCTATACTACTTTAAAATTTTAGTAACACGCTTACTAATAACTAATAACGGAAAATAAAGTTACATTTGGAAAATTAAGTGTTTTAAATTTGTAAATTTGTAACCGCTCTCAAATAAATATCTAGATATATTATTTAAAAAACACCCCTATAATGACAAATACATGTTATTATACATATTGTACAAACAAATAAAAATACAAAGCTTACAATTGGGCTTATGCTTATGTTATATAAGCGGCTTATGGCTTATATATCATGAGCTAATAAGCCTTTGCTAAGTGTTTGTCTTAGCTTATCATAATTAATAAGGTAAAATGACAAAAAAGTACTTGAACATAAAATGGTGTAGTTATTAAATGAGATTATTGTAACCTTTCTCAAAATACGATATCTTTATCCAAGTTATTACGACATTTAATATTTCATTTAATAAATATTTTACGAGTTTCATTTTTTATTCTTCCATTTTTATGGAAATATTGTACGATTAATATTCCACGTAATCCCGAACCTACAAGTTTAGGTTTAACAACGTCTACGAGTTCAAATAAACATATCTATCACTTAATATACTAAGTTATAGTTTGGAAAGTTTCGACATTTTCATGAATTCTACATTTTAACTCGTCCGGTTTTCAATTTCATAATTTTATAATTTAACGACAATAACTCCCGGAAATCAAAACTACACTCTCAATACTAGACAAGAAAACATTTAGTTTTCTTAGTTTCCACCTCATTATTTCCCTCCCCCTCCTCCTCTTTTTGGACATGTAAAAGGAAAAGATCACCAAGACTTTTGGTCTTGGTGATGAATCACACAACATTAACCAATGAATGAATACCCTTAATCACCAAGTCACACATTTAATGTTCTCATACACCTCATAAGTAGAAGAGTAAGCCAATTTGGCTACTTAAACTACACATGGCCTAATCATATTCACTCTTGCATTAAAACTTGACACTTATCATTACTTAGCTAAGAAGTATGATGAATCACACAATATGAGCCAATAACAAACCACCCTTAATCCCTAAGTCTTGCATAAAAGATCTAAAGGAACACCTCCTCATCTAGTGAGTCATGCTCATGACTCACAAGGCCATATGGCATTGTTATGTTTAATCTATCCTATGATCAAGACACATGCTAAGACTTAGCTAGGAAGGCTTGGTTAGTCATCACTTCCATCACCTCCTCAACACCCTATAAAAACCCCCTCCCCTCCCTTGTCCTTGCCGTCTTACATATCTCACACAAACACACTCTTCAATTGTTTTCTACTTCAAAGTATTTCAAGAGTTAAGATCCTTCCAAAACTACAACAATTGCTTGCATTCTTTAGTGATCATCTGAAGTTTAAATCCACTTGAGTAATTAAAGAATAGCACAAGTCCAAGAGAAGTAGAAGGTCTCAAGTGTGGAAGTTTGTCCTAAGTATTGTCCTTGTTCTAGTTTCCTTCCAAAAAAATCAAGCCTTATAAGCCCTAGTTTATGTTTCCTTAAACATCATCAATTACTTGTTTCCATGTTTAGGCTATAGTATATATGCTCTCTATATTGGATCATGATGTACAAATTGATAAAAACAAGTTAAAAAACTTATAAAGCTTACATGTTAAATTTATGTTAACTAGTGTAAACATAATGAGCTTATGTACAATTTTGCCACAAAACCAGCCATATATAGACTTGGTAAATTATATATTGTTTTAGACAAGGCTAAAATGAAAACGTAGCAATTTGAATCACCTAAAACGAGTACACGAGTCAAAAGATACGGCCAAATGAAGTTACCAAAACCTGAAACTGAAAGCTGGAAAAAGTTTCTGTAATAGAGTTAAAAACACGAGTTTCGAGGCATTTCTGGTCCGATTCATCGAAAAGTTAAAACACGAAAGTTGTCCGGAACGACGTTTTCTTCATAAACTCAGGTGCACGGGTCCGGAAAACACAAAACGATGGCTATTTTCTGTCAAGATTGTAACAACTTTCATATAGTCCCACGGTTATGTACTTAGCTATACGACTAAGGCAAACCAAGCGGCCTAAAGGCCTTAAGCCGAGACCACAGCCACGGCTAAGGCCAAGGCTGAGGTCTCAAGGCCATGGCAACCGAGACCAAAACCATGGCAAGGCCAAGGCTAAGGACTCAAGGCTGCCTAAGCCGAGACCATTAGCCAAGGCCTTAGCTTTGGCAAACCAACACAAACACAATGATTTCACAAAAGGGCTTACTCCCGACCTCGACAACCCATGAAACATCACAAATATCATCACATACTTACAAATATTGAAGCCATCAAATAATATCATATACTCATACTAGGGAATGACTATTTTTGTAATTAACGAGAACATGTAAACAACCATTTTGATTCCTATCAAAACCTAACCAACTTATAACTTTCACATTTAAATTAACCAAAACTCACTTGCGGATTATGACCAAATTCTTTTTGAAAACCATGTAACCGCTTAAACTATATGTCACATAATAAAACGACCAAAACACATGTTTTTCCATATCGAACACTACAAAACTAGGGAGCTTCATGTGAGGGGTTTTCATTTTGGTAAACGGATCGACGAGTTGCTGGATTGACGATTTAAAGTGTCGTAGCTCCTCGAACGTTTACTACATGACCTCTATAAGATAACATACACAAACTACCATATAAAGCATCATGATCAATATAAATGACATATATAGACTCGTATGTTTTCCATAAACTAAGACACGATACCATATTATAGGTTGCTCGTAGAGACTTTCGCGACTCGACTACCATTTTCACTACTCACCAAACATCATAACTCACGGTGAGTTCGTAGCCCCACTCTCTATTGTTTAACTATTTTACAAACCCGTGAGGGGGATACATGCTACTATTTTTCTACTCGAACACAATGCTTTCAACTGTATGCTTATCTGAATGTTTTTATTGTCACTAAGTAGCGATTGCCATATTCAAAGTCCCTATATCATGAACCATTAGTCACTAGCTTAGTGAGCGCGAATATTGTGAATAAGCTTATTGGGATTGACGAATCCCGTTTGTATTGACCTGTTAGGCAATCAAACGCACTATATTTGAGGTCTAGAGGTATAACGGCAAATTACCTTGGTAGGGCTTCTATGTTACTATTATATCTACGTTAACGCTTTGGTTGCATGAGCTTAGTGAAATAATAACTGTTTTGTTTTCTAACTATGAATGTGAGATTAATTACCTCACATTACGATTATTGTGTTCAACGATTTAACTAAACATACGAATTCCAATCAACCTTTATGTTGACTGTTTTAAGCATGTATCTCAGGTCTATAATGATTCGAGGCTGGCACAGAGGAGCACAGATACTCAAGAAGGCTATAAATTTTATTATCATTCGAAAACTCATTTAATGTAATATGTAAACCTTGAAACTATTGGGACCTCATTTTATAAACTCTGTTATTTATGTGATTCGAATGATAAATATTTTAAAACGACTTCATTAGAGTTCGTTTTCTATTGTTATAACTGTTGTGCCATGAAGTAACACCCAGTTTGAATTCCGCTGCGTATCACGAAATTGGGGGTGTTACAATTATAAAAGTCTTTTTGTATAATATTGTTATATAAGTCCACCCTTTCACGTATAAGCCACAAAATTTGAGCCTATCAAAACCCCCTTATATAACCTCATAAGTCCACCCATATACGCTTAGTTTACTTATTTTAACACATATAAGCTAATAAACTTATAAGCACATCATATAAGCTTAGCCAAACACCCCCGAAAACAAGTTGATGGTACATATGTTTTTAAAAACCGGACACGACCAACGGGTTCAACCGATTTTACCAGGAATCAGAGTCACCACCGGTTCGGCTAGCCAATAAAAGCTGTCTGAAAACGAACCTGAGAGGACTGTCGTATCTAGTAAAAAGGGATTAATCGGGCCGGACGAGGATCATTTTCTTGTTTTTCCCAGGTTAATCACCACGTCATTGTTATTTTATTGGTGTCTGAACTTTAATCACAGGGTACCCGCCGCCGCAATGCACGGGTACCTGCAAGTATACTTAAAGGGCTTGATTAATCATCTTGGCATAACTATTTATTCTTAATTAGCAACACGTCCGCGCTGTGTAGTGTATTAGATAGGGAGAACAATTATTAGTGGTAACAGTCAGTAAGAATGCATAGATGTTGTATCATGGTATCTTCGTTAGACGCGGGCGTGAATTAATCATCTCGAAACAACAAGACGACTAGAGATGATATTCGGTTGACCCGGTCGGGTTGGGGTCAATTCGGTTCCGGTCAATCCGGGTCAAGGCTTAAAAAAACATACCCTAACCTGACCCTATTTAAAACTCAAGTCAATTCAGGTCGGGGTCAATTCGAGTTCGGTTCAACCAGAGTATATGTAAAATGATTTAAAAAAATGGCTTACTTCAATATATTTACATTGTAAAAGTGTTAGTCGAGTCAGGTTGATCGGGTTCAGATCAATTTGGGTCGAGACTAATAAAAACATACCCGAACACAACCTTATTTAGAACTCGAGTCATTTGTGTTGACCCGAATTGACCCGAACTTAATTTTGAAACCGAGTAACCCGACCCAAATAGTCATATTCGGGTTCAGGTCGGGTTTGGTTTTATGACACCCCTAACGAGGACCCTAAATTTTCATTCTTATGCTAAAAAATATATAACCGACGTTTTAATGTGCATTTTTCAATTTTCTTTTAACAGTTACTGGTTACTATAATAATTTCAAATGATTTAGACCAACTCTAAATTTTCATTCTATGCATTTAAATTTGCGCTAAACCCGTTGATCAATAGAATATACCATAGAAACTAAGCGGTAGCAGTTACTGCTTTCGACGATTTTATACATAATTATGATTATATTTGGCAGCCTTTTGTGAGATAGATGAGTTTACACGCTTTGGCTGCTGTTGCAGGCCTAACAGGATTAAAGGTAGAAAGGATCTAAGATTCCATGGTGGTTCAAAATCTCTACTAAGCTAGCCAAGCCGAAAGGATAGCCTTATGTTTCTAACAATTCGATTAATATATACTTTTATCTTAAAATTAGGAAAGATTCGGCTGCAACTTGCACTAAGAAACTTGAACAAACAAGCACCCAATCATCTCAATGCCTCCTAATCTTTGATAACTGAGCATGCTCACCATCAGCATCCGGTCTCCTTCTCACACCCGCACGTGAACGGGAGACACTTCCATCATTCCCCTGCCCTGACTGCTCAACTGAAGGCAGTGCCCAACCACCCCTTCTTGGCTCGCCCAACCCTAGAACATTAATAAGAGATGAACAGGGTATTTTGCAGTCAGCATATGCCAAACTGAAATAATACTATGCTATAGCTATTGCTGTAAAACTAAAAATAAATAAAGAAAAAAGAAGCTGTCCTAAAACCATATGGACTCGAATGAAACAAATTTGATGTATGAAAATGACAGTAAAAACGAAGTGGGTGTTAAAAGAAAGTTAAAGTAGGATGGCAGTAAAAAAAGCGACCAGGGGGTGAAAGATAAAAACAAACTCTAGGAATATGATGAACTTAATCCTTATACCAAATAATTACACAATGAAGGAAAATGGCCACTCATACTTTTTGATTTGGAATGATGGGCGGTCCGGATCAAAATAGGTTTGGTTTGATATGGACAAATTTGATGTATGGCTCATTGGCTTGTGTCAGATTGGGTTGACCAACCAGCAAACACATTTTTGTGATATAAACAAACCATGTGCTGCATATGATAACAAAATAACCCAGACTTTCTTTATAAGGTGATTTAGAATTTGTTCTTTTATGCATTTAACCGATGACTTTCAACGCGTTTGACCCATTTTCTTTTTAGTTAGATCCTTTAGCTTAACTCACTTGCCCGTTAAAGATACAACATAGCCCAAATAAACCAATTAAGAGACAAATGGGTTGATATTGCAACATAACATACCTTGATGAGTACTAGATCCAGTCAAGCCAGGTAGATGCTTCCTAGCTTTTCCTTTCCATGCCTCTTCGAATCCACCAAGTTCATCTGATAAAGAGCCAAAACCAAGCCACAATTACTCACTATACACTAAATCATATCCTCCTGAATGCTTTGCAAATTTGAACAACATATATACCTTCATCAATGTTGTGCAACACTTGCATTGTATCCACTTGACCATCTGATTTTAGATTCCTCGTCAGAGTATGCCCCTAGCAGCATGCACACCGCAGCTTATTAGACCACTAAACATACGACATATAAGAAGGCATTAGCAATCAATCACAAACATACCTTATCATGAATTCCCCTTGAAAGCCTATGAGCTGCCTGGGCTGTAACTGAATCAGCTTCTTTATATTCTTCAAATCTCAACTTAAATCCCACATAGCATACAGTTACAGTTAATGCATATATATAAAAAAAAAAATAAAATTCAGAAAACATGTTTACAATACTTACTCCATCACTGCCAGTCCTTTTTGTTGTAGAGGAAGTATAGTATGCTCCATTAGAACCCCCATATGTAACCGTAGAGCTCTGAAAGGTGAAACTTTGAGCTTGAGGACCTGAACGCGTATTCATCATACCGAAGTCATTTCCGAACTGTGTCAGCCTCGAGTCCCTTGACTCTCTACCTGCAATAGGACGACTGATATTCATTTGCATCATTGTTAACTACATCAAACATAATCTGATTACTCAGCAACCTTTAGAAGATAACACATATCCAGTTTGCAGCAGAACTCAAATGTTTTAGTCCATCTGCTGCTACATGATATCATAAATAGTTCGTGTGGTTTTCTCAGAATTAAGAAAATGGTCTCTCGCTGGTATCAGTTATGGAAATGGTCCATAGAAATACTGTTTTCTTTCACATTTGGTCCCTTGAGTATGCATTTAATTTCACTTTTGGTCCCTCAAGTGTGTAGCTAGTTTTTCTTTTGGTACCTAAATGAGTAAATGATAAAGAGAGGGACAAATTGAAGAAACAGTGTTGCTTTAGGCATCGCAATAGTATTGGCGAGGACTATCTGTATTTGGCAAACCAATGAACCAGTTATGTTTGTACCTTGTATAATAGAACTTTAAAGCACAGCACTTTCTCAAATTCTCTCAGATTACGTAGTTGCTTCGGTCTCTTCTGATGTCCAGAGTCTCTATTCATGTCAATTCAGTCTCTTATGGCCTTGATTTTGGCAACGAGTCTGCTTTCATGGATTCTATATGCGTGTTCTCTAAAAGGATTTGTCTTGACAAATAGGCTTGATCCTAATGGATTCATGTCCATGAAAGGACCCCACCAGGACAGAGGGGAATATACCACCAAATGGGCGTCAAAGAAGGTCATAAAGGATCCGTCTCAAAAAGGTAGGCATCCCTCAAAACCAGCATGGTCACCAAAACTGAAGTAAAGGGATTTAAATTATCTGCACCTGCATCTTTCAACTTATTCCATAAAGATTATCATGCAAAAGTGATCTATGATCATGCAAAGACTCACAAACGATAAGCTCAAAGAAAGGGACAAATATCAGTGGCAAGCAACAAGTGGTCAAAAACATGATATAGGATACAATCATGAAAGCATACAAAATGCAGAATCAAGATCATGAAACATATCAGAATCTGAAACCAATGCAAAGTGAAAAGATGCAGAATTGAAAAAAAAATACAGTTAATAGCATCTAACTAATGATTCAAAATTGCTTAGTCGTATACTGCAAAAAGGTACGCTTTTTTTTTTACCATATATCAAGTGGCCTTATATACCCTTTGTCTATCATCATTCTCATTCAATTCATTTCAATATTGGAGAAGGGCAGCGTGGAGTAAACTAGACAAGACTTTGGATTGACTATTTGGGAAATACTGGTCGAAGCAATAACAGAAACATTTATACTTTCATAATCCCTGGATAGAATTCTAACAGGGTCCTACTCTGACCTCACTCTCAAGCTATTGTCTTTATAGACATCGACTCCCATTGCTACTGAGTTCTATTATTATTTTTTTCTCTTTTTCAATGGAAAGTAACCCCGTAAGCTAAAATGGAACTTGCGTACAAAACTGAGAAAATCATCATATGCCCTAGAAGACAGATTGTAACACCTGATACACATATCCATTTGCAGACACACTAAAGTTTCAACAGTACTCTTTTAGATATAGCGAGTAACGACACATCTAATGCGTCACCTCCGCGTCAAACTAATGCATCAACTACCTTAACTTCCTTAACACGTGCGTAAAGGGTGAACTATATATAAACATTAAAATAACAATACTACAACAACAACAACAAGAAACTCAATCCCGTTGGAGTAGGGTAAGGGGGAGGTGAAAGTGAAATGTAGACAGATCCTACCCCTACCACCAGGATAAACCCGACAGTAGAGAGACTACTTCCAGGAGGACCTCCGGCCAGTGTAATTGTGCAGTTGAGAAAAGTTCAAGAAAAAAAGAGCGTGAAAGTGCAAAAACAAGAACAGGGAAACACATAAAACATACGACGGGAAGCAAGCAAACAAGCCATGAAGAAAAACCGTCAACACAAACACAAGGGCAAACAGGCATACAAAGCAAACAAAAGAACATACAAGCATACAAAGCAAATAGGCATAATACCATCAAAAGAGCAAAGAAGACAAAATGGACATACACAAATAATAGCAGACGCCGCAAGAGAAAACAGAAAATAGAATAGATAAAGCGGAAAAGAGACAGGGGCACACGAGTAAAACAAACAAGCATAAAAGGAAAAATAAAAAATAAATAAATAAATAATACAAACACCAAAAACAAAACATAAACTTCATAAGTTACCAAAACATAACCAACAAACTTATATTCTAAATTAACAAGCATATAAACTAAATTTCAGTCTATTTATAAAAATCATGAATAAGAATATTGAGTAGATGATACATACAGTAAATTTGAAACCCTAGATAGATAGATACCTTTGTCGAAAACAGTACGATTTTAAATGACGAAATTCAGAGAATATGAATCGAAATTCGAGACTTGGTTTATGAATGGTACAGATGAGCGGCAATAGAGGTTTCTGGAATTGTTTATTACCTAATTTTTACCTTTAGCTTCCACGCGTGTATAAGTCGTACGGAGTGTTTGTTAATAGTCGACATGGTATTTATGTCGGTGGCTTTAGCTTTACATCGCTTTCTATCTTTATAATTAACTTTACTATTATTAACATAGTGTAATAAGATAATTAATTTCATCTTAAAATATACCCCACTTAAATATAAATATACCCATCAAAACACGCACACACACGACTCGGTCTTGGGTTGCAAATTTGTCATGGAAGACACGTTGATGGTGAGGTGTAACAAGGAGGACTCGGTCTTCAAGTTGTTATTACGGATGGTTTAAAGTAGTTTTCAATGACGTTATTCATGTAAGTCATTGAGTGCGAGGTATACTCTTCATTTAAAGTGCAAAGAAAAGAAAATGTGAAAAGGAAATTGATAACTCTCGTTATAGGCTTGGCGGTGTGTCTTGTTAGTCGATATAATATGGCGGCTTTTAGTAGTTTGTTAGGCTTGGTCCATTTACATGTTTATCTAGAATAGTCTTTTGTACATTATATATTGATTTGGGTTGAATAATACAAGGCAAGGCAATTACTCTAAATTACATGGTAATTAGAGCCATTAATTATCCTCTTATTTTTCTCAAACAAAATCCCGTAACCCCTCACCCCCACCCTCTAAACCTTACGTCTAAAATTTCATCTCCTATCTTAGAAACACGAATTCTTAATTTTCTTTTTTGTATTACTTGTCATTCTTCTTTTTCACTATGGTTAATGAAATCCCATCTAATTCCATGAATAAACACTTGAGAACAGAGCGGTAGTTCAACTATGCTCTTTTCTGAAAGCCACTTATGGATTTGAAGATAGGCGCAAAGCTATACATGATAGTAGCTTAAAAGATGGTGCAAATAAATGAATAATTATGTTACACAAAATGTGGCACGTTCAAATGCCACTGGTATTTTTCA
Source organism: Artemisia tridentata subsp. tridentata (assembly GCA_021014915.2). NCBI lineage: Eukaryota > Viridiplantae > Streptophyta > Magnoliopsida > Asterales > Asteraceae > Artemisia > Artemisia tridentata. The sequence continues at coordinate 253,854,530 of CP139506.1, forward strand.
TACAAGTCAAGCACATCAGTGGAATCCCTCTAGCCTAAATATTTGGCACACTTTAGGCCCTTCTTGGTTGAACAAGCTGGCCCAAATGCCAAATTCTAGTGCACTTATTTCAGACCAGCATGACCTTTTGCATAGCAATCAGTCACAGCCCAACAGGCCCAGTCCATTTTTCAGCAGGTCCAACAGCCTTCTCCGGCCCAACAGATGTTGATCCCTAACGCATTTAGTACTATGACTAATGAGGATCCTACTTGGAACATGGACACATGTGCCTTTTTTCATCTCAACTCACATACTTGTAACTTAAGTACTATTTTTAACACATGTTTATATCCATCTGTTCATGTCGGTGATGGGAAAACTATACATGTCACCAACACGGCCTTAGCATATTGCCAACTCTTAAGCGTCCTTTGTATCTTCATAATGTTCTTGTCACAACTAACATAATTAAAAATCGTATTTTTGTGCGTCAGTTTACTAAGGATAATAAATGTATTGTTGAATTTGATGAATTTGGTTTCTCTTTAAAGGATTTCTTGACTCGTCATATCTTCCTAAGATGTTGTTAGTTTTATTGACATAAATTAGTAGTATATGTTAGGATCGAACTAGAGACCACGAGATTGTACACTTTACGTATGAGAATTAAGGATTAAATAATTTAATGTAAAACGTTATATTTAATTATTAAATACACAAAATAACGACTAACGGACGTTAAGTAATTAACGACAATTGACTAACAACCGTTAAAAATAAAAGGGAAGGACTATAGATGAAAATAAAGGTCAAGAGGGTTCTAGAATCCCTTGGGGATTCATAACTGATCGGCTAGGGCTAGGAGTTTCCTATTCCTAGTCTAACTTGTCCTCCAAGATTTTCATGCTATATATACAAGGCCTAGGGTACATTGTTTTGTAACTTCTGTACACACACTATACCCAAACCTTTGTTCTCTCTTCTCCTTTTGTGGTGATCGGCCGAATACCCTAACACATAGGGTTTCGGTTTTGTTTTTTATAAAACAAAACTATTTTGTGTTTTATTGAACTATCATTCTCTTTCATAAGTTACATATTAAACCCTCATCTTTGATAAAGGTCATAAATAAACCTTAATTTTGGAAATTGTCATAATAAACCCCAAACTATGATATTAGTTATATTAAACATTTAAGTTTAATTGTCATTTATAACCCTAAAAGTTATTAATTATGGAAACTTGCTAAATATGGAAACCTGCTAAAAATAGAAAGTTACTTAAAATGGAAAAGCAATTAATTAAAAATGATTTGTAATCCCCTTCTACTCCTTTAGGTGTGAAGAAGGAGAGACTCTGAGCTGTTTCCATATCCTGTGTTTTTTTCTGTTTGTGCTTTCGTCATAAGGTACGGATACTCTACCCTTTTTAGTAAGGGTGTCTTTTCACCTATGCATTGATGTTGAGCTATGATTTAAACCTTTGCCATGATCCTTTTGACATGAACCTTTTGACATGAACCTTTTGATATGACTTTGAGATATACCTTCTGATTATGACCTTGAGATGCACTTTGATATGACATTGAGACCTGACTCTTAGTTTGATACCCGAGCCATGTTATGTTACCTAGCCAGGAAGGTAACCTGGCCATGTCTGTGATGCACCACTGGCATGACTCCCGTGTGGGGGAGTGATTTCTCACACCGTCCCTTTTATGATTTTCTGCCATGGCTACTATGATTTTGAGATGACTTTGAGTTTGGGGGCGTATGGGTTGCAATCCTAGATTTGTATGTTTAGTGGATTTAACTATGACTTTGAGTTATGACTTTGAGGTGACTGGTACTGTGTGCAATACATGCCTTTCACATTTCTGGGAGCTGATCACTCCACCCTTTTGATACATGAGGACACCCCTCATATTATCTGGTTGCCTAAGAGGTATCCCCTCTGATTGTGAGATTATGACTTTGAGATATGATGTTGAGATTATGACTTTGAGTTTTGGGGCTCGTGGTAGATGACTATCCTATTCTTCTCTTATTATCCATTTATTTCTTTTATACCTTATGACATTCCCATTGCCCATATTATATTTCTGTTTCGTTATTCTTTGCTTTGTATATGTATCTGTTCACTGAGCTTTTTAAGCTCAGCCGCACGTTTTCCTTTCGTGTGCGGCAGGTAATAAGCAGGACGACGGGTTTGGGTATGAGTGAAGAGAATTTTGGACTTAGAAGACTTTGATAGTGTTCTGAAGTAGAGACCATTAGAAGGAGTTGCTTTTGCAGACTTAGTGTTTAGTTTTGTTTCCATTGCAACCATGTAAATCTCAGAATTTCATTTGTAACCTTTGAGAATTTTTGTATTACTTGACATGTATGCTTTGTTTTGATCTGATGTGAAACCATTGTGTGACATCTTTACCCTTGTCGGGTTGGGGTGTTACAATTCGGTATAGTACGTGTGTACAAGAACGTGGTACTAACACACTATTGTTAGTATTTTGGATTGAATTGTAAAATGGTAAGGGACAATTTGTTAATCCACTTATAAACCCTAATTAGGGTTCTTGATCGTTTAATTGAAGAATTGCTAAAAGGTACGCATACATTTTATATTCGGTTAATTAATTATGTGTTATATGATCTATACGCTTCCGCATGTTTCTTTGATGTTTATGTGTTTAATTATGATTAGTCATGTTATTCAGCTGAAGACTCGGTCACCCCGAGTACTTATTAGCACATCATAGCTCGTAGGATTATCAGTAATATTATTAGTAGCTTAGTTATTATTATTAGTATTGTGGAGTGGGTCGGGTCTTTACCCTCTGTCAGCTCACTCTACAGCCCGCTAGGGGCATAATATATTGTACTATAAATACTCCTTTCCCACCCATGGGAAGGGTTGGACCTTTCAAGCTAATAGATTACAAGTTACTTTCTCTCTCTAAAAGGCTCCCACTTTCTCACTCTAAGTTCTTGTCCAATCGATCCAAACAAGCCTCAAACTAGTGATTCTTGTATTGTGAATACCCTACAATTGGTATCAAGAGCCATGGTTAGGTCCATGAGAGTTGGTATTCACGGATTTGTGTAGTTTTTGAGGTTTTTCTTCTTGGTTCGATTTGTAGTTTTAAGTTTCTCTTTGGTTAGGTTTGATTAGTAGCATAAATTTCATTTTGTGCTTTGTTTAGTGATTAGAAGTTGTTTTACTTTGTACTTTCTAGCTTAAGAATAGTATTAGAGTGGTATTTGGTGTTTGGATACACAGATCTAAGAACGGTGTGGTGACTTTGGGGAAATTCGTGGGTATTTGGTGTATTGTTCTTGGCAGCGGTTTGTGTCATTAGGACGTATTCTTGGACTCGGTTTGTGTCAATTCATTGACACGGTTTGTCCTATTACCTGTTTAGGCAAAAAGACAAAAGGCAATGATAGCGACGTGCTTGGGAGTTTGTGTCTACTCGGTTTGTCCCTGCTGCGCGTACTCGGTTTGTGTAGACTCGATTTGTCTCTGAGAAATTTACTCGGTTTGTGTCTACTCGGTTTGTCCCAGCTGCACGTACTCGGTTTGTGTAGACTCGGTTTGTCTCTGAGGAATTTACTCGGTTTGTACCTACTCGGTTTGTCCCAACTGCGTGTACTCGGTTTGTGTAGACTCGGTTTGTGTAGACTCGGTTTGTCTCTGTGGAATCTACTCGGTTTGTACCTACTCGGTTTGTCCCAGCTGTGTGTACTCGGTTTGTCTCTGGGGAAGTTACTCGGTTTGTCTCTACTCGATTTGACCCAGCAACGTGTACTCGGTTTGTCTCTGAGGAGTATACTCGGTTTGTGTCTTGGTGATTTTAGAAATTCCCGCGAAAGATTCAATTTCTCGGTTAAATCACCAGATCTGTAAAATCCCGTATTCACTATGACAACTAACTCAGACTCCCTTATTTCGGAGGTTCTCAAACTGTACGATGTTGTCAAGGATCATGGGAACTATAATTTCACATCTATAACAGAAACAAATGATACTGATTCTGCTGGAACTGATGAGTCACATTCGCAGTCACACATGGATGAATGCCTTCAGGTTATGCAGTTGGCTAATGATAAGGACAGTCAAGTAGCATGCTTCAGTTCACTTTTATCACACATTAAGGTTTTGTTTGGTAAATCTGAATACGTGATGGGGTACAAACGGGCTTTCGCTTCACTCTTTGGTCAGGAAATTGGTGATTTCACAGTCATAATGACATTATATCTGGATCAACTAGAACAAGAGCTGGTCAAGGAAGAATATTCTGAAGATAAATCCAGAGCGGCTCTCAATGTGATCAACAATCAACTCCAAGTGTTCATCAACTCTCAATACACTATGGATTATAATTATGACTGCCAAGTGACTAAAGAGTGCTTTGCTAAATATACTGGGTCAGAAGTTGAAATGTACAAGACGACACTGCTACTGCTGATGAGGGATGTCCAGGGGTTCATTGAGGAAAAAGGTGAACTGGGTAGGAATGGAACTAAATCAGACAAGACGGATGATGGTGTCAACACAGGAAGTAACTTCACAAGATGTGAGAAGGAATCCTACGAACCTGAAAAACACCAAGCACAGACCACTGTGGTACATCTGTCTCATCTAGATAATACTGTTTCTACTGTAAGTGTGCATGACAATTCGTCGAATTCCTTGCCTACGGCTTAGTCTTTCAAATCACCTGATATGATTGAAAAAAAGGTTTACAATGAACTTTTAAAAGGATTTTCAAAACTTGAAAAACATTGTGTTGATCTTGAAATTTCAATGCAACAATTAAAAGAAAAGTTCCAAATTAACCTTCCATCAAAAAATCCGGAATTACCTGACTTTCGGGAATTTTTCATGATAAATGAGTTGAAAGATCAGCTGGTGGCCAAGAACGCGACTATTAACATGTTAAGGACCAAACTAAGTGAATTGCAAGAAAAGGTCAATGATGATAAAACCTCACATGACTCAAACACTGTTGAGTTACAGGCTGAACAAAACCTTAGGAAAAGTTTCTCATTAGCTTCTCGTAGGAATGACTTAAAGAAGTCGGCCAAGAACAGGGTGAATCCTAAGTCTGTCAAATCATCAGTCTTGGGAACACCTTCTTTAAGGTGTGCTCCCCAAGTTGGTGAGACTAAGAATTTGCCTAAATTAGTCACTTCACAACCTAGACATAAGGGAACATTAGCTAAGAGTCACTTTCAGGATAAGTCTCACATGACACCAACAAAGGAAGATAATGTTCATGTCACTGCATCCATTACTTCGGCAAATAATCACCATAGGCCTGTAAAATTAATGAAGCACCCTAGGAAGCCTAATAGATCTAGTGCTGAAAAACAAGAAACTTTCTCTCATAAAAACACTAAGGTGCCTCAGAAACAGAGCATATTTAGAACGTGCCTAAGATGGTTGCCAACTGGTAGATTATTTAAGAAAGTTGGTTGTCAGTGGGTACCTACTGACACGGAAAATGCCTCTATGAATGTTTGCAAGAAATCACAGAGACAGGACCCCATAGTCACTAACCAATACATATGCAAACAAAATACTTATGATAGTGCAGGGAGACGGTTTCCGCGTGCAGCTACTCTCACAGAATGCATCATGAAGAAACTCAAGGTGTGGCTACCAAAGGGGAGATCAACTCCCAAAGAGGAGGTTAAGAAAACACACCTGTGATGCAAGGTGACAATGACTTTTGAACATCACAGTTCAAAACTCGTACTGTTCTGATGAAACGATTCTCATGTATCCTTTTCTTTTTCTTGTTGTGTATAGTTTCTCTTTGTTTATAGGTGCATGTGTTGTGTGTATATAGTCATATGAATAAGGAGAGGCATGTCTTCTGGATATCGATAACATTTACGATCCTAGAAATGTCATTCAATAATGACACGGGGTTTTAAATGAAGCTCGAACAGAAGTTGTTCCTTATAAATAAATCATGTCTCTAAGGTTTGCTATTACTTTAGATAGCAACCCGCGTTCCCAGGTGAAGACAGTTTGTCATCATAATGACAACTATTCTTCAAGGTGATGTTCACCTGAGCATGGATTACTTTATATTCATGCTCATTCATATTTATCACCGAGTAATAAATTGTTGCTCAATCAATCAATGTCTACATTTCTATACAGAAGGTTAGTCATTGATTGAGGGGGAGAGCTACAGCAATTTAAACTTGCCTATGAGCTAAATCTATAGCATCTGTTTGGGCTATCACTATGTTTTTAGGAATTCTGTGAGTTGAGTTTGAAAGCTGTGGATGCTGTTGAGTGTAAGAATTTTCTAGTGTCAGGATAGTCAGAGACCAAATGTGCCATTCAACTAAATAGAGAGAGTCAAGGGTTGGTATTTTAACTTGTTACCTAGGCGGTTTGTCAAGTCAACAAAGACAGGGACCAGAAGTGTCATTTGGATAAAGTGGAATGTTAGGTGTAGATATTTAAAGATCAAAACTCATGCGGTTTGTCCACTAAATAGAGAGAGTTAAGAGTTGGTATCTTAACTTGTCACCTAGGCGGTTTGTCAAGTTAACAACGACAGGGACCAGAAGTGTCATTAGGACAAAGTAGAGTGTTAGGTATAGATATTTAAAGATCTAAACTCACTCGGTTTGTCCCTAATCACTCTCTCTCTCTCCTCCTTATCAAACCGAACCAATTTTTCTCTATCTAAACCCTCGATCTTTTGTTCTATCCATCCATCGAGCTTTATCCTAGGTAATTAATGATTCTCTTCCATATCAGTAGACAAGTTCTCGTATCAGTCCTAGATTCTCATCGTTTGATTTGGTTTTTCTAGGTTGATTCATACGTCGCTTCAATCGATCCTAGGTTTGTCTTTTGTTATTTGTTTTGATTGATGGGAATCTTATCTATGTGTATAATAACTGTTATCGCATGCTTTGATTGCTTCATTTTTTAAGATATGATTCGGATTGTGGTGATTTATCTTACGAAGTTTGACTCCAAAAAGTCAAAACTGTTCTTGTGTCTAGGTGTAGTTAGTATAATCTTCGATTGGCATGTCTCTAGGGTTGAGTGCACTATTTTTGCTAACAAGTTGAGGAATCGGTTCGTTTAAGAAGTTAGCTATTGTATGATTGGATTCACTATGTCGATTGATTGGTGATTCGGTTTTGAGTGAGGTTGGGCTAAGATAGGGTTGATAGCCTTAAGGTTTCGCATAGTTCCCTGTTTATACATACAGTGATTAATCTATTTCGTGAGATCATGTTCAACGATGTGGGTTGTATGTTCTTGGTTGAATTCTTGCAATGCGTAGTATGTAAACTCTGTGTGATGTTATTGATATGTTTGAGAAGTATTTAGGCATGTCTAGTGTTGTTAATGTAATGTCTAATCTGTAATTATTGCGCTCAAATATAATCAAGAGTGTTGTTTAGATGGTATGTTCTTCGATGCGGTTTGTCTGAATGGTTATGTGGCTGCCTGTATGTGTGTCCATGAACTCGGTTTGTCCGTTTGCTCACTAACGCGGTTTGTCTGATTGCTCATGGACTCGGTTTGTCCAATTGCTCACAGACTCGGTTTGTCCATGTGCTCACGGACTCGGTTTGTCCATGTGCTCACGGACTCGGTTTGTCCATGTGCTCACGGACTCGGTTTGTCCATGTGCTCACGGACTCGGTTTGACCATGTGCTCACGGATTCGGTTTGTTTAAGTGCTCACGGAGTCGGTTTGTCTATGCGCTCATGGACTCGGTTTGTCTAAAAGCTCACAAACTCGGTTTGTTTATTTGCTCATGAAGTCGGTTTGTCTAAATGCTCATGAACTCGGTTTGTCTGAATGATCATGAACGCAGTTTGTTTATATGGTCATGAATGCTGTTTGTATGCTTAGTCATGTATAGTCATGAATGCGGTTTGTCCACATATTCACGATCTCGATTTGTCTATGTGCTTATAATATCAGTTTGTCTATATGCTCTCATGTATACATTTAAGCTATGCAGTTGATACTTTAGTATGTACTTGATGTATGATGCATATTTGGTCTTTCATAATTGAATGCTACTTGACTTACTGTAGTCTCTTGCAATGTTCACTTAGACTATGTGCTAACCTTGAGGATTAACTCCCGTCTAACTAGTATGGGCATACTGTCTTTTTGTGAATGTGTGTCTGTAGATACAATGACTGATACGGAGATCACCACTTCTTCTGAGCCAAACCCCGAGGACTCAACACCTGTTCGCACAGATGAACAAATCCTTCCAAAGAACAAATGGATCCCTATTGGAAGGAGCAACTATTATATAGATGTGGCAAGACCTCAACCCAATCCTATTTACAAGATATCTGTTGATATCTTGAAGGAAACTACTTTCTTCAGAGCATTCACAGCATGTGCAACCGTTCCCTCTGTATACATACAGCAGTTCTGGAATACGATTCAACTCAACAAAGACACCGGAAATTACCATTGTCAGTTAGATGAACAATGGTATGAGCTGACCAAAGACACCATCAGAGGGGCTCTTCAGATCTCACCTGTTGTCATTGATAAACCCTTCACTCAACCTCCTACATCCGAGGCTCTCGTCCACTTCATTAATGATCTGGGTTATCCATCAACCATCCTCAAGGTGTCAGCAATCGTCACCAGTGAAATGTATCAACCATGGAGAACACTCGTCACCATCCTCAACCTATGTCTTACTGGGAAGACTTCGGCTTTTGAAAAACCTAGGGCTCCCATGCTTCAAATTCTATGGGGAATTGTTAAACGTTCCAACATAGATTTCGCTGAAAGAATCTGGGAAGAATTCATTCACTCAATTCACACTTTCCTAGAAGACAAAGTAAAACTGGAGTCTAATCTAGTCAGCAGGAAGAAAGTTAGAAAGATATTAATTCCTAGCATCAGGTTCACAAAAATGATAATCCACCACCTCTACTCTCTTCACAAGTTCCATCCCAGAACTAATTCTCCTCTCCATTTGTCCTCTGAAGAATTTGTTCTGGGAAATCTCAAGTGGGCTGCTAAAGGGGCCGATCAAGAAGTATTTGGAAGACTCATTCCTGAGCTCCTTATCTCAGATAATATTCGTCAAGCCTCCTATTATAAGGATTATCTGAGCAAAATAGAGCAATATCAGAAGTCCCTCTCTGATAAGGTAAGAAGTGAAGCCGAAACCCCTGAACCAGAAACCCAGAAATCCATCAAACAAACCCAATCTAAATCAAAATCAAAGAAAAGAAAGGATGCACCCACAGAAGTTGAGGGATCTAAGAAAAATAAGAAGATCAAAAGGAAGGCATCAAGCAAGAAGGTGAAATCCAAGAGAATCAAGACGAAAGGTCGAGATGATGATGAAGAGATGGTGGGACCTGAACTAGGTCTAAGGGACGAAGAAGATCCGGTTCTACAACAAGCCTTGGAGTTGAGTGCTAAAGAACATGCTGAATCAACAAGGAGTGCTACGAAAGGAGTTGTCCTTAGAGAACCTGTTGTTGAGAGCAGTAAGCCATTACCTGAAGTAGAGGGCAAAGGTAAAGGAGTAGCTACAGTGGTCCAAGCTGCTAAGACTCTTCTTACCATATCATCTCCGGCATCCAAGACAACAACACGATTTGTGCTCAGGAAACGTGAGCAGGGATCATCTAGAGCACTTGACCTTTCTGAAGGACATCAAGAAGAATCACCAAGCTTAGAAGTTGCTCAAGATTCCAGTGATACAGAAAGCGATGAACAGTTGTTCAAGGAGAAGAAGGTGGAGATGAAGATCACACATACAGAAGTAAAGGACCCACAAGATCAAAGTGAGAGTCAAGAAGAGGAAGTTCATAAGGAAGCTGAGTCTGGTAACGTTATTAAAGAAAAGAAGGAGGAGATGAAGGTCACACATACTGAAATTAAGGATCCACAAGATCAAGGTGAGAGTCAAGATGAGAAAGTTCAGAAAGAAGCTGAGTCTGATAACATCATTAAGGAAGCTCATGATCAGATAACAACAACCACTACAGAACCTCCACAAGAAATACAACATGAAGAATTCGTGGCTTCTACATACCCGGGGATTCATGAGAATCTGAAAATGAAGGAGGATGAGCAATCTCACCTGAATGAACCAACAGGGTCTACTGGCACTCTATCGTCTCTGAAGAACCTTGACATCGACTTCAACTATGGTGATCAATTCATCCTGGATAAAGCCAACGACAACACCACAGAGACTGACATACCACATGATGATAAGGAAGTAGAGTCAATGGTGTCCGTACCAATCAAACAAGACATGTCTGGTATTAAATCTATGACAATTCCTGTATCCACAACAACAACTATCATAGTAGATCCCTCACCAGAAGCAACACCAACGACACCCATCCTCCCTGAACTACCATCTGATTTAGCATCACAACTAACTGCCGCCACAAAGCTCATTGATGACATGTCACGGAAGATGAATAATTATGAGCAGAGACTACTTAATGTGGAAAAGCTTAATATAGATCAAAAGGTGGCTCAAGCTGTGAATGATCAAGTAGAGGAAGCGGTCAGATGGGCAATGGAAGCTCCTATGAAGACACGATTCAGAGATCTTCCTACAACTGATATGAAATCAATTCTCTATGACAGAATGTTTGAATGTGGTCAGTATCAAGGCCACGAAGATCATCAACAGCTTTATAAAGCTTTGGAAAAATCGATGAGTCGCGATAATCAGGATTTCCTCATGGCTGAGCTTGAAAAACAACGGAAGAAGAAGAAAAGGAGACAAGATAAACCCAGTACACCCCCTGGCTCTCCACCACATCCTCCTCCACCTTCTCCACCTGGTGGTGGATCTGGAGCAGCAAAGATGTCAGGAACTTCATAATCCACTCAAGCTCAATCTCATCATCATCCAACTGAATCTTCTGGTGGTAAAGACCAAGTCACTGCTTCTTCTGGCCCAAGCACATCTAAGGGTATTTCAAAGGCAGGATCGCTTGCGTGGACCACAGTTGATGACAAATTTAAGCCCTCGTTCTCGCCAGTTCCTGAGGATTTTGTCATGAATGAGGAATCGGTTGAAGATGATTTGTCTACTCAAACTGATGAAGAAGATGTCTCAGCTAACACCAATATCCCAACTGTTGATCCTAATCAGAAATGGTGGTTGGAATTCTTACGCACAGACAAACCTGATGACTCAGAATCCTCAAGAAAACGACCCACCAGGGAAGATATGGAATCTTGGATAAAACCTGTATCTGAAGAAGATCAAGAACCGATTCCTGAACCTAATTGGTCTATACCATCATCAGACAAAAGCATTCCTGTAAACAATTGGGCAGCTACTATTGCTTCGCAACATAACTCTCCATCAGAGAACTCATTGCTGGCAAAGACTAACGACATGGGGGCATTTATTAGTTGGTTCTGTAAAAAGAAAGGCATTACAACTCTCACTCCCCAAGACTTGGAAGGTCCTGCATATGAAATCGTCAAAGTGTTTCATCCTGATGTGCATCATCTTCAATATCAAATGGAAGAATGTCATAGACTATTTACTGATCAAGTTGATGACCGGATTCTTTCCTACGACGTCAACCGACCTCTTCCCTTTGATGGTCCACCAGGTCAAAAGAACCTTCAAGCAGATCTCTTCTTTAACAACGATCTGAATTATCTCCGGTTCGGGAATAATGGTGATCGTCAGGCATTATCCATTTCCAAGATGAAGGCGGCTTACTACCCTGACGTTGGGCTAGAACAAATGGTGCCTGATCAAGTATGGTCAGATAAAGAATACAAGTTTGAACTTACTGCATCTTATGGGGTCACACATTGGTGGTTCCACAAGAAGAGATTTTACATTGAACGGCACGCAGGAGAGGGTAGTCGTCAGGGTATACGCTCACATCTAAGAATCTTAAGTGTTGTCAAAGTTGATATTCACCCAATGTATGGATATGAGTATCTTAAAAGGATAGTGCTTCGTCGTGCTGATCAAAAGGAGTATATCATTTCTGAAAGCGACTTCAAACATCTATCTCCGAGTGACTTCGAGGATCTCTTCCTTCTGAATCTTCAAGGGCACCTGAATCATCTTCCACCGCGTGACAAGAAGGCGCTTGCGGCTGCTGTTAACTTATGGATCCGGGGTCTTGTCATCAGACAAAGGGTGAGTGATTTTCAACTAGGGATAGAGAGCTATCAGACCAAACTCAATCTCACTAGGCCAAATTGGGAACGTAAGGGTCTCGAGTACATTCACGACTTTAAAGTCATCGAATCTCCAAGAGCAGTCAAGTTCACTGACCAACATGGAACTCCTATGATGATGCAACTCAGTGAGATTCATAAGTTCAGCGATGGTACCCTGAGAATGATCGATGAAGCACTGGATTTCAGGATTAAAGACTTCAAGTTAAATCCTCATAACCCACAATTGAAGACTCAGTTCTGGACTGATCTGGATGTACAAAGGAGCAAAGAGTTTATGAGAGCCATAGAGCGCAGACTGAAAACAAGAAGGATCTTTCGCAACCTGGAAAGCTTCGTTGGGGGTAGAGTTCGTGAAGGAGATTACAGATTGATGGAAAGAACGACATGAGCTGATTCACTCCATAAGTGGTCTTTGTAGTGATGTTACTCTTTTGTTGGGCACTTGTAATTTAACAATGTAATTTCCCCTAATCTTGTAATACTCTATGTGTGATCTGTGTATATTGACAAGTAATTCTCCCTCTTAGATTAAGGGGGAGCAGAGTATGTTCTCATCATCAGAATATATTAAACCTGACCACATTTTCTCCCAAATTTTTCTAAACGTATTTAAATCACTTGGGATCACAAATCTCAAATGGTTTGAAATTTTTGATCGGGGGAGAGAATGTGATTTAAATAGGAAATTCTGATAAAATGTGATGATTTGGATGTTAATGTAAGCTCCCCCGTATGTGCTAAACCATTTTGCCTATCAAGGCACATATTGAGGGGGAGTAAAATGTTTTGGTCATTAACGCAAGCTCTTCCATATGTGCGAAAATCTTTCGTACATCGATGCACATATTGAGGGGGAGAAAATGTTTTTAACAAAACAAAGGATTTGGCATCTCACGTGAGCAAGACTCAGTCTTCACCAATGAATTGACGAAACTTGAATTGTCATCAATCGAAAGGATACGTCTTGGCCGGGTAATAATTTCAAGCTGGTCTAACCAGTGATGTAAGCGTGTCTCGAAAAAGATGTATCTGAGTAGAGTGTACCGTTTCGAGAAACTTTCTATGGACTTGACCAGGACGGGTAATAATTTCAAGCTGGTCTAACCAGTGATGTAAGCGTGTCTCGAATCGGTCATGTTCACTGAAAGTGGATCAATTCAAAAAATGCAAGCTCTACCTAACATGTGCAAATTTATAAAACTATCACTCGAGCACATGTTGAGGGGGAGCATTTGAAAAATATTAAACTCTCAAGTGTTTACAAAAATGTGTTTCAAAATCATGAACACTTTGAGAGATTTTTCAAGGATTTGGTTTGGCAATCATGGATGAATATCAAAGACCGACCATTTTAATTAACGCATGGAGTTATAAGGATGGTTAGGTTAGGTTCAAGTTCCCATGATCCCGCCAGAGCCGGAGGGATCTACCCAGGGATAATCCACTAGTTAGTGTAGAAGTCCTTAGGTATGATTAAAAAGGAGAAAAGTGAATGAGGGAAGAGTGCCAACTGAGATGGAGCTGACACTGGAACAAACCCAACAAGGTGTTAGTTATGAAGTCTCGGTAAGCACTGAAGGGGTTGAAGAATGAAAAAGAATTGTAAAGAGAAAGGGTGAAAAGAAATAGCCCTCCTTACAACTTAGGCAGATACCGGGTCAATACATATGCTGTCAGAATCACTTGGTTGATTGCTGGCATTGAAGACAAAGTATCATGGACCCAGTGATACGCTGCACAACCCTCCCTAGCCACTCAAGGTCCCTCAAAGGATTCTTGTTTCAATTGTCACAGAGTTCAATACATTTCTATCGTCTCTCTCACTCCGAGTTAGATGATATTGAAAAGGTGGCAGTTCTCTCCAGCCTCCGCTCACTAAATCAAAACGCACAATTGAGTCTAGAGCCACGAGATGCATAATAAGATCTCATAGGGACACGAATTATTTCTACACTGGTTGTCCAACATTAAGGACACCAGTTGTAAACTCATGAGTCCTACACAGATCTTAGCAATCTGCCAGAACATTTATGAGAGAATGTACTAATGTAATTCTCAATGATTGAATGGAAATTCCTGCCAGGGTCAACATCAAGCAGCCCTGAAAGCAGGTCACTTCGGTAATTCCTCGTGGATTACGCTTAGTGGTCGCGGCGGTTTCAACCGGTCTACAGTCATGGAGTGATCTCCAGCGACTCACCTAATCGTTGATTTACTACGGTAAAATCTTAAAAAGCCCTCTGTGGGTTTTCGATTAGGAACGGTCTTGGTAAGGATTAGAGAGAGTCCTCACACTATGCTGTTGACTATCTCGAAGTCCAAACTTGTTAGTACCGGTCGAATTATTGCTAACTGTCGTATGCAGGAATATCTGGCGGTTGTTGCTGTGGAACGCTGTAGCTGGTTGCTGTTGTAGCTGGTTGCAGAAAAGATGCCAATCCATCACCACATGTTCACACCACATCATCATCAAAGAAGTCATGATCACCCTAAAAGACCTTCAACACAGCTTCTGCTAACTCTGATGCTGAAGATCATGACTCCATATCGTGTGAGCATGTCGACTCTAAGTATATTTCATCACATGGAGATTTACTACTGAAAGATGACTTGGAGACTCAAGTGGGATGATAACTCCAAAGAATCAACAAAGATCATCCAAGACAAAAGAAAAAGTCATCTTAAGATTTGCTGTTGCACAATGATCAAGGAAAATGAAGAATCAAAGAGTACGAGCTATGAAATCAAGATCCAAGGATGAAGTGCTAGAATTCAGAACATGACTTCCGGGGTGACCTCCCTTAGGGGGAGATTGTTAGGAATATGAATATTCAGCTGAAGACTCGGTCACCCCGAGTACTTATTAGCACATCATAGCTCTTAGGATTATCAGTAATATTATTAGTAGCTTAGTTATTATTATTAGTATTGTGGAGTGGGTCGGGTCTTTACCCTCTGTCAGCTCACTCTACAGCCCGCTAGGGGCATAATATATTGTACTATAAATACTCCTTTCCCACCCATGGGAAGGGTTGGACCTTTCAAGCTAATAGATTACAAGTTACTTTCTCTCTCTAAAAGGCTCCCACTTTCTCACTCTAAGTTCTTGTCCAATCGATCCAAACAAGCCTCAAACTAGTGATTCTTGTATTGTGAATACCCTACATACGCATACGTTTTATATTCGGTTAATTAATTATGTGTTATATGATATATACGCTTCCGCATGTTTCTTTGATGTTTATGTGTTTAATTATGATTAGTCATGTTATTAAATTCCAACAGTGGCATCACGAGCCTTGTATTAATAACTAATTAATTACCGAAACACGTAAAAAACGAATCTTGAATTGTGTTTAATTATATATATCAGGTTTATATAATTCGAAACCCTAAACTTAAGGAGGAGGGGGGGGGGGGCGATTGCCCTATTTAATAAAAAAAATGTTTTGTTTATTAATTGGATTAGTAACCCTGGGATTGCATGATATAATTACGTATTAATTGTATGCGATCTTGTGACAACGTGTTATAAATGTTATTAAAATCCATGATGGAACGTGCATGTTTTGTCATGGAATTATTGTCTGTATGGATTAATTGTTAAGTTTTCACATGTTTATTTATTGATAATTCTTGAATTGAGGAAGACCTTAATATAATTAATTGATCAATTGCTTGCTATGTGGTATATATTTAATTATGGCTTACGCAATCGATTTGTCGATGCATGTGGTTCACTTCCTTTATAAGTGAGGGCCTTGTTTAAATATATGCATTATAAACCTAGAATTGATTATTAATAGGTTTTATCGAATAAAATTTGCATGTGGCTACATTTTTTCACATATTAATTGTTATGTTATGTGTGTATTATTTAGTTGGTTATTATTTATTATTACTTGTTTTGTTTATTTTTTGTTAGACATGTTGTAAACAAAAGGGTAATTTTGAATAGAAAAATAATACGGACTAAATAATGGTGAAACTTGATTTGTGTATAAATTATGAATCTTGCAAGGTCTCATGTGCCGATAGTGATTCGCTTCGCACGGTAATTCGCTCCCAGGCGAGACTAGCAAGTTTTATAATTTATAACCTGTTTTTTTTTTAAGAGTTAAATTTTCAACGTTAAATTGAGTGGTGAGTTTTGTACCAATAGTAAGAACGGCTCACCCAATTTTGAAAAATTGTGTGAGGGGTATAAGGAGGGTACGCATTAAATTATGACCTTAAAGAAATAGATTTTTAATGGCTTTAAGCTAACCTTTGTTTCTCCGCTCCTTTGTGCGTCAAATTGGAGCTACCTAGTACGACTATTTTATGTACAAAATCATCTTAAGGGTGAATTGACCTCAATTGCATGCGCCACTTTGTGGTAATTATCCAAATAACTTAAGTCTTTTGACTCGTGTAGTAGTAGGATATAGTGGGCGATAATTGTAGGTAATTCTTTGATTGGTGAACCCAATACCTCAATTAAAACTTTGGTAAATTTAATCTTAATGAAATTGATTAATAAAAAGGTTTTTTATTAAAACTTATGATACGAAGTTGTATGCATGCTTCTTTGTACATATTTTTTTGATTATACACATCAAAACTAGTACCCTTAAAATTTAAGTTAATGTCATCTAATTAAAAGAACACTTGAAGTTGCAATTTACATTATGTAACTTAGCTAGATTGTAATGGAAAGGTAAATCTTCATGTTGTGTGAGAGCTTAGCTGGACACATTTGCAGTTCTTTAAATTAGATGACTTAATTGAGTTGTTTAGTGAGAGGTATAACTCAAGGCATTAGATGGGGATAAAACATGCTTACATTGCAACTTAGTTTGGCAATGTGATGTGCGTGTGTATTGCTCTAATTCTTTTATATCCACGGTAGCGGCCCCAAAGACTTGGTGCGCGCGTGATGTCGTTGTGGTTTTAGCAGTATTAATGCCTACTCAAGTTTTAAATTTATATTTAGCCGACTTATCAATAAAACACACACTTTAACGAGCAGTGTACCCGGTCAGTATGAATATAATGGTAAGTAGAGTATCGATCACTAAGAGTGGAACGTATTATCTAGTTATTCTAATCAGTATTTTAATATCTTAAGTTAGCTATACAACCTAATCTAACGCAAGGGGGTTCAGCCTGAGAGACTGGCACGGTTTGGTTATGATTAAATAAAAACTAAACTAATAAGCATGAATCAGCGATTAGCACACACGTACACAAATAGATACTTGAGACAATAAGAAGACCTGTCCTGATAATTAAGTAGCTTGTCACTTGTTTTATTGCTAGTTTTATATGAAGTGTATATAATTAACCCTTTCTCGTTGGCTCTAATCTTATCGGCGAGTAAACCCTTAATGATCACTTATGTCTATCCCACTATCCTAGAAACGATAGAATAAATAGGCGAGGAAGGGGCATGGCGACCCAAGCAATGCTCAGCTAGACACAGAGGTTATCAATGCACTAATAAAAGTCATCAAAGACATCAACATATAAACTTTAATTAATGGGAAAGCAATTTTAAGGGGTGCCCATGATTTTCCGTAGTCACATGGAATCGGCCCATCAATCCTGATGAATTAAAGTGTGCTAATACAATAAAACAAAACTACTTAATGAATTGAATACATGCAGGACCTTCTTACAGCTCTTGTATCTTCGTTTAGGGTGTGTCTTGTGCTGCTAATACGTCTGAATTCGGCTTTAGGGTTTCTTCGGTCTTCGAAAGCTTAGTGTGTAGGATCCCGAAATTCGTCTGGCCTTGGGGTATTTATAGTTTCTGTCTGAGGGTTAGATGCGGCGCATAGGATAAGTAGATGCGGCGCATTGACTTAACTTCGCGTGGGGTCCAAGATTAATATATTCAGGAATATTCGTACACCAACTTAAGATGCGGCGTAACTCCATTTCTCTAAGCGGCGCATGTCCTTTGCTGACTTGGATCGTAACTTGTGAAATCTTGATAGTGATGCGCCGTATGTAAGAAGTATGTTGCGGCGTATCTGGAGCAGAATGATCTTGATCTTGTACATTTCAGTAGACTCTTAACATCTTTCTTGTTTTGCTCCATAATTAGTCCAAAATCGCCAAGTTTCACACAATACTTGTTTTTACCTGAGAATTAGAAAAGTAAACATTAACGTATCAATTCTCATATATAATATAATAAAACAAGTCAAATAAATAGGATAAATGATAATAATAAAATGTACTTATTTGAGTTCATCAAATATCCCCCACTTGAACTTTACTTGTCCCCAAGTAAACCTTAGAATAAATGTTATGAAAATGTATCCTAAAAGATATTAGGATTTATTTTTATATTTAAGCATGTATTCGTTTTGTCATAATCACACAACCAATCACTTAACGAATTAGAAATAAAATAAAATATTTTGATAAAAGCAAATCTAATCGTTTAACTGTCCAGTCGTGACGAATATTCTATCATAAGCTTGGCAAGTATACGCATCTCCTCCGCTAAAGCCAAGGAATAACAAGTCTAAAGCGGTAAAAGGGTTTGTTGGTTAAGGGTTGATCATCCTTTTTAATCTCTATCGATCTCAAATTCCAGAAAAGGCGACAAAATCACAAATACATGATCGAATCCATGACCACGATACTTGCAATTGCTCAAATCCTTAACTCGAATAGGCTAAAGATAGGACCAAGTAATCTTTACCAATAATATTATATCAAAAAGGGCGACAAAATCATAAATACATAGCCGAATCCACAACTACGATACTTAAGATTGCTCAAATCCCTAATCTCAATAAATCAAAGGTTTGGATAAAGAATGATGTAGGGTATGGATAATATTTGGGATACAAATTGGTGTAAAATGAAAAATAAACAAAACAGATAAATTAAAATCCTAAGTGTGGTAAATTACTTTCCCAACCATCCCATGAATAAGACTCATATCATTGAATAACTCACACTTTAACACTTGAAACACACGCTTTAGGTAGACACGAATTATACTCAACAAGGTCTCAATCAAAGAATAACCTTAGTTGGCGTTCCCATAACGGCCAACTCCCATTCAATCCATAAATATAATATATAACAAATAGTGGTGATATCGCCCACTTAATACAAAACTTTACATAAGTTGGTTAAACAAACTTCCAACTTTTTCTTTTTCTTTTCTATTTTTTCGATTTTTTTTTTTTTTTTTTTTTTTTTTTTTTTTTTTTTTTTTTGACATCATATATGTGTAAAATTTCACAACTTTACTATCACTATCTTTCCGGATAATTTTTCCATACTCTTCATACTTTCAGAAATAACTGTAATAATGAAAGTAGTAAACACACAAAAAATAAACTCAAAGATATACAATATTTACTTTCATACCAATTGCATTGTGCAATTTCCTGACTCAACCAAAGATAATGAATTACACACGCGAACACAGGTAATGTAAGGAAACACACTTTGCCTAAAGCAATTAACCAACCACGGATTTTAATCTACAGGGTAGGCTAAGGTGTAAGGGTGTATCGAAACATTATAACAAAGGTGTAAGAAACGAAAGGAATGGCTCTGAGTGTTTTTCTAGGGGTATCTTACTCTAAAAGTGAGAGTAACAAAGGGTTTATACGGGGGTTAACTAACCAATGTAGTTAGTTAATATCACATAACATATAAAGGCTATTTGGGTGTAATCCTAGAAATTTACCAATTTAGACAGGTCATTCCAATTATATAGATAATACTTATTATGGTGGTCTCGAATAGTATATAAGCCAAGTTCTAAAGTTTACAAGTCACCGGCACACTCATAGATTTGTGAATTTTGAAAAGTTCACAATTTTTGAAAATAATGTTATGTGTGCAGCTATGTAATTAGACTTTAAACAAAAACATGCTAAAAATTTTAAATTTTGATATATTAAGCGCATTTTAAGCATATTTTGAAAAAGTTTAGGACAAGTAAGTGTTTTAATTCTCCAATCCCCCCACTTAAGTTAAACAACGTCCTCGTTGTTTGTGTCAAAGGTTAAAAACTGGAAAATAAAAGAATTAGAACAGAAAAACTCCCCTGAGATTTGCTCGGTATGATCCTCTATTGTTCGTATAAGAGCAAAAATCAACTTTCTTGTGGATTAGAACGTTTAAGCTTCATAGATGATGTATCCACAGGAAATGCAGGAATCTATAATACCATTAAGACTTTAACACACCTGAGTTAAGAAGGTTCAAACTTGCATAATACATTAGTAGTTAGTAAAAAAAAAAATTAAATTGAAAATCATCAGGTCAGTCGATACGCCGTATCTTATGGAAGAAGATACGCCGTATCGAGCCTGGAATAAATACGAATCAGAATAAAAGATGCGTCGCATCCTTAACCAGGGATGCGCCGCATTAAAATACTGACAGAAAGTTTTAAAGTCAAAAATAAAAATGCAGAAAATTAAATAAGATATGACCAGTGCAGGCGATGCGTCGCATCTTAGGATGGAGATGCGCCGTATCTTATCTAAATTCGTTGACTGGTCAATAAGTTTTAATAAGTCAGAGATACGGCGCTTAGAATACTAAGATCCGCCGTATTGTTATGCCAGTGAACTAAATTTAAATAAGGAACGTACCTTGGCCTCCGCAACACATTTCCTTATACATCAAATTGGGGTAAAACGGTATACCATATGATATATATAAATTCAAGATAAGAGCGATAGGCATATCCGTTTTATTAATGATTATAATCTTTATTGTTTAGTGGATAATGATTTACTCCAAGGTTAGGAGCAAATATCGTTTTAAGCTTACAAAATTGAGATTATATTCGGGAGAGGTTTAGTAGAGAACTCTCTATAAGGCTAGGTAAATTAATGTAGAGGATACCTGGAATTCTATTTCAAGAATTTTAAGATACTCAATG
Organism: Artemisia tridentata subsp. tridentata; assembly: GCA_021014915.2. Classification (NCBI taxonomy): domain Eukaryota; kingdom Viridiplantae; phylum Streptophyta; class Magnoliopsida; order Asterales; family Asteraceae; genus Artemisia; species Artemisia tridentata. Next base: position 253,875,643 of record CP139506.1, read on the forward strand.
TTACCAGTACTGAATTCTCCTCCACTCTTGTCGTGTTATTACAGCCTCTCAATCATCAAAGGTTTGATTACCCCAGCTAGCGTCTCTGGGTTAGGTTCATAATGTAATCTTCCATAGTGATGCTTAAGCCATCATTTATCCTGAAAGTAAACCAACTTGTGCACGAGAGTAGTGGAACGATCAAAGTGAATATCAAAAATCAACTATATTTATTTAATTAAATGCGTCGTATTAACAAAAGTTAATGCGCCGTATTTTTGTTATGTTTCAAAATACAAGATTTTTGATTTAGTAGATGCGCCGTATCGATAAAGATCGATGCGTCGTATCTGTTTAATAATTCGAAAACTGTTTTTAATTTAATTAGAAAATACGCCGTATCTGTGAAAACAGATGCGTCGTATGGCGTTAGGGTTTAGAAAAATTTCTTATTAAAAACAGAATACGCCGTATCTTGGGGAAAGATGCGTCGTACTCGAATTTATTAAACGCGTTGTATTTTATAAAAATTAAACGCAATACGCCGTATATATGAAAATAGATGCGCCGTATCGTTTGTATCAGCTCAGTACAACGATAGCAGAATGCAGAAAAATAGAAAAAGAAAAATAAAAAAATAAAAACAAACAAAAAGAAACAAAAATTAAAGAAAATAAAAACACACAAAAACAAAAAATATGCAAATAATACAATGAATGCAATTTATCTAATATATAACAGGGTTAGTGGTTAGAATCTAAAAATTAAAAAGAAAAACCTAATCAAAATACTAATCAAATTAACAGATAATAACAATTCACTCCCCGGCAGCGGCGCCAAAAACTTGGTGTGCGTGTGTATTGCTCTAATTCTTTTATATCCACGGTAGCGGCCCCAAAGACTTGGTGCGCGCGTGATGTCGTTGTGGTTTTAGCAGTATTAATGCCTACTCAAGTTTTAAATTTATATTTAGCCGACTTATCAATAAAACACACACTTTAACGAGCAGTGTACCCGGTCAGTATGAATATAATGGTAAGTAGAGTATCGATCACTAAGAGTGGAACGTATTATCTAGTTATTCTAATCAGTATTTTAATATCTTAAGTTAGCTATACAACCTAATCTAACGCAAGGGGGTTCAGCCTGAGAGACTGGCACGGTTTGGTTATGATTAAATAAAAACTAAACTAATAAGCACGAATCAGCGATTAGCACACACGTACACAGATAGATACTTGAGACAATAAGAAGACCTGTCATGATAATTAAGTAGCTTGTCACTTGTTTTATTGCTAGTTTTATATGAAGTGTATATAATTAACCCTTTCTCGTTGGCTCTAATCTTATCGGCGAGTAAACCCTTAATAATCACTTATGTCTATCCCACTATCCTAGAAACGATAAAATAAATAGGCGAGGAAGGGGCATGGCGACCCAAGCAATGCTCAGCTAGACACAGAGGTTATCAATGCACTAATAAAAGTCACCAAAGACATCAACATATAAACTTTAATTAATGGGAAAGCAATTTTAAGGGGTGCCCATGATTTTCCGTAGTCACATGGAATCGGCCCATCAATCCTGATATATTAAAGTGTACTAATACAATAAAACAAAACTACTTAATGAATTGAATACATGCAGGACCTTCTTACAGCTTGATGAAGCGAAAAGTGTACCGCTTTTAGGGGGTCATTTAAGCCCTAAATCGTATTTATTTGATCAAATATTGCCCTAAATCGTTCCTTTTGTCATTTTAGGTACTTTGGAGAAGAAATCTGGAAAAGGAAGCATTTTGGACGTTTTTGGAGCATAAAAGTGAAGAAAACGACAAAGTCTCCAAAGCTGCTAGAAAACTACACGTGACGGCGTCAAGGATTGCTCCTGACGGCGTCATGACTTGGCAAAAGAGGTGGATATGACAAATACACGTGACGCGCCAGAAAGTTTTACAATGGAAGTCTGACGGCGTCACCCTTTAAGGTGATCAAGGCCATCACGGTTTAAGTTAAAGAGAGACGGCGTCAAGCACAATTGTGACGGCGTCAACCCTTGACGCGCCAGAGTGGATTTTGGAGGATTAAAGAGGGACGGCGTCAGGAAGACCATCCGGGAACCCTAGCCGCGGCGAGGTGACGGCGTCACCTCCTACAACGTGACGCCGTCAGCCACTAAATTCTATATATAGTTTTGCAATTTTTATTCATAGTGTGCAACTTTGTGAGGAGAAACCCTAAGACGAATTTTCTGCCATTTTTAAGGGTTTTATACCCTTGGATCTCCCATGTTTAATTGAAGATAAGTAATCAATTAATCATTCAATATGTCTATGTGTTGTTTGATTATATCTTGTTCTTGTCTTTTAATTAACATGCTAGGCTAGATTTATCTTGTGTTTACTTAGATCTAATGAAACCTAACTATTGATTATTGGTTGTTGGTGTGTTATTAATTGTATTGGATGATTGTTTATCGATGTTAGGCTTAAGAAAACTGGCTAACCTCCTATACGGTAACTTGCTTGAACGTCTTAAGAAACATGAACCAATGCGTACTAAGGTTTTTATGGTTGTATTTAATGCATGAGCAAATTCTAGTGATCCCATGTTAGGAGCTTCTTAGCCGGCTCGACATAGGAGTGAAGTAGGAGCTTGTAGAGTTGGGGAAGTACGTACGCCACCCCACGATTGGTATTAAGGAATACTCCCGTCATCCACGCAATTAATACACACTAATCAACCGGTAAAAGATAGTTAGGGAGTAAGGAAATCTAAGTAAACACATTTCTCTCCATATAAGTTTCACAACCTTTTTATTTTCAGTTATTTTATTTTATTTGCAATTGTAGTTATTTGGGTTAGTTGACTAGCAACTAATTCCGCCCACTCCTTCAAACCCGAGATTTTACTTGCTTTTATAAAAATATAAAAAATACAAAAAGAATCTTCCCTCACCCTTAGACCTATTAGAGTAGTTTTTCAATCCTAACGACACTATTCCCCTAGAGAACGATCAATCCCCCGGTACTTGCCACTACACTATACTACATCGGTCAGGTACACTGCCTGGTGGGGATTGCAAGCCTCTTGAGATCCCTCGAGAGGTAAAACCTGTTGTAAGGTCGCAAAACCACGCATCACAGCTCTTGTATCTTCGTTTAGGGTGTGTCTTGTGCTGCTAATATGTCTGAATTCGGCTTTAGGGTTTCTTTGGTCTTCAAAAGCTTAGTGTGTAGGATCCCGAAATTCGTCTGGCCTTGGGGTATTTATAGTTTCTGTCTGAGGGTTAGATGCGGCGCATAGGATAAGTAGATGCGGCGCATTGACTTAACTTCGCGTGGGGTCCAAGATTAATATATTCAGGAATATTCGTACACCGCCTTAAGATGCGGCGTAACTCCATTTCTCTATGCGGCGCATGTCCTTTGCTGACTTGGATCATAACTTGTGAAATCTTGATAGTGATGCGCCGTATGTAAGAAGTATGTTACGGCGTATCTGGAGCAGAATGATCTTGATCTTGTGCATTTCAGTAGACTCTTAGCATCTTGCTTGTTTTGCTCCATAATTAGTCCAAAATCGCTAAGTTTCACACAATACTTGTTTTTACCTGAGAATTACAAAAGTAAACATTAACGTATCAATTCTCATATATAATATAATAAAAGAAGTCAAATAAATAGGATAAATGATAATAATAAAATGTACTTATTTGAGTTCAACTTAGTTTGACAATGTAAATCCCATAATGATCTAGGAATTGAAAATTGTTTGCCAATTATTGTTCGACAGATTACCTTATTTTATACTTTCATTACTAGCAGATCAACTGATGTAATGGAATTATGTTAATTTGGGTCCTAGTTTTCAAGAAAATTCTATGGTTATATGAATATTTCCTTGGGTATTTTATTTTCTTGAAAAATTGTATTATCGAAAATACTAATATTTGAATTTTTTTCTGTAGAAATGGCTCAAAATGATAACACTACTTTGAGTTATGCGTTCAAAACTTTCTTTGAACGAGAAAAATTGACTTGCTCACAAAATTTCAATGACTGGTTTCGATCACTCAGGATTGTCTTGCGAGTGGCTGAGAAACTGGAATATTTGTATAAGACTTGTCTTGCTGAACCTGCTGTTAATGCATCTGATGCGGAAAAAGCAGAGTGGAAAGTTGAATATAAGAAACATAATGATGTGGCTTGCATGATGCTGGGAATGATGACACCTGCTTTACAAAAGCAGTTTGAGAATATTTTTTCCCTCATGACATGCTCAACGAACTCAGACGTATGTTTGAGAAACCTGCATCTGTTGAGGTTTATGATTTGATCGATGCTCTTTACAGCTATATGCAGGCAGATGGTAAACCTGTAAGTGCGCATGTGTTGGAAATGAAAGGATACATGGACCAACTGGAGGCACTTGGCAAACCCTATGCAGTTGATATTGTTGTTAACTTAATCAATAGATCCCTAAATAAGGAATTTAGTGGTTTTGTGCGCAACTTCAATATGCACTGCATGGGGAAGACAGTGAGTGAATTGCATACATTGATCATTGACTATGAGAAAGGATTACCACAGAAGGCTCCTACGCCCCAAGTACTTGCTATTCAGGGCAGTAGGATTAACAAGCCAAAACTGCAAACGAACATGAAGGGTAAAGGTAAAGGTAAAGCTGATAAGGGTAAACAAGTTATGACCTATCAACCTGAACCTAAGAAATATCCTCCTAAGAAGAAAGAGAATCCCAAGAAGGATCAGGCTTGCCATTACTGTCATGTAGTGGGTCACTGGAAGAGGAACTGTCCTCTTTATCTCAAAGAGTTGCGAGCAAATAAGAACAAGAAATCTGGGTAGGTTGCCAGCACTTCAGGTAACTTATTTATGATTGAATTATTTACTCTAAATCATAAAATTAATTCCTGGGTATATGATATTGGATGTGGTATTCACATATGTAATACACTGCAGGAATTTAGAGTGGAAAGGAAGCTGTCCTATGGGGAGCAATATCTGCACGTGGGAAATGGAGCACCTACAGCTGTTGAAGCCATATGAGTGTTTAATTTAGTTTTGCCTTCGGACTTAGTACTGTCATTAAACAATTGTTATTATGCACCTTCTATTATTAGAGGTGTTGTTTCCTTTTCTTTATTGTTGGATCTTGGTTTTATTCACACTATCACAAGTAATGGAATTTCTGTTTCTTTAAATGGTATTTTTTTTATTTTAATGCTATTGCTGTGAATGGTGTGTTTGAGATTGACATGTTTGATAATGTATCTAATAAAAATAATTCGATGTTTAGCATTGGTAAGAGAATAAAGTCAGACTTGAATTCTTCTTACCTTTGGCACTGTAGACTTGTTCATATAGGCAAGACTCGCATGGAAAAGCTACAACACGATGGGCTTTTGAAAAGTATCAATGATGAATCATTTGATAAATGTGAGTCTTGTATATCTGGGAAGATGACAAAGAAACCTTTTCATAATCCTATGGAAAGGGCTTCTGATCTACTTGGTTTAATACATACTGATGTGTGTGGACCACTTAGACATGTGTCAAGGAGAGGTGCTAGCTACTTCTTAACCTTTACAGATGATTTCAGCCGTTATGGTTATGTTTATTTACTTAAACATAAACATGAGATGTTTGAAACATTTAAGGTTTTTAAAGCAGAAGTAGAGTTGCAACTAGGAAAGAAGATTAAAGCTCTTCGATCCGATAGAGGCGGTGAATACCTAAGCCAAGAGTTTAAAGATTATTTAGCTGAGAATGGAATTGTCCAGCATCTCACATCTCCATATACTCCACAACAAAATGGTGTATCTGAGAGAAGAAATCGTATATTGCTAGACATGGTGCGATCAATGTTTAATCTTCCAAGTCTTCCATTATCTTTTTGGGATTATGCTTTAGAATCTGTTGTTCGTATTCTAAATATGTTTCCCACCAAGAAGGTTGATAAGACACCATATGAAATATGGAATGGTAAAGCTCCTAACTTGTCTTATTTAAAGGTCTGGGGTTGCGAGGCGTATATAAGACGTGACTCAGCAGATAAACTCCAACAGAGATCTGTAAAGTGTATCTTTGTAGGTTACCCAAAGGAAACGATGGGTTACTACTTTTACTACCCACCTGAAAATAAAGTAATTGTTGCTAGGTATAGAGACTTTCTTGAAAATGATCTCATATCTCAAGAATTCAGTGGAAAAGTTTATGATCTGGAAGATGATAATGAAGATGCATTACCTTCTGAAAATATTAGCGAACTTCTTTTGGAACCTGAAAGTCTGGGTCCTCCCCCTGAAGTTGTTCCCATTCGTAAGTCTACAAGGACTGTACGTTTTCTTGAACGTCTATGTCTTAACGTAGAAGTTGAGGAAACTATATTAGGGGATCTTGGAGAACCTTCTAATTATAGGGCTGCCATGAATGATCCTGAAAAGGATAAATGGGTAGTTGCAATGAATGGAGAAATGCAATCCATGAGAGATAACGAAGTCTGGATTGAAGTAGACCTTCCTCCCAATGCTAAATTCGTTGGAAGTAAGTGGCTCTTCAAGAAGAAAACTGACATGGATGGCAATGTACACACCTATAAGGCTCGTCTGGTAGCTAAAGGCTTTACTCAAACCTATGGGGTTGACTACGAGGAGACTTTTTCTCCTATAGCAGACATTAGGGCTATTAGGATTCTCATAGCTATAGCAGCGTACTATGACTATGAGATTTGGCAGATGGATGTCAAAACCGCCTTCTTAAATGGTTGCCTAGATGAAGACATCTATATGGCGCAGCCTGAGGGGTTTGTGAATCCACAATTTCCAAACCGTGTATGCAAACTTCAAATATCCATTTATGGATTGAAGCAAGCATCAAGGCAATGGAATAAGAGATTTGATTAAGAAATCAAAAAGTTTGGATTTACTCAGAATCTTGATGAGCCATGTGTATATCACAAAGCTAGTGGGAGTGATGTTACTTTCCTTATCCTATATGTTGATGACATATTAATTATGGGAAAAGACATTCCAAGTTTGCAAAATGTTAAGGCATATCTTGGAAAGTGTTTTTCTATGAAGGATTTAGGGGAAGCTGCATACATTCTGGGAATCAAGATCTACAGAGATAGATCAAGGCGGTTAATTGGATTAAGTCAAAGTGCTTACATTAATAAAATATTGAAGAGATTAAATATGCAAAATTCCAAGAAAGGATATTTGCTAATGGAAGTAAAGCATGGCTTATGTAGCGAAATGTGTGCTTCAACACCTGAAGAGGTGGCACGCATAAGTAAAGTTCCTTATGTTTTGGCTGTAGGATCTATCATGTATGCGGTTAGATGCACAAGGCCAGATGTGGCGTTCGCTCAAAATATCACCAGTCGATATCAACAGAACCCAGGTGACGTCACTGGATTGATGTTAAACATATTCTCAAGTATCTAAGAAATACAAAAGATATGTCTCTAGTGTTTGGTGGAAATCCAGATGCAGAACTTGATGTTACAGGTTTCTGCGATGCATCATGGCACTGTGATAAAGATGATACGAAGTCTCAGACGGGTTATGTCTTTGTTATTAATGGAGGAGCAGTAGACTAGAAGAGCAAGAAGCAGAGTACGATTGCAATGTCTGCAACGGAAGCCGAATACATAGCTGCTTCAGAAGCTGCAATGGAGGTTGTTTGGATTAGGAAATTCATTTCATGGCTTGGTGTTATGCCTTCAATTGAATCACCTATTAATATGTATTGCGACAATTCTACTGCAATCATATTTGCCAATGAACCTGGAGTCATGAAGGGCACCAGACATTTTCTACAGAAGTATCACTATGTTCGGGATCAAGTCTGCGAAGGTGAAATTAATCTATTGAAAGTTCATACAGATGACAACTTAGCTGACCCTTTCACTAAGGCTTTATCTAAAGAAAAGCTTACTGAACTTGCCAATGGAATTGGAGTTCGTTTAGCTAGTAGTTTCATGCATGAATGTGATTAATATTTGGATAAAGGATATTGTAAACATTTATTATCTTTTAATGAAATAAAATATTTGTTATGTTTATTTTTCATTCTTTAATATTGTGTACTATATTGCATGTTTAAATTAGTTATTCTAAATCGTCCGTTGTCAATTAATGATATGAGAATATCATTAAACTAAGACAAATCTGAGTTTTGGTATAATATACTTGAAAGTATATTTATGCGTTAACATACCAAATTCACATGATATTCAATGAATTGAATATAGGACTTATCCCAAACTACATGATTATACTTTATGGATATTGTTATTAAGTAAATCATGAATAGTTATCCTCAGACTTAAGATACCAGAGAACTGTCATGAATGCAGTGCATTTATGTGAAACAATTTAACGCTATACGTAACTGGTAGTGTTGGTTCGGTTTGACTTGAGCAACTCATGAATCGACAAGATATAGATAAACATGTGGCGTTTGGACATGGAACTTATAATGAGTTTATGATTCATGATAAGGTGGAATTACAATGGTTACTCAAGAACCCACTTAGACACTATAATAACTTGGTTGGCTTTTTAAGGGAATAGTTACAACGGCTATCCCCATGGAGAGACAAATTAAGGAACACAAAGAAGCAAGCTAGGCTTGGGTTCTAAGTGTGTTGAGAATTCTAACACTCTAACTATGCTAATTGAATTCTCACTTCTTACTCTCGTTCAATGCGCACATTCTTCTTTGTTGGAACGGGTTTATATAGCGGAGCGGTTACTGTTGCTTTACGTGGGAATAGTGAACATGCTTACTGTTCGTAGGTAGGCATGCGCCTATACATCAAGCCTTGATGTCCTTTTGGTTTACCGGAGTTGACGGTTACGATTTTCCATGAGCTTCTTTTGTGTCTTGGAAAGAAGCAAAGTTTATCTTCCCAAGAGTTTTCCCGCTTAAACTCTATTGACTCACCTAACTACTTTGGTCTTGATCAGAGAGCTAAGAGATCATCAATATATACCTGCCCTTGACTCCCTAGTGACTGTGCTGGAGTTCCTTGTTCATACTGGCTGGTTAGCTTTGAACAAGTTGTAATAACCGTGAAATTTCAGGTCATTATTTTTACCAATTTTAATTACTTAAATTTTTTCTATTTTAAGTAAATTGTCTTTTGCCGGGAAAGTTGCACGCGTTCGTCGAAACACGTACATTTAAATTCATAATTTGACTCAGACTATGCCTAGTCTACCCATTTATATGATTTATTTTCCCCCACGTACTTGTTTTCATATGAAATATTCTATTTTTCCATTCTACGCGAAGTTTGCACGTCTTACGTTTTACGCGTTTTCTACTCGTGTTTTAAGCTTTAACGACGTTATAACACTCCGAAAGGCTCGGGAAATATATGAAACATCAATTTAGGTCATTTTAAGTCAAATGTGATATATTTATGAAAATATTATTTTTATGACATCTACTTTTAAAATTTTCACTTAAAACCTTACCGGTTTAGATCCGTTGGCCTTCAAACTCACTCCGTAACCTTAGATACTTATACAAAAACAAATAAAACTTTTCATTAACCCTCCCTACCCCCCCCCAAATGGCTGGCCATGGGCAAGTGTCTAGGGAAACTTGTCATTTGTTTTCCAAAACCCCTCCATTTCACTTTTATTTATAACATGCAAACTAAATCTCACAAACTCTTCATTTCCTACTTAACAAAAATTGGTTTTTATCCTCTTGTGTCCTCTCCTTGCAGCCTTGAGATAGCCACCAAGACACCCCAATTAATCCATCAAGTTTTTCCAAGCTCAAATCCTTGTTACTTAGTTACTCTTCCATCATAGTAAGTTTCCATTAATTATTTTCACCTCATTCCATTTCTTTTTAAGGTTTTTCTTTGAGATTTGCTAGGTTATTAAAACAACTCTTGCATGTATATTTTGGAAGATTTGATCAATTTTTCATAGGATTGTTAGGTGTTAGATAGGTAGTTTAGGCTTAAATGGGTTTTCAAATGCAAGAGTTATTGATTTGTTATATGTTAATCTTGATTTTCTTATTGTTATGCTTATCAAAACCATTTTTAGATTTTATTTAAAAACCAATAAACTCCTGGACATTTTGAGGTTGAGATCTATAAAAATGAAACTAATGATTATTCTTGGCATGCATGGCACAAAAACCCATTTAATAGGCATAAAGTAAACCCTTGTTATTGGTCCAAACGTGTCCAGGATTTTATGCAACAAAAATGATTCACCACTTTGTTCTCAATGGGTTTTAAGCAAAAACAAAAATATTGTGAGTTAGCCACAGGATACACCCTAATTCATCCCGATGATTTTTTGAGAAAATCTACACTCAAACTTATCCCAAAATGTATATCAGATTTGAAAGGCCAAATACTCTAAACTGTTGCAAAGAACCTTATGTTGGTCAAAACATGAAAGTTTCAGCTAAGACATATATAAAACTTTTTCCACTGGTGTTTTTTCCATTATACCTGTAGAACAAAAGATCTACTCATTTTGCTAAGCCTAATTGGATGCTGGAATTAACGACATAGAGATACATAAGTAAATTAGTAATTTCACCCCTGTTTTGAAGTTCTCAGTTAAGTGACGCCATGATTTTTGAGTAATACAGAGTCATACCTTTCCAATCATATAAATTTCATAATTTTATCCCATACGGTTTAGAAATGGCGACCCGATTAGTGCGGCATTTTCATCATAATTCTAACAGCTTTGCATTTTAAATCGTATAAGCTTTTACAAACGTCTTTTCGACCCATGACTTGCTATAAGACTTTTAACTAAATTACCTTATGGTATTACAAGTATAAGTACTGAATAAAAACATAAGTATAAGTGTTACACCTTAATTCCCCGAGCCTAAGTCGTGTTGTATTTTATTTAGGTCATTTGTGACTTTTGCGGCTTTTCTCTCGACGTGCACTTTTCCGTATACTTCTGCTACTTCATCATTGGTGAGTTCATAGCCCCAATTTTTACTTCAATTGTTTTACAAACTTCGTGGGGGAGATACATGCTATAAATATTACTTACGATCACAATTGCTTTGAAATTGTATGCTATCCTGAATTTATTATTGCCTAAGTTTGCCAATAGCCTGAAAGTCCCTTTTATCGTGAACCGTTAATCACTTGCGAGTGAACGCGAATACCGTGAATAGATCTATTGGGCCTGACCTCCCACATGCCGAACTCGCCTGCTGGCTATCGTGTGCATTGTATTCGTATTGATGTTAGGTATGGCTATTACCTATTGTTGAAGGGCAAATTTATGCTATTGACAGCAAATGACGTTAATGTTCGGGGTCACAAGCTTAGGGTAATAATAACCTTACCAGACTCTGCATTTGTTGCTTAGTCGCTTTCATAAAATATATATTGTGATCAACTGCTTATTATTAAACTCTATGGATTCACTCAACCTTTGTGTTGACATTTTTAGCATGTTTTATCTCAGGTTTTAAGGCATGAAGGTCTTGGATGGAGTCGCACGGATATCTTTTGAAGACTAGGCATATTTTCACATTTGAAGAGTCTATCTTCTAAAGATTTATGTTATGTTTAAAACATTTGTGATCTTTTAAAAACATTGTGGTTTATGAAAACTGTTGGGACCTTTTGCAAACTCTGAGGTTTTAATGTATCAAATGTGAAATATTTTTAAAACGTCTCTTTTGAAAGGTCTTTTTCCATGACTTGTACTTTGTACTATGAAGTAATACCCCAGTGACACTATCTTCCGCTGCGATAATTTTTGGGGTATTACAGAATGGTGTCAGAGCTACAGTTATAGAGAACTGGGTCGTTTTCGAAACCTAGACTATAACTATTTTTCACTAAAAAGTCTCTCATTGTCGTATCCGATATCAGTGCGAGTATACCACCAGACTGCCTATGTTGTTATACTTATGTCATCACTATTGGTATTATATAAAGTATACTTATATACACTCTTATTTATATAAATAATAATTATTTAAATACTTGAACATTTATGCTCATTCTTGGAGCACCGCTTTTCTATCGATTTACATGCTATTTATATACACACTTGGTGTACTTTTCGATCACTATGCTTATTTATTAAGCATCACTAATTACTTATATAAAGGTTAATTATATAAATGTTTGACTGATTTTGATCTCTTATGCTTATTTCTAGAGCTTGAGCTCAAACCCTGTTTTCCCCGATTACATACCTACACTTACATTTTAATGATCTCTAAAACTTTCCTAAGACATTGTAGATGACAGAATGATCTCATTTGTTTTCCTAACATTGTGTGTGGTTACAATGGTCTCTTTTATTTTCTCAAACATCGTGAGTGATACCATGATCTTTAAAAACTTTTCATGACCTTTCATAACATCATTTTACACAAAACCCGTTACAGTCTATCGATTTCCCTCGATTGTCTTACTATCCGTCTCCAACGACGAGTTGAAACATTGGTCCCATACTTTTAGAACACCTACATCGCCTCGTAAACCATCGCCTAAAGACACGCCGGATGATTAGAGCATGACTTTAACGTGCCGCCTTGGAACACCCTACTTTCGAAACACGACTTTTTAACTTCTCATTCTTTTTCACTCCTTGTCTTTTGAAGAATCACGCCACTAGGAAGGTAACGCCAAAGCTTGACAACAATGTTTACCTTAACTTAATACTATCTTTCAATTCCGAGGACAAAATTTGGAAACTTGTCGGCCACCAATCTGACACCCACTTCACCAACTTATATACTAATATCTAATAGTGAGACAAAGCCATTCGAGGAAAAGGCTATAGAGTGTGAACTCAAACCAGAAGATTACTCACTCGAAGAAGAACCTCTCGGAAGATGAGGAGGAGAACCATTACTGCATCTACTCCTCTCACCGACCAGAGTGTATCACCAGAGAGCCCATCCAACACAGCATCCCATTGCTAGTGACACACATGCCACATCATGAGAGATATTACACGTCAGCAGAAACGAGCTTTAATGGCTAACCTACAGTCTCGTCGGAGCAGAGTAAAGCTCAAGGAGACAAGTACGGATCTTACTTAATCAACATTCGTGATATTCATTGACTTTACCATTTATTATTTGCTCTCATTTATCCCTAATTAACTCTTGTAATACTCAATGTCCTCCTCATTTTAGGTTTGTTCTCATTTAACATGCAAGCTTACAACGTAATGCTTTTCTCATTTATTGTTGGTCCCCATTCATTCTCAGTTAGCATTCGCAATACTTATTATCTTTGTCACGTATTGCCTTTTTCATTAATTGTTTACTCTCAGTTAGCATTCGTGCTGCTAGTTGTCTCTCTCATTTATTGTTTGTTCTCATTTCTTCTCATTTAGCATTTGAGATGCATATCGTTTTTCTCATATTGATTTTCTTAGTCATTCTCATTTAACATTCGTAATATTTATGAACTTCATCATTCATTATTTGTTCTCTTTCATGACACTTATTGTCTTTCTCATTTATTGTTTGCTTTCACATTTATTGTCTATCTCATTTATTCACATTTAGCATATTGTAACGCTTATTGCTTTCTCAATTCTTGTCTATTTCACTTAACCACTTTTAACAATAGTGTGTCTAGTATCCTTCTCAATTATCAATTTTCCTTATTCATTCTCATTTGACATTCACAATGAATATTGTCTATCTCGTTTATTATTGAACCTCATTTAGAATTTTGTCTTTCAGTATTGGCCTCTTTTGACTATTCGTTTCATTCGTTGGTTGCCTTGAATAATTGATCATTTGTGTTGATATTCTATATCTCTTCGCTTTACCATTATATTAATTTATGGTTCTTATGTTTGCATTAATTTAAGTCATTGACCTCTCTTTTACACACCTTTTCGTTTTTTTCTTCGTTCATATGAATATCAAAATTTTCTTCCGAGCACTCTATGCTCATACTAGTATTAATGATATGGACATCTTAATCTACTCACTATTGTTTTGATTCATTGATCCTTTCATTTGCATCGATCGATTACAATTTGCTTTTTTGTTCGTACAAATACCTAATCTTTCTTTTGAACACTTTTACTCGTACTAATACCAATATTCTTGACATCAAAATTTGGTCCACTAATGTTATTCATTAATTCTTTGGTTGCATTAATCAATAATGACTTGCTCCTTTGTTCATGCGGATATTTTATCTATCCATTTTAAGCAGTCTTGCTCCTAAAACATTATACTCGACATAAACTTTATTACTATTTTTATAATTCATCAAGATCTTTCATTTGTATTATTAATTACTCCTTGTAACTATCTTTTACCCCATGGCATTGGCATCTAATTCTTTCGACTGATAGTAAACTTCCTTAGTAATCTCATGCACATTATCATTAGTACGCAACAGGACTTAGGGACAACACTCCAGGAAAATAGGCTACAAGCAGTACAAGATCGTCTGGAGAGTTACGTGAAAATTCGCCACGAAAGAACGTGCTTTATTTCAGAAAATGATGAAAACTGAACTCGATGTACGTTGAACCCAACAAGAAATAGGCAAAAGCTGGACCGGTAGCTTATTGACTTGAACTTCTGCAAGATCTTAGTAGTGTGCCCAACACATTTCACGATTCGAACTCAAAGAAGTGCCTATTGGATGAAACCCTCGTCATTCCACTAGAAGAGATTTAGCTTAACGACAAGGTTAACTTTAATAAGGAACCAGTTAAGATCATGAATAAGGAAGTCAAGCGACTCAAGCAGAGTGCATTCCCATTGTCAAGGTTCGTTGGAATACTCGGCATGGACCCGAGTACACATGGGAGCAAAAAGATCAGATTGCGATAAGAGTACCCTCATTTCTTATTTTTATTTTATTTTTCTCTACACACCATCAACCGATAAGATAAAATGAGTCACGAGGACGTGATTCCTTTTTAACGGATGGGTGATGTAACAACCATGAAATTTTAGGTCATTATTTTTACTAATTTTAACTACTTAAATTTTTTCTATTTTAAGTAAATTGTCTTTTGCCGGGAAAGTTACACGCGTACGTCGAAACACGTACATTTAAATTCATAATTTGACTCAGACTATGCCTAGTCTACCCATTTATATGATTTATTTCTCCCCACGTACTTGTTTTCATATGAAATATTTTATTTTTCCATTTCTACGCGAAGTTTGCACGTCTTACGTTTTACGCGTTTTCGACTCGCGTTTTAAGCTTTAACGATGTTATAACACTCCGAAAGGCTCGGGAAATATATGAAACATCAATTTAGGTCATTTTATGTCAAATGTGATATATTTGTGTAAATATTATTTTTATGACATCTACTTTTGAAATTTTCACTTAAAACCTTATCGGTTTAGCTCCGTTGGTCTTTAAACTCACTCCGTAACCTTAGATACTTATACAAAAACAAATAAAACTTTTCATTAACCTTCCCTACCCCCCAAATGGCCGGCCATGGGCAAGTATCTAGAGGCACTTTGTCATTTGTTATCCAAAACCCCTCCATTTCACTTTTATTTATAACATGCAAACTAGATCTCACAAACTCTTCATTTCCTACTTAACAAAAATTGGTTTTTATCCTCTTGTGTCCTCTCCTTGCTGCCATGAGATATCCACCAAGACACCCCAATCCATCAAGTTTTTCCAAGCTCAAATCCTTGTTACTTAGTTACTCTTCCATCATAGTAAGTTTCCATTAATTATTTTCACCTCATTCCATTTCTTTTTAAGGTTTTTCTTTGAGATTTGCTAGGTTATTAAAACAACTCTTGCATGTATGTTTTGGAAGATTTGATCAATTTTTCATAGGATTGTTAGGTGTTAGATAGGTAGTTTAGGCTTAAACGGGTTTTCAAATGCAAGAGTTATTGATTTGTTATATGTTAATCTTGATTTTCTTATTGTTATGCTTATCAAAACCATTTTTATATTTTATTTAAAAACCAATAAACTCCTGGACATTTTGAGGTTGAGATCTATAAAAATGAAACTAATGATTATTCTTGGCATGCATGGCACAAAAACCCATTTAATAGGCATAAAGTAAACCCTTGTGATTGGTCCAAACCTGTCCAGGATTTTATGCAAAAAAATGATTCACCACTTTGTTCTTAGTGGGTTTTAAGCTATAACAAAAATATTTTGAGGTAGCCACAGGTCTTAGGGTCATTTCCCCGAAATCCTTACATCCTAATTCATCCCGATGATTTTTCGAGAAAATCTACACTCAAACTTATCCCAAAATGTATGCCAGATTTGAAAGGCCAAATACTCTAAACTGTTGCAAAGAACCTTATGTTGGTCAAAAGATGTAAGTTTTAGCTAAGACATATAGAAAACTTTTCCCACTGATCTTGTGTCCATTAGACCTGTAGAACAAAAGATCTACTCATTTTGCTAAGCCTAACTGGATGCTGGAATTAACTGCATAGAGACACGGGGGTAAATTGGTAATTTCACCCCTGTTTTGAAGTTCTCAGTTAAGTGAGGCCTTGATTTTTGAATAATACAGAGTCATACCTTTCCAATCATATAAAGTTCATAATTTTATCCCTTACGGTTTAGAAATGGCGACCCGATTAGTGCGGCATTTTCATCATAATTCTAACAGCTTTGCATTTTAAACCGTATAAGCTTTTACAAAAGTCTTTTCGACCCGTGACTTGCTATAAGACTTTTAACTAAATTAGCTTATGGTATTACAAGTATAAGTACTGAATAAAAACATAAGTATAAGTGTTACACCTTAATTACCCGAGCCTAAGTCGTGTTGTATTTTATTTAGGTCATTTGTGACTTTTGCGGCTTTTCTCTCGACGTGCACTTTTCCGTATACTTCTGCTACTTCATCATTGGTGAGTTCATAGCCCCAATTTTTACTTCAATTGTTTTACAAACTTCGTGGGGGAGATACATGCTATAAATATTACTTACGATCACAATTGCTTTGAAATTGTATGCTATCCTGATATTATTATTGCCTAAGTTTGCCAATAGCCTGAAAGTCCCTTTTATCGTGAACTGTTAATCACTTGCGAGTGAACGCGAATACCGTGAATAGATCTATTGGGCCTGACCTCCCACATGCCAAACTCGCCTGCTGGCTATCGTGTGCATTGTATTCGTATTGATGTTAGGTATGGCTATTACCTATTGTTGAAGGGCAAATTTATTCTATTGACAGCAAATGACGTTAATGTTCGGGGTCACGAACTTAGAGCAATAATAACCTTACCAGACTCTGCATTTGTTGCTTAGTCGCTTTCATAAAATATATATTGTGATCAACTGCTTATTATTAAACTTTATGGATTCACTCAGCCTTTGTGTTGACGTTTTTAGCATGTTTTATCTCAGGTTTTAAGGCATGAAGGTCTTGGATGGAGTCGCACGGATATCTTATGAAGACTAGGCATATTTTCACATTTGAAGAATCTATCTTCTAAAGATTTATCTTATGTTTAAAACATTTGTGATCCTTTAAAAACATTGTGGTTTATGAAAACTGTTGAGACCTTTTGTAAACTCTGAGGTTTTAATGTATCAAATGTGAAATATTTTTAAAACGTCTCTTTTGAAAGGTCGTTTTCCATGACTTGTACTTTGTGCTATGAAGTTATACCCTAGTGACACTATCTTCCGCTGTGATAATTTTGGGGGTGCTACACAAGTGAACTCCTTGACGGTATCTAAGTCTTGAACTTCTGATGTTTCAGTGTGTTTGTCTTTTATATCAGTGCAACTTAGATTCCTGATGTCTCTACATCTTGAGTCTGATGATGAAGTTACGTTGATCACCATACCTTTATGCAGTTATATTATAGTTGGTGGGGTGGTCATTAACAAAGAGAGAAAGGCCATCATGGATATTGAGACATTTGCAGATCTCAGTGTCCCTGATGTTTTACTCAAGTACCTAACTCACTGAGACTACATCAGTGAGTAGGCGCACCTTTAGTTGGTCTTTGCCAACTCTTTGAAGTGTGCTATTGAGGTTCTCCCCTTTATCAAGGGGATGAAATTCTCACTGATCATCAGTGGGTTAGATGATCACTGATATTCTGTCAGTGAGTGTCTGGCCTATTTTATGTTCAAATCCTTGTTGGAGACATTTGGGTCAAATATTGGCCCAACAATCTCCCCCTATTTGAACCTAAAGATGGCCTGGGTTTAATCAGGTATAAGCGAGCATAACGGCTTCTTCTTATACTCTGATTTTACAAAAGTTATAATGAACGACTAATGTACTGATTCCGTGTGATTCTACTTGTTGGATTCTATCAGAAATAAGTGAGCATAACGGCTTCTTCTTATATTCTGATTTACAAGTATTTCCTAAAGTAACACTATCGATATAGACTTTATCTTTGATACCTTTTGTGTAAGATGAAAATTCTAGGCTATTGACTTCTTCTTGAGTCATCATCTTGATTCTGGTTTGTTATTCACTAATCCGAGCTTTCTCAGGTAGTGGTGTTTCTCCTTGATTTTTGGTGATGACCTCTTAAGCCCTTTTGTGCTCAAGGTCTCCTAGCATTTCTGCTTAGGGTCTCCTGAGTGTTGATTCTCAGGGTCTCCTGAGGGTTTAATCTCAGGGTTTCTCCTGTATGAGGTCTCCTGAGCGTTGTTAGCTCAGGGTCTCCTAAGGATTTAATCTCAGGGTCACTTAGGATTTTTTACATTTAGGTTCTAGTAGACTTCAGCCAACCTTCTGCCAACATAGATATCCTAAGCTACTATTAATTTGTAAGTGAGCAAAAGGACTTCTTTTTACAAACTGTTTTACAACAAAGAAACCGAAAAAAAATATATTACATTTAAAACCGGCTTCTTGTTGTCTTGAACCATTTCTCTTTTTTGGTGCTCAGGGTCATGTTCCCTGATGCTTGTTCTAATCAGCCTTTACATCAGTTATTGCGTGTGAACTCAGTCCCCAATGATTTGTGCATTAGGTTCACTTCTTAAGTTATGGCTGTCATAGATTCTCATAAATGCTTTCTCCCCCTCAAAAATTGCAACGTCAGTGAAAAAATTTTGGAGTCCATGCATTTATGGTTATGGTTCAAGTAGAAGGAACTTAGTTCCTTTGTGCAGTGTCTAGTAGTTAGAATAATAGACACTAAGACCTCTTCATGGAAAAATTTTCTCCCTGAAAGGTCCTTAGAGAGTGACTAACTGATGCTATGAATAAGCTATTAGTGAGTCATACTCTCTGGTCTTCACTGATGCTATGAATAAGCTATCAGTGAGAAGTTTAGACCATTTATTCATAGTTTACATGAAAGAAGAGATTAGTTTACATGAACCTCTCCATGACTAGAATTTACAAGTGTTCTAAACTTATTACATCAAAGAATTTCAATATTTAACATATCTAATTCTATTGATGTTGAGGAAGTACAAATAAACTCTGGAGCTTGACTCTTTTATCTTCAGTTCTGCAACCTTTTATCTGTAGTCCAACGTCTTCGTACTTCAGTGCTCTGTGAACCAGCAACCACTCTGGCCAGAGTCTTTAAGACCTTTCAGGTAGTAGGTGAGTAGTACCTGTTTTAGTCTTTCCAGTCCCTGACCCTACAACCCTAATCAACCAGCTGATCTTGCCTCAGTGGTTGAAAATGGTTGTTTGGTCATGGAACTGTTTTGTTTACTGGCTGGTCTGATAGACGGGTAGAACTACCTGAGGAATTCCTCCGTTGCAGAACAGCCAGATTTTATCCAGCCGGCAACCATGTCCTTTGTGCTTCCGGCTAGACAACAAGGATTTAGAAATCAGAGATTTCCATCCTTTGTCGCTTTACGCTGTATAGGAAGGTTTCTTGAGGAGCAGGGATCATGATGATACCTGCTGTATATTATGTTCATTTCCTTACAGCGCATCCTCTTCCCATTTTGTTCCCTTTAATAGCCCTTGATGATCCACCATTTTTCCACTCATATATGGTTGTTTCTGAGATCAACCATAAAACATCTTGGGATGTTTCCACTCTCATAGCTTGCATGGAACTAAGTCCCCTTGAAGCTACCATCAATATTTTAGCGACTGGTGGTGCTTAGGTGGTAGATATGGAAGGGAGGTGGATGGGCTGTATGAGCATTTTCTGACACAAAAACAATCAAATGTGAATGTTTTGTTTTAGGATCTGCTCTTGAGCATTTTGGAAGGGAATTTTGAAAGTGGGAGTTGTAGAGGATGTGGTTGTATTCATTCAGCCGTCATTTAAGAACGGCTGAAAGTTATTAGTAGTCATTTAAGAACGGATCTAGATCATAAGAATAATCCACCCGCTCTAATACCACTTGTTGGTCCGGTTTGACTTGAGAAACTCATGAATCGACAAGATATACATAAACACGTGGCGTTTGGACATGGAACTTATAACGAGTTTATGATTCATGATATGGCGGAATTACAATGGTTACTCAAGAACCCACCTAGACACTCTAATAACTTGGTTGACTTTTCAAGGGGATAGTTGCAGCGGCTATCCCCGTGGAGAGACAAATTAAGGAACACAAAGAAGCAAGCTAGGCTTGGGTTCTAAGTGTGTTGAGAATTCTAACACTCTAACTATGCTAATTAAATTCTCACTTCTTACTCTCATTGAATGCGCACATTCTGCTTTTTTGGAACGGGTTTATATAGAGGAGCAGTTACTGTTGCTTCACATGGGAACAGTGAACATGCCGACTGTTCGTAGGTAGGCACGTGCCTATACATCTAGATTTGATGTCCTTTTGGTTTACCGGAGTTGACATTTACGATTTCCCATGAGCTTCTTTTGTGTCTTGGAAAGGAGCAAAGTTTATCTTCCCAAGAGTTTTCCCGCTTAAACTCTATTGACTCACCTAACTAAAAGGAAGTTAAGAACGACTTCTTCTGAGGGAGTATGATGAAACTTCTTGGTTGGTGCAGGAGCTTCCGGCAGAAGTAAGGATTTACGAAGATATTTGACATCAACAGTGACTTCTTTTCTGTCTAGTGTGCAGGTGAATGAGTCTTCTCCCATATCCAACTTGATTGTGTGCCACATCTGGTGAATATAGAACTTAGGAATGTATGCAGACTTATCCAGTATGCTCCTACACTTGTGTAGTTTGAGAATTTCAATTGCTATTTGACATGTTGGTTCAACACACTTAATTTTGTAAAATTCTACACGTGCGTTGTTCTTGCCAATTTCCACGTCATAACCTTGTGGAAAGGTGTTTTCATTTGTGAGCATGGGAAGTGGTTGTTGAGCAGCCATTAGTGAATTTTGAAACACCAATCAAAGACAAAAATATGCAGGATACATGAAAGTTAGGATATTGTTAAAGTTATGATCATTCATGGGTCCACTTACTTACATCATTGATTTAGCATGTTTAATGGTTATTAACTTTGCAAAATGACATGCATTATGTGACAGATTCAATTGTGATGAAACTTATATAATTTTGATAACATTATACTTTATTCAAATTTTGACATATTTAAACTCAATTGAGACAATGTTAATGAATTGCGACGGATTTATATAATTGTGACAATTTTGGCCAATTCCGATAAATTTTGAATTCCGACAGGTTTTTTCCAATTGCGATGTAAGCATTTTGAATTGCGATAACTTTGTCCAATTGCGATAAAATATTGAATTTCGGAAAATTTGAAGCAATTCCGACAAGGTTATCTGTAGGGTATTCACAATGAAAGAAACACTTGTTTGAGGCTTAGATTTAGATCGAATGAAAGAAAACTTAGAGAGAGAAAGTGGGAACTTCTAGTGAGAGAAACACTATGTGTATTAGATTGAAATAATGAGAGTTCCAACCCTTTCCTTGCAAGGGAAGGGGTATTTATACTTACTACATATTATGCCCCTAGCGGGCTGTAGAGTGAGCTGACAGAGGGTAAAGACCCGACCCACTCCACAATACTAATAATAATAACTAAGCTACTAATAATATTACTGATAATCCTATGAGCTATGATGTACTAATAATTACTCGGGGTGACCGAGTCTTCAGCTGAATATTCATATTCCTAACAATCTCCCCCTAAGGGAGGTCACCCCAGAAGTAATGTTCTGAATTTCAGCACTTCTTCCTTGGATCTTGACATCATAGCTCGTAATCATTGATTCTTCAATGTCATAGATTGTTGTGCAAACATCAGTGATCTGAAGATGACTTCTCTTTTGTCTTGGATGAACTTTGAGTAATCTTTGAAAGTATCATCCCACTTGAGTCTCCAAGTCATCTTTTAGTAGTAGGTCTCCATGTGATGAAATATACTTAGAACCGACATGCTCACACTAATCAGGGTCATGATCTTCAGCATCAGAGTTAGCAGAAGCTGTGTTGAAGGTCTTTTGGTTGATCATGACTTCTTTGATGATGATGTGGTAGAGTGAACATGTGGTGATGGATTGGCATCTTTTCTGCAACCAGCTACAACAGCAACCAGCTACAGCATTCCACTGCTACAACCGCCAGAGATTCCTGCATACGACAGTTAGCAATAATTCGACCGGTACTTACAAGTTTGGACTTCGAGATAGTCAACAGCATAGTGTGAAAACTCTCTCTAATCCTTACCATGACCGTTCCTAATCGAAAACCCACAGAGGGCTTTTTAAGATTTTACCGTAGTAAATCAACGATTAGGTGAGTCGCTGGAGATCACTCCACGACTGTAGACCGGTTGAAACCGCCGCGACCACTAAGCGTAATCCACGAGGAATTACCGAAGTGACCTGCTTTCAGGGCTGCTTGATGTTGACCCTGACAGGAATTTCCATTCAATCATTGAGAATTACATTTGTAAATTCTCTCATAAATGTTCTGGCAGATTGCTAAGATCTGCGTAGGACTCATGAGTTTACAACTGGTGTCCTTAATGTTGAACAACCAGTGTAGAAATAATTCGTGTCCCTGTGAGATCTTATTATGCATCTCGTGGCTCTAGACTCGATAGTGCGATTTGATTTAGTAAGCGGAGGCTGGAGAGGACTGCCACCTTTTCAATATCATCTAACTCGGAGTGAGAGAGACGATAGAAATGTATTGAACTCCGTGACAATTGAAACAAGAGTCCTTTGAGGGACCTTGAGTGGCTAGGGAGGGTTGTGCAGCGTATCACTGGGTCCATGATACTTTGTCTTCAATGCCAGCAATCAACTAAGTGATTCTGACAGCATATGTATTGACCCGGTTTCTGCCTAAGTTGTAAGGAGGGCTATTTCTTTTCACCCTTTCTCTTTACAATTCTTTTTCATTCTTCAACCCCTTCAGTGCTTACCGAGACTTCATAACTAACACCTTGTTGGGTTTGTTCCAGTGTTAGCTCCATCTCAGTCGGCACTCTTCCCTCATTCACTTTTCTCCTTTTTAATCATACCTAAGGACTTCTACACTAACTAGTGGATTGTCCCTGGGTAGATTCCTCCGGCTCTGGCGGGATCGTGGGAACTTGTACCTAACCTTACCATCCTTATAACTCCATTATATGAAATACAATGGTCGGTCTTTGGTGTTCTTCCACAATTGCCAAACCAAATCTTTGAAAAATCTCTCAAAGTGTTCATGATTTCGAAACACATTTTTGCAAACACTTGAGAGTTTTATATTTTTCAAATGCTCCCCCTCAACATGTGCTCGAGTGATAGTTTTATAAATTTGCACATGTTAGGTAGAGCTAGCACTTTTTGAATTGATCCACTTTCAGTGAACATGACCGATTCGAGACACGCTTACATCACTAGTTAGACTAGCTTGAAATTATTACCCGGCCTGGTCAAGTCCACAGAAAGTTTCTCGAAATGGTACACTCTACTCAGATACATCTTTTTCGAGACACGCTTACATCACTGGTTAGACCAGCTTGAAATTATTACCCGGCCAAGACGTATCCTTTCGATTGATGGCGATTCAAGTTTCGTCAATTCATTGGTGAAATCTGAGCCTTGCTCACGTGAGATGCCAAATCCTTTGTTTCGTTAAAACCATTTGCTCCCCCTCAATATGTGCATCGATATACAAAAAGATTTTCGTACATATGGAAGAGCTTGCTTTTATGACCAAAACATTTTGCTCCCCCTCAATATGTGCCTTGATATACAAAATGGTTTAGCACATACGGGAGAGCATACATTAACTTCCAAATCATCACATTTTATCAGAATTTCCTATTTAAATCACATTCTCTCCCCCGATCAAAAATTTCAAACCATTTGAGATTTGTGATCCCAAGTGATTTAAATAAGTTTAGAAAATTTGGGAGAAAATGTGGTCAGGTTTAAATGTATTCTAATTTTGAAGCATACTATGCTTCCCTTGAAACAGCGAGAGAGTGTCACTGCTGATGTTGCACAAATTTGGCAAGGTGTCGGAAATTTGAACAAATATGCTCCCCCTCAATTAATGACCCGTTTTCCATTAAAGGAGCTGTAGTCATTCAATTGAGCGACGGGTATTTGTGAAAATTTAATTCAATTTACCACCTTGTGTAACATCAAGACTCTCTAGAAGAATCAAACAGCATAAAGAGTCTGATGAAAAGAAGACTTCTCTTCTTATACACGACAAGACGCACTGAAACGTACATCAAGTCGGGGAAACATGGATGTAAAGTAATCCATGCCCAGGTGAACATCACCCGGTTGGAGGAATAGCTGTCTTTTTGGCGACATGCTTTCCCCATTGTACATCGCGGGTTGCAGTATGAAGTAACTGCAAGCCATTAAGACATGTTTTAACTGATTAGTATAACTTCTGCTCGAGCTTCATTTAAGAATCCGTGCCATTGTTGAATGACATTTCTAGATCCGTAAATGTTATCGATAAACAGAAGACATGCCTAGGTAGGACTATTTTTGGTATTTTCTGATTTTTCGATTTTTATGGTTTTTATAGGTTTTATATTTTTGTATTTTTCTTTTTGATTTAAGATATATACAACTATGTACAAGGATATAAGAAGACAATCCTTTACTCCTCCTTTTCTTCCTGAAGACACTTGAGGGTTTCAGGAGTCATGCTTTTCATGCCAAGGCGTGGGAGAATAAACTGAAATCTTTCTCTTGGGAGGGCCTTGGTGAAGATGTCAGCTAACTGAAACTCTGTCCTCACAAAGTATAGTTCCACAATTCCTTTTTCCACCTGTTCCTTGATGAAGTGATGCCTGATGTCGATGTGTTTTGACCTGGAGTGCTGAACATTGTTGCAACAAAGAGCAATAGCGCTTTTGTTGTCACAATATAGGGGAATTTTGTTGTATGAGAATCCGTAGTCCGAAAGTTGTGATCGCATCCAAAGGATTTGTGCACAACAAGCAGACATGGCAATGTACTCAGCTTCAGTAGATGATATGGAAGTACTCATCTGCTTCTTAGAAGACCAACTAACCAACTTTTCCCCTAAAAACTGAGCTCCTCCTGAAGTACTTCGACGAGTGTCTTGACATCCCGCATGATCAGCATCCGCGTAAGCCGTTAACTCCATTGCAGTGTCCTTAGGATACCAGAGACCCATATGAACCGTGCCTTGAAGATATCGGAAGATCCTTTTCACTGCTTCAACATGCTTCTTGGTTGGTCTGGATTGATACCGAGCACACATACACACAGCAAACAGAAGATCTGGTCCGCTAGCCGTGATGTACATTAAAGATCCAATCATGCTTCGATACTTTGTTATATCTACTGGAATCCCTGAAGGATCTTCATCCAGCTTCGTTCTATCAACCATGGGAGTGTCAACAGGTTCACTTGAATAGAATCCAAACTTTTTCAAGATCTCGTTGGCGTATTTGGATTGATTAATGAATATGCCTCCGGGACTTTGAGAAACTTGTAATCCTAAGAAGAATGACATTTGTCCCATCATGGACATTTGGAACTTGGAATTCATCTCCTTTGAAAAACTATCACATTCACTAGGATCTGTTGAAGCAAAGATGATATCATCTACATATATCTGAACTAGTAGTAGATGGTTTCTTGACTTCCTGGTGAATAGTGTGGGATCAACAACACCCTTGGAGAATCCGTTCACTAGGAGGAACTTGGACAATGTATCGTACCATGCCCTTGGCGCCTGTTTTAACCCATAAAGAGCCTTCTTCAGGCGGTAAACATGAGTAGGGTGTTCAGCATCCACGAATCCTTCTGGTTGACTCACATAAACTTCTTCCTTTAAGTCACCATTCAAGAATGCTGTTTTGACATCCATCTGGTAGACTATCATATTACGACTAGCAGCATTTGCCAGGAAGATTCTTATAGCTTCAATTCTAGCAACCGGAGCAAACGATTCTTCAAAATCAATGCCCTCTTCTTGTCTAAACCCTTTAGCAACTAGCCGTGCCTTGTTCTTTAAGACATCACCATACTCATCAAGCTTCACTTTGAAGATCCACTTTAAAGCAATGATCATTGCAAGTTCTGGAGGAGGCACTAATTCCCATACTTCAAGTCGATCAAATTCATGGATTTCATCCTGCATAGCCTGGAACCAGCAATCTTTAGTCATTGCTTCTTTGGCATCTTTTGGTTCGACTTTGGACAGTACGGAATTGAAGAAGCACCATAGTGCATCAGTGGCTAGTTGATTACGTGTGGATACTGGACGTGAGGGATTGCCTATGATGTTCTCGATTGGATGATCACTGGTCCATTTCCTGAGATGGTCGTGAGGTTGAGGGTTATGAACAGACGTAGCCGTGCTGTGTTCTTCAAGTGAGGATGTGTCTGATGAATGTTCAGGAGCAAATATGTTTTCAAAAGGAACCTCATCAACAGGAGCAAAAGGATTAACTTCCAAAGAATGATTATCTGAAGATTCTTGCATTACTGGAGAAGATAGAGCGTTTGATGACGAAGGCGATTGACTGGCAGCTGGAGCATTGTGACTGACTGATACTGAAGCTGTAGGGCCTTCTGAACCTTGTGGGGCTTGAACCTCAGCCATAGGAAGTATAGCAGGTTCACTCGGGATGGTTCCATTCGTTGGCTCAAAGTATTCATCAAACATAGGATCGAATAACTTCTTCAACTCCTCACATGTAGGTGGCACATAAGAATCTGCAGGCGTGGAATTCTGTACAAGTCCTGAACTAATGGGTCCAGGTGACAAAAGGTTAAGATCGGGTCCAGAACTAATTTGTCCTGAAGCAGGTTGCTCACTCAGCTCATCGAACGTAACATGAATGGTTTCCATGATTTTACGGGTTCTCTTATTGTAGATTCGATACCCTTTACTATCTGGTGCGTATCCAACAAAAATACCTACATCTGCTTTAGCTCTTAACTTTCCCAAGTCTTGACTATCGTTAGTTGGATAGCAAAGTGCACCAAACACATGGAGAAAAGAGAGATGTGGTTTCTTGTTATGAATTAACTCGAAGGGAGTCTTCTCATGAACAGGATGAATTAGGGATCGGTTTTGAGTGTAACATGCTGTTGCAATTGCCTCTGCCCAGAGAAACATCGGTGCCTTTGAAAATATAAGCATAGTTCTTGCAGCTTCTACCAGAGTACGGTTCCTTCGTTCAACCACTCCGTTCTGTTGAGGAGTGCGAGGGATACTTTTCTGATGCGTGATGCCAATACTTTCATAGAAATTACGGAGTTGTTGGTTAACAAACTCAGTACCATTATCAGTGCGGATGATTCTAACAGTTTTATCGAGCCTTACTTGCAGCTGTTTTATCAGTTTAATGATAACCTCTAGAGTTTCGTCCTTGGTTCTCAAAAACTTTACCCAGGTGAACCGAGAATAATCATCTACTATCACCAGAACGTACTTCTTTCCATTTATGGTTTGTATTCTCATTGGACCGCACAAGTCCATGTGGAGGGTATGAAGAACTTCCAAGTTGGTGTTGATGGTTTTAGGCTTGTGGGTTTGTTTCTTGCTTTTACCCAGTTGGCATGCAGAGCAGAGATGATCTTTCTCATATTTCAGTCTGGGCATCCCTCTAACAAGATCTTTACGGGAAAGATTATTTATGGTACCGAAGTTCAAGTGGTTCAAACGACGATGCCATAGCCATGATTTTGTTTTAGAGGCTTTAGAAAGCAAGCATATGGGAGAGGACTTTAACATTTCTTCAATCGATATGGTGTATAGATTGGTGCCCCGACTGCCCTTGAGGAGATCTATACCATCCAATTCTCTGACAAAACATATATGCTTTCTGAACGCCACTTCCAGATCTGAATCACAAAATTGACCCACAGAAAACAGATTGTGCCCTAGTCCTTCCACATAATATACCCTTGAAATTACACTGTCACCAAACACATAATCTCCATAACCCATAATAGCACCAAAGTGGTCGTTCCCAAATCTAACTGTCCCGATAAACTTTTTCACGAAGTTCTTGAGCCGCGAGCGATCCCCAGTCATATGTTTTGAGCAGCCTGAGTCCAAATACCACAGGACGATTTGTACGACCTGCATTTGAAACCAGACAACAATGGATAACTGAAAAATGTGGATCCCCAAGTGCAATTGGGGTCCGTTTGGTCAGCACACACATATTCTGGAACCACAGGTTTCACAGATGCTACTGTCTTTACTGAGGAGACAGAACTAGAGGCAGGACAAGACCTAGATGGAAGGCATTGTGACACTAAAGACAGGATTCTACCAGTTGGTCTCCATTCCTTATTCTTCACAATTTTATGCATATTCATTTTAGGTAATGGTCTCTGTTTTCCTAAATTGAATTTCCTTCCAGTGGGTCTCCATTCCTTAACTTTCACAATTTTATGCTTATTCATTTTAGGTAACGTGCACTGTTTTCCTAAATTGAATTTCCTTCCAGTGGGTCTCCATTGATAGCCTACGCTAGCAAATGTTTTTCCTGTTGCTTTCCAAACTTTCATGCATGCTTCAGTTATCCTACCATTCTTAACATGGGGTGATGCAGAAGACATCAAGAAAGACACAACACAATCATCATGATTAGCTGAAATTAAACAATTGTCGCATGTTTTATAAGATAGCATTAGAATTCGAATTAATTACAGTACTTTTGATACTAGAATCAACACGATTCATCCTACTCATTGCAAACTTATTGTTCCTAGGTTGGGCTTCTACATTCTTCAAGTGATCATTCTTAGCTGGCGCAGTCCTATCCTTTCTTGCATTTTCTCTAGACCTTGACTCGCTAGCTTGGGTGTCACTTTTTACTCCTGTAGAAGCATCGAAGGAAACATTAGTTTGTTTTTCTGTCACATGCCTTCCTGATAAAGATGTGTTGGATTCTGATGTTTTTGGTGGTAGATCAAAGGCTACATGCTTGTTCTCAACAGTAGATGATGATGCAACAAATCTATCTCTATGGCTGTTAAACTTAGGAATTGAGCCTATGGCATATTCTAAGTTTTCCTGAATCCTTTTCGTGAGTTTGCAGGCATAGACAACTGCCCTATCAAGTGGCTTATCAGTCCTATCCTCTTCAACTACCTCACGAAGTGTGTCAAGGCCCTCTCTAAGATGATCGAGATATGTTTGATGGGCAAAGCTGTTATTTCTAAGCTTAAATGGAATACGCCCAACATCAACATCATACTTTTTACTATCAGTAGCCTTTGGTGCATCACAATTACAAGTGGTGCATGGCATTTTACCTTTCACCCGAGCCTTAAGATTCTCAATTTCATTTGTCAAAGAGGTTATTTGATCATTGTGATTGCTTCTTGTAACTTTAATAGAATCATATAACTCTTTGAAATGTTGTTTAACCTTTGAATTTTCTTCTCGATAACACTCATTTTCATAATGTAACTTATTTATGGTGTTTTGATATTGAAAATTCTGAGAATCTGAAGACGAAGGTTTATTGGTGCCATACACTTCACACTTGTTGGATTTCAATTGGGCAATTTGGGCCCTCAGCAGTCGAATCGTGTTCGTGTGAGCTTGAATTGTCTCATCTCGTTTGCTTAATTCAAAATAAGTATCAAATTCAGGAGCATCCAAGGATGTCTTTTCATTTGATATTTTATGTTTTTCATTTAAATGTTGATGTTTCAATTGCAAATTAAGATACTCAACTTCTAACTTTGAAAAACGTTTAACCATATTATCATGGTCATCATTTTGAATTTTTCAAGCAATTTTAAATTCTCCCCCTCAAGCTCAACAACACGATTCTGGGTGACATTTAACGCAATAGCATACTCATTAAATTGACAAGCAGACAATGCAGAATCAGTGACAGTGTAAAATACATCTTGTGCAATACATTTAGCAATCAAGTTGTCGTTAGTAATGAGTATGTTTTTTCTTTCAATCTCTCGACTCTTAAGTTCTATTGCATATTCATTCACCTCATTTTCCATATCTTTAAACACTACTTCCATTTCTTTTATTTCGGCTTTAAGGGCAGTTTGCAACCCTTCAAAGTGTTCTTTAAGTAGTTTAAAGAATGGCATGACCTCAGTTAAGTAACACCTTTTAGCATGTTCAAAACACCTTTCCCCCTCAGTAATACCAGAGGGTGTGATTCTCTTCTTGCATGTTTTATCGAAATCAGCAAACAGTTGCCAAAGCACATATAAGCTAATAAAGGTTTTACATTCAGTGGGAAGAGATAAAGGCACCAAATTCCTAGGTGTATTGGGAGGATACACCGTTATGGACGCAACTTTTCTAATGAGGGGGGTGTTGGCCTTAAGTTTTTCTACCTTAAGTCTTTCATTATCTTGTTTCCAGAAAATCTGTTCAGGTGTTAACTTCTTTTGAGGAGCAAACACAATCAAACGATTTTCCTCACCATAGTCATGGGGTTTGATTATTATTCGTTTGACTACGCACTCGGGATCCCTCATTTTCTCATTCATTCTTTCCTTTGTTCTCTCACTCATCTCCTCCTCCTCTTTAGTGTAGAGAAGCTCAGGCGGGTCATGAATAGGCATAAGCATCACATTACCATCATATAGGGCTGGTTGAACTACTTTCATGTCCCTAAGGATGGTTGACTTGGGTTCACCTATCATGATTTTACTATGCTTATCACTCAACTTTCTGTGCTTATGAATCATTTGAGCAGTTTGTACGGTTTGATTTTGTGTGTACAACTTATCTTCAAGCTTATTTTTTAATGTCTTGAGTCTAGAGAAATCATTTAAAAGTGTTGTTTCTTTTTGTTTGAATTCTTGCTTAAGTGTAGTTACACACTTTTGTGCTTCCTGTTTCTGTTTGACAGACTGTTCTAGCTGACTTTTCAAAGAACTCAACTCTAATTTTAATGTTTCTTCTCTCACTCTAGACTCTTTAATAAGTGTACTCATTTTACCTTCTAATTTCTGCTCACGTTCATTAAGCTCAAACTTAGCACGCTGTTCGTACATAGCCACTTGTTCTTTATAGATTTTTAGTCTAGTGATCAAGTTATCATTAGGGACAGGCAATTGGTTCTCATGGTGCTCACATGCATTATCTATATTACACGCATTATCTAAGGCACATACATTACTTATAACACAAACATCATTATTGACAAAAGATTTACCATTTGGTACATCAGGCGAGTTGTTGTGATTCAAATACTGTTCATATGAAATAATATTGCTATTTTCCATGTCAACATTACTTGAGTCAGAAACATCTGCCTGATGTACTTCTTCGGGATTCTTTTGTCCCTCGACTATATTATATGTGTCATAAATTTTTAGTACCTCAGATATCACGGATGCATTAGAAGGACCAGCTTGACGGGGAGATGAGACCAGGGAAGACAAGTTAGCCATGAAGATTGTTTGAGCCGTAGGTTCATCATCTACATCAGAGTCAAATGCATCTCAGTCATCTGCCTTGAAGATGTTAGGATCATTAAGTGCTAGATCCTGAACAGGTTTCTCATCCACATCTTCATCAAAAGTATTTCCTCCATCTCCTGCCAAGAACAATAACTCTTCCTCATCCAATACAGCTCCATTCTCTTGAGCTTGCATTAACAGCATCTTGTCTTTGAAGTAATCTGAGTTCTGAGGACGTTTAGGTTGATTGCAGTTTCTAGCAATGTGTCCAAGCCCCCCACAATTATAACACTTGATCTGTTTCCCTTGACCCTGATTGGCATTCCCTGCTCTATTCTGCACATAACCTCGACCCATGTTTCTACCAGCTCTCCCTTGCACATTCTGAACCACAATTTTCCCATCCTCCACCATTGCTAGATTGCGTGGGTTGGATGAATTCCTTAACTGATTGTTGGTCTGAGGGAGTGATGCTTGAAACTGTTGAACCAGTAATGATACTTGATTGGTGAGGTTGTCAATCATTTTGTCGGTCTGAGAGTAGCCTGAGTCAAGTTGAGAACTCATAGCAGGTACTTGTGAGTGAAGTTGATGATAGCTTGGGTTGGAAGATGATTGGATTGTCGGTTGAACATTTGTCATGAACGCCAGTGGATCATTTGTAGTTGAAGGATTAAACTTTTCTCTCAGCACCCGATCATAGACAGCATGCTTCTCATGTTGTTGCAGATATACATACAGCTGTTCATAGTTGGTATCCCTTAAACCTTTGTTGAGTTTGACAGCAGTAACAAATCTGTCCCATTCAGGAGTCATGTTGTTCACAAACTTTGAGTTTGGTTGGATATTTGGCATAGTCATTCTGATCATCCTCATATCATTCACCAACTTATGAAATCTCACATAGTAGTCTGTGATATTCTCTCCTGGATTCATTTTGAAATGCTCGAACTCATCATACAGCTGTGACTCCCGATCTTCCTTTGTGAGTTCTGACCCTGCCAACAACATTTTAACGTTGTCCCACACAGCTTTGGCTTCAGTGTTGAAATTGATGAGCTTGTATACATCCTTTGGAAGACCTTGAATGACTATGTTTGAGGCTCTAATGTCAGCATCATACCTCTTCTTTTCTTCTTCATTAAGATCGTTGTAGTTTCTAGGTCTGTCGATGCCCCAAGTTACAGACCCATCTTCACCAGTTGTAACAACATCTCTGGTGGTACCCATCTGATATGGTCCATCGTCAATTGACTTTAGAATGTTAACTCCATTATCTTTTCCCAAGCAGTAAAGTCTTATCCTTTGTGCCCAAGACTCATAATCCGTCCTATCCAGCATAGGTGGACGAGTGTCAGATCCTGCTGCTTGAATATATTCTGATGATGTGTTTGATGTGGTAGCCATAGTAACTACGGGATTTTACAGATCTTGTGATTTAACCGAGAAATCGAATCTTTCGCGGGAATTTCTAAAATCACCAAGACACAAACCGCATAGACAAACCGCGTAGACACAAACCGAGTTCACGCTGCTGAGACAAACCGCGTAGACACAAACCGAGTTCACGCTGGAGAGACAAACCGCGTTGATACAAACCGAGTACACGCTGCAAAGACAAACCGCGTAGACACAAACCGAGTTCACGCCGCAGAGACAAACCGCGTAGACACAAACCGAGTTCACGCTGGATAGACAAACCGCGTAGACACAAACCGAGTTCACGCTGGAGAGACAAACCGCGTAGACACAAACCGAGTTCACGCTGGAGAGACAAACCGCGTTGATACAAACCGAGTTCACACTGCAGAGACAAACCGAGTTGACACAAACCGCGTTCGCGCCTTATAGACAAACCGCGTAGGCACAAACTTCCAAACACGTCGCTTTCAATGCTGTTTGTCCTTTTGCCTAAACTAGTAATAAGACAAGCCGCGTTCTCGATGGGACACAAACCGCGTTCAAGAACACGTCCAAGGTACACAAACCGCACCCAAGAACACTTGAATAAAAAACACTCGAATCACCCAAAAACACCACACAAACCTTAAATCTGTAAATCCAAGCACCAAATACTACTCTTATACTGTTCCTAAGCTAGAAAGTACAAGGTATAACAACTTTTAATCACTAAACAAAGCACAAAATGAAATTTATGTAACTTGTCAAATCGAACCAAAAAGCCTCAAAAACTAAACAAATCCGTGAATACCAACTCTCATGGACCTAACCTGGCTCTGATACCAATTGTAGGGTATTCACAATGCAAGAAACACTTGTTTGAGGCTTAGATTTAGATCGAATGAAAGAAAACTTAGAGAGAGAAAGTGGGAACTTCTAGTGAGAGAAACACTATGTGTATTAGATTGAAATAATGAGAGTTCCAACCCTTCCCTTGCAAGGGAAGGGGTATTTATACTTACTACATATTATGCCCCTAGCGGGCTGTAGAGTGAGCTGACAGAGGGTAAAGACCCGACCCACTCCACAATACTAATAATAATAACTAAGCTACTAATAATATTACTGATAATCCTATGAGCTATGATGTACTAATAATTACTCGGGGTGACCGAGTCTTCAGCTGAATATTCATATTCCTAACATTATCCAATTCCGATGGATTTTGAATTTCGATGAAATTTGTGCAATTGCGATGAAAAATATTAATTGCGATAAACCATGTCCAATTGCGATGAAAATTTTGAATTGCGATAAACTATGTCCAATTGCGATGAAAATTTTGAATTTCGATAATTTTGTGCAATTGCGACAAAGTAATGCAATTTCGATGGTTTTTTGCAATTTCGACAATTTCTTATACAAGAAATTCCGATGAATACTGTAGACGTACTTTATGTTGTGAATCTTTATCGAAATTGATTTCATATCCAAATTAGATCAAACCACAAGTTACAATATGATCTTTAAGCTCATTTAAACACATCCAAAAATAGTTTATCTAATTTGAGAACAACAATTTACAATTTCGATGAACCCTCATTTCAATCTTGTCGAAATTCAAGTTAATGGATTAGATGTTTATGTGAATGATTCCCTTAGGTTCCTATGATAATTCTAAGCTCAATGGTCTGAATTTTAACATTTTTTAGCCATGAATCAACAGGTTTGAACCCGGACGTGTTCTTCATAAACTTTAAACATCAAAATTGATTCAAATGCATTTCTGGGCAGAAATGGATGCTCAAATCATGTTATACAACACATTAGAATACTATCCCACCCAATTAATTAGGCCAAAACATGCACAAATGATTTCCCCCAATTCATACGAATAAACCCTAAATTTAAGAATCATCAATTCAAGTTTCTGGGTACGATTGGGTTAATGGAACATGTTAAGCACTTGATTATACACGTATCCCACCACAGAAATCAAACTCAAATACTCAAAATTAGTTATACCCAAATCGACAAAACCTTAAACCTATTTCATTCGATTTAGAAAAATTTAGCCGTTAGATCTTTGTGAAATCAAAAACCATTTCTTATATTTGTATGATAAACATGATTCCACTTACAGATTATTGAAAACACGAACGGATTTGAAGATTTGATGTGGGTCGTTGATCTTGGTAGTTGGAATAATTAATGTGTTTGGTGAAATTCAATAAGTGCAATAAATACAATATGATTTTTTGTTTTTGTTAATAATTTTAGTTTCAAACTTGTCACATTTGGTCCTTTAACTTAAGATTTTGAACAGTTAGTCCAATTCTCACAAAAATAAAACACTTAATAATTTATTTGGCAAGAACAATATTAATACACCCCCTTGACTTATGAATATTTAGAAAACATTTTAAGATCAAGGAGGGTATCACGGGAATAATATTACCAACACATGTTTAAAACATCTTTTTGGAAATATGCAAGTACAAATTTTAAGGAAAATATTAAAATTTGAATTTCATACTCCCCCTCAACATTTGTTCGGAAAGAATGGTTAATTTGTTTTAAAGAGCAAAGTGTTGATGGAAATTTTGTACTTGCATTTTTTTTTCATAAGAAAGATGAAAATGAAAATCTTTTTGTTGTTTTTGATAAGATATTTACAAAAAAGGTTTTGGTGTTTGACTTTCTTAGTTGTGTTTAAGAAAGTTTTTCAAATCATCTGGAGTCAAACACCGCATACCAATTTGGTGAACTAATTCCACAAATCTTGCATGGGGCAAGACTTTGGTGAATAAGTCCGCTAATTGGTATTCAGTACCCACAAAATATAATTCAATTGTACCCTTTTCAATATGCTCTTTGATAAAATGATATCGAAGTGTGATATGTTTGACTTTGAATGTTAAACCGTGTTGCATGAGATGGCAATGGCACTCTTGGAGTCGCAGTACATGGGAATCTTATTGAAAATGTAACCGTAGTCCATCAGCTATGATCGCATCCAAATGACTTGAGCACAGCATGCTGACATGGCTACATATTCCGATTCTGTAGATGACAATGAAGTGCAATCTTGCTTCTTTGACTGCCAAGATACAAGTTTGTCTCCTAGAAACTGCACTCCCCCAGATGTACTTTTGTGTGTGTCTAAACATCCTGCATGATC
Organism: Artemisia tridentata subsp. tridentata; assembly: GCA_021014915.2. Taxonomy (NCBI): domain Eukaryota; kingdom Viridiplantae; phylum Streptophyta; class Magnoliopsida; order Asterales; family Asteraceae; genus Artemisia; species Artemisia tridentata. The sequence continues at coordinate 253,911,999 of CP139506.1, forward strand.
AGCATCTGAAAAAGCTATTAGTTCAAAACCAGAATCCTTCGGATACCAGATCCTCAAATGGATGGTTCCCTTTATGTATCGAAGGATTCTTTTAACCTCAGAGAGGTGTCTTTCAGTTGGTCATGACCGATAACGGGAGCATAGGTATACAGCAAAAACTATATCTGGTCTGCTGGCTGTTAGATACATGAGGGACCCAATCATACTACGGTATTTTGTAGGGTCAACTGGTGTACCATGTAAATCAGCATCCAGCTTTGGGGATGATGCAGACATAGGTGTGTTATAAGTATCACAACTTGTCATGCCATGTTTCTTTAAAATCTCAAGAGCATACTTGGACTGACTTAGAAAAATTCCACGGGGTGATTGATGAACTTGGAGTCCTAAGAAGAATGTAAGTTCACCCATCATGGACATTTCAAAATTTTGTTTCATTAATCTTGCAAAAGCATTTGAATATTTTTTGTTTGTTGACGCAAAAATAATGTCATCGACATAGATTTGAACAATAAATGTCTTCCCCGTGTTTTTGAATGAACAAAGTTGGATCCACTGAACCTTTAGTAAAATGATTGGCAAGCAAGAAAGCAGTTAGTTTATCGTACCATGCCCTTGGGGCTTGTTTAAGTCCGTAAAGGGCCTTCTTGAGTCTGTACACATGATTGGGATGATCTGGATCGACGAATCCCTCTGGTTGACTAACATAAACTTCCTCACGTAATTGACCGTTTAGAAATGCCGTTTTCACATCCATTTGATAAACAACCATATTCTTGTGTGCAGCGTATGCCAGAAAGATACGGACAGCCTCAAGCCTAGAAACTGGAGCAAAGGACTCTTCAAAATCAATTCCTTCTTGCTGAGTGAATCCTTTAGCTACCAGACGCGATTTGTTACGAATCAATGTGTCATCTGCATCTAACTTGTTTTTCCAGATCCACTTCAGTCCGATGACATAAACCCCATCTGGTCTTTCAACTAACTCCCACACTTCTAGTCATTTGAATTGGTCGAGTTCTTCTTGCATTGACTCAATCCAGTTGTCGTATGTTAGTGCGTCTTTGATGTTTTTGGGTTTATCTTGACAAACTGTGAGTGCATAGATGCAGTTTTCAGCATCGGTGTGGAGTTTTCGTCTTGTCATAACTGGAGCTGAGGGATTGCCAATGATGTTTACTAAGGGGTGTTCTTTAGTCCAATTACGTGTTGAAGGGTGATGTTGATAGAACGTATGAAAATTAAACAGGTCCAAATTGTGTGTGGATGACTCTGCAATATCAGGAACGGTTGGAGTCGGTGCAAATGGATTAAAGAATGCATTTGGGTCATAATCTGCAAGTTCGGGTACTGGTTGTTGTTGAAGATCTTCAGCTGCATTGTCAGTGTTGGAAGCGGTTTGTTCTGCTGTTGATGTAGATTCAATTGGAGGTGCATCTGTAGCAACAGTTGTTGTTGTAGTAGCAGGTGTATCGGGTATTGGATTATTATCAGGTTGTGCAGCGGAAATTGGTGATACATCTGGTGCACGACATGCAAATGAATCATCAAACAGTGGAGCAAACAAGGTTTCCAATTCTTTACGGTTAAGGGAAAGAGGTGCAGCTGATTGATCTGGAAAATTTAGACGGTTGGTTGCGGGTCCTAAGCTATTTTGCTCAGAAGCCATACCTGTAAGCTCAACGAAATTAGCATGAATAGTCTCCTGAATTTCTCTAGTACGACGATTCCAGATTCGAAAACCTTTGGAGTTCTCACAATATCCAACGAAGATACCAATGTCAGCCTTTGCTTTGAGTTTTCCAAAATCATCGCGATCATTATTTGGATAGCAAAGAGCACCAAATACATGAATATATTGAATATTCGGTTTGCGGTTGTGAACAATCTCATAAGGAGTTTTGTGATGACATTTGGTGATCATACAACGGTTTTGGGTATAACATGCAGTTGATACAGCTTCTACCCATAAGTAATCTGGTAATTGAGCATTGATTAGCATCGTTCTTGCAGCTTCCACTAACGTCCTGTTGCGTCTTTCGACAACCCCATTCTGTTATGGACTTCTTGCAATGGATGTTTGATGTTCAATTCCCACTTTCTCAAAATAAGATCGAAGAGTTTGATTTTTGAATTCAGTTCCATTGTCTGTTCTAACTTTTCTAACCGTATTACGAAGCTGAACTTGAATTTTTGTGAGAAAGGTGATGATCATTGAAGGAGCTTGATCTTTGCTTCGAGGAAAATAGACCCAAGTCCATCTGGAGTAGTCATTGACAATTACTAGAATGTAGCGTTTACCGTTTATCGTTTGAACACGCATAGGGCCACACAAATCCGTATGAAGTAGTTGAAGAACGTGATCTGTACTGTGTTCTGTTTTGAAGGGAAATGTGCACGAGTACTTTTTCCTTGTTCACAAGCTGGACATAAGTGATCTTTTGAATATTGAAACCGTGGAAGACCATCGACTAGTTTGTGACGTGCGAGTTCAGTCATGGTTTTGAAATTCAGATGAGACAGTCGTTTGTGCCATAACCATGATTTTGTCAGATGTGCTTTGGAGAGCAGACATATAGGAGAAGAAGCAATCATATCAGACACTGAGATGGTATAAAGACTAGTTCCACGAGTGCCCGACATTAGATCATTTCCTTGTAAGTCACGAACGAAACAAGTTTTCTCCCGAAATGCTACTTCCAAATCCCCATCACAAAATTGACCGACGGAGAAAAGGTTGTGACCAAGGCCTTCGACATAATAAACACGACTAATTTCGATGTTGCCATTGATGTAATCTCCATAGCCCATGATAGCAGCGAAATGATCATTCCCGAATCTGACAGTACCGATGAACTTTGCAACAAAGTTTACTAACAGTTTGAGATTACCTGTCATATGTCAGGAAAAGCCGCTATCAACAATCCATAGAACAATTTGTACCACCTGCATCACACGAAGACGATGAAGATGGAGTGATGGTAACGGTAGAACCCGGAGAATTTGTGGGTTCCGTTGGGTTAGTAACACAGTTATTAATAACTTTAGGTAGCCATGTAAAAATAGGTTTCTTTTGTAACCAACGTTGCCATATCCAACTAGTATTATCTTTCTTCTTAGTGATTTCGCTAGGTGATGGGATTTTCTTAGGAGTTGTATGCGCAACTATGGGTGTATCTAAGGCATTTTTAGAAACTACACTTGGCGGTTTTCCTAGCACAGACTTAGAAGCAATAGTGGGTCTAGAGGGAATGTCAGATGTATTTTTCTTGTTACGAGTTAAAAGGGAGTTAGCTACACATTTCGTATGATCACCAGATAACATGCTTTTACGACAGAACACACAAGATGCATTAACATTCAAAACATTCAAAGATTCATCATTCGTTACACTGATAGTACGATTACAATTTGCCAAATTAGGATCTAAATCAGATGCAACATGAGTTTTATTCAAATTCCTAAGTTGATCTTCTACTTCTGGTGCTTCTAGTTTTCCGCTTCTACGTTGCCAGATCCTATTCTTCTGTTTGTTGCTCTTAAGCTTTGATCTGCTAACGCTAGTAGTGGGGACTATTCCTGTAGAAGTGGAAGGATTCAAATTAGTAGTCTGAGGCGATATTTGCCTAGGTGTTGTGTCCATTTTGTACATTCCCGGTACAATCACATTTGTGTTAACAAACTTTCCTTTTTCTAGTAACTGAATTTTCTCTTTAAGTTCAATAATGATGTGATTCTTTTGTTGAATTCTTGAATCGAGTTCTCTATTTAAGCGAACGGTGTCATTACGATTTTGACAACATTCATCGATTTCCTTTTCATATTTGAAAATTTGACTTTTAAAAACAGCATTTTCATCTTCAAGATTCTCAACTTTGGATGTGTGACTGTTATGAAAGGACATCGTTTCATTTTGACTTTGCAATTTTAATTCAAAATCAAGACTCTGAGTTTGACACCATTGTAGCTTCTGATTAAGTTGAAAAATTTCTGTTGAAAGTTTACTTTGCACATCATCATTGTGTTTAATGATTCTCTCATTTTCTCTTTTTAAAGTTTCAATTTCGTGTCTCAACGTTTCAGTGACAGCAGTGTGATCATCAACAAGCATAGAATTGCAAGACTCGTAAATCGAATCCATAACCACAGAGATAATATCAGAACTTAGAACATCTTCCAAGAGTCGATCAGCTTCATTTTGTAAAACTTTGTTTCGACGTTTTTGTTTTGAGATCGAATTTTCTGTTGCATTGAAAGTGTTCATCATGGATGTTACTTCTGTTTGGAGTTCATGTTCCCAGTGTGTAGCACAAAGACACAAATGTTTAACGTATGGTAAAAATTGTTTTTGAAAAATTTATCTCTTTTCTTTTTCGTAAGCAGATTGAAAAGTGGAAACTTTTATCTCAGAGTTACGTTTAATTGCTTGTTCTAAAAGGTTGATGTCTTCCATAAACGTATCAAAGTATCTAAGTACAAGACATCGTTTAGGTAATGGTGCAATTACTCCAGAAGTTGGTAAAGGACCATTTATTTGTGCCACTGGTTTAACAGGACCAACATCAGAAGAAGATTCATGAATTTGCATTACAAACCATGGTTGTTCTGTTTTATCTTTTTGAGGAACGAAGGTGTCAGAAATATGAGGCACTTTTGAATAATCAAATGGTTTATTAAACTTAACATTGCTCATTTTTGATCGACTCTCTTCGTCCTGTTCTTGTTCTTCCTCACAGTTATATACAACAACACGCATAATTGAATCATCAAAGAGGTGATCTGCACTATACAACTTTGGATTTTCCTTGAGTGCTTTGTGTAGAAAACGTGGTTTGTCATCACCAATAGCAAAACCATAACCTTGGGGATTTTGCTTTAAAGTAAACTTTTGAATTGTTTTTACAGACTCACCAGTTTTATAAACAACTTTTTGAAACTCTTTTAATTTACTTTCCAAATCTACGATTTCATCAAGATAAGAATCAATTCGTTTCCTAGACACTTGTTTATGTTCAGAAAAACTAGCTTGACAAGTTGACAACTCTGTTTTTGTTTTTGAAAGTTCAGAATTGAGGTGTTCAACCTGTTGTTTGAATTCTAATTTTTCTTGTTCCATTTGAGAAACCAAGTTATTTTTGGAAGCAGCTAATTCTCGTATTTGATGTTGTAAATATTGTTCTTTTACATAAGCTTTTTGAAATGCAACTTCAAAACCTTGTTCTCGTTTTTCTTTTGTTTCAAAATTAGTGAGTTGTATTTTACAGCACTCAAGGTCCGCATTTAATGATGCAACTTTTGCTTTTAACATTCTGTTGATTTCATTGCATTTTTCAATCTGAGATTTTTGTGAGTCTAATTGGGATTGGGTGGTCAATAGTAAGGTCATGAGTTCTGGATATGGACCGAGCGAAGGTTTATTTTGTTCAATTTGATCATTGTTATCGTCTTCAATTGGATCATCAAATGTAACAACTGGGTTAATTTGATCATCATCAAATGTAACAACTGTGTTTATTTGTTCATCTTTTTGATGAGATAATAATGAATCATTTTGAACAACTTGCTCCTCGTCTGATGCAGATGCAGATGGTGATGCAATTTCATGTATTAGACATGTTGTTGGATCAGGTACCTAAGACAGACCATTAGTATCATACACTGGGCCTGTGTCACTTATGTGAAGTTCCTGCATATTTGCCATTAGCATCACAGCTGCATTTGCTTCCAAGTCCTCCATGTCATCATCTAAATATGCATTTGCCATGAAGCTGTTTTCTTTGTAAGTGAGAGTGCCCCCTGATTCATCCTTTAGAGCTAGAAGTAGTGCCTGCTTATGAAACTCACTGCCTCTGACTCTAGGTTTGGGACATGCATTAGCCAGATGACCTTTCCCATTGCAGTTATAGCACTTAACCATACTATTCCCAGTCCCTGTATTCCCAGTTTCAACAAGTTCAACCCTTTTCCGAAGAGCACCTGCATTGTTCCTACTTCCACTAACTGCATTAAACCGTTGTCCATTTCCTGAATTTCCCATATAACCTCCTGATCCAGTTCTTCCATAAGTACGATTCTGTATTTCAACCCGTCCATCTTGTACAATAGCTTGATTCCTTGTGTTAGATGAAGTGCGGAGACGATTGTTGGATTTGTTAGAGAATTTGCTGAAAGCACGAGCAATGAGTGCAAATCCTTTATTCAAAGTGTTGAATGCATCGTCTTCGTCATTGTTTGTATTTGTGTAGAACATGGTGTCAGTGTTGTCATAGGGGACTAGTTGATTTTCAGTTGATTGTTGTGTCGAATCATATCGAATGAGTTGGGTCGATGGGGTTTGTTGAGGGTAAGTAAAGTGATGTTGTTGTTGGACATAAACATGGTTTGACTGTGGAGGTGGAGCAAAGTGAGATTGAGCTATCAGTGCCAATGAATTTGGAGTTGTAAAAGGTGAATAAGTACCACGAAGAGCTCGATCTTTGTCAACTTCAGATTGATGGTGCTTCAGATAATCATACAACAACCCATAAGATGCATTGTGTAGATTTTTAGCTTGACGAACAAACGTGACATATTTTTGCCAATCAGGACCAAGACAGCTGAGAAACTTAGTGTTGATTGCAATCCTTGGTAAAACAATGTTGTGTCTGTCCAAGTCATTGATGATGTTTGTGAACCGATGGTAATAAGACTCAAGTGACTCCCCTGATTCAATCATGAACATTGTATATTCGAGGTAAAGTTTGGATTCCATGTCTTCTTGGTTCAGTTCAGTGCCTTCCATTAAGAGATGAACGTGTTCCCACATATCCTTAGTTGTTTTCTGAGCATCAATGCTTCGAAAAATCGGATTAGGTATTCCCTGAAGAATATATGACATTGCAAGTTCATTTGCTTCACGATGAAGTATTTGCTCTGCAGTAAGTTAAGTTTCAGGAACAGGGGTCACGGTTTCAGGTCTTGGAGGAATAGCAGTTGCATCTCCAGGAACCGTTGTAGTTGGCATTTGGAATGGACCTTCAATTATAACCTTTTTCATATATTTGCCATGTGGTTTCTTGAGTTCTATGAACCTTAAGAATCGACTTGCCCATTGAACATAATTTCCAGGAGTGAGCATTAGAGGTGTGTCAAGTGATCCAGCTTCATGTCTAGATTGTTGGCTACTGATTGCCTCACACATTTGATCAAACCCATGTGGTTGTTTTGCAGGAAGTGGGAAGGATTGCATTGGTTGTTGTTGAGGGGATTTTTGCTGTGAAAAGAATTGATGTTGTTGCATGAATAGTTGTTGTTGAGGATACTGCGGTTGCTGAGGATACTGTTGTTGCTGAGGATACTGCTGTTGAAAGTAGTTGAAATAAGGTGGTTGAGACATGATTGTGATTAGTTACCTTGTGTTGTTATGGATCTTGTAGACAATTGAGAGGTGTGTCGTAAGTTATGAAGTTTGATTTCGGTTAAGTATGAATTACGATGATTACTATTCATGTCCAATTTCGACAAGCACTGTTCACAGTTTACCAAATTGCGACGAGTTAACTGAATTACGACAAACACTGTTCACATTTTACCAATTGAGACGAGTTAACTGAATTGCGACAAACACTGCTGATCCAATTGCGATAGATTAAGTGAATTGCGACAGAACTTGTCAATTCTGATAAGCTAGCTGAATTGTGATAGACTTTGCAATTTCGATAAGGTATCTGAATTGCGATAGACTTTGCAATTTCGATAAGGTATCTGAATTGTGATAGACTTTGCAATTTCGATAATGTATCTGAGTTGCGATGGATCTTTGCAATTCCAATGATATCTCACTAACTTATACAAGATAGGAGATTTCTACAAAGTCGAAGTATTTTCATAAGCTTGTACAAGCAAGGAATCTACTGAGTATCAATTCCGATGAATCCTGAAGTTCAAATCCGATAAACCCTAAAGTTAAATTTCGATAGAATCTTGTGTGGCAATTCCGATAGACCCTTTTTGAATGCAATTCCGATAGACCCTTTTTGAATGCAATTAGGATAAACCCTTAATCCAATTATGATAAGAGTACAATTTCAAAAGACTCGTTTTTTCAATGAAAAACAACTTTTAAAACTGTTTCGTATGATCAAAAACCTTTAAAAACTCCTAAATAATAATAAAGTTCAAAGCTTTAACGTTTTAAAAGAAATTTAACCAATTTCGATAAAGTATCTAAAATTAGACTACGATATTAAGCAAATGTAAATAAAAAAAGATCCAACCTTTCGACTATATATCAAACTTCTAAACACTATAGAGTTCTTAACACTTTACAAGCCTGAAGAATGAGTGCTATAAATGTGATTTCGTCACCAAATTACACACAAAACCAAACCGTAAGAAAAGTAAACGATACGTATAATTTGAGACACACTTCAAAACGATCTTTTGGTGATTGATACCACTTGTTAGGTCACCATAATAGTAGAACACAAGTATAGTAAATGATAGAAATGAGATGAAGAGATAGAGAGGTCGATTATCACACAAAGGAAAGAATGACAAAGGTTTAGTAACTATGTGAAATAACCAACAAGATAAGAGTAAGCTTACATGTCTATATATAGGAGTGGAAGATTAGGGCAACACTTCCTAGGATCTTCCATCCATACGTCTAACTAAAAGGCACGACCCATGGTCCTTTTACATTGGGCCGGCCATAAAAAAAACATAAAGACCTATAACTTATGCAACCTATTACATAAAATAATGACCGACACTTGATATTAATTAAACGTATTCCCAACATGTCCTAGTCATGATGTTAATAGGAGAATTTAGGTCTATATAAGCTTTCCACACGTGAACGTGTCCTATATTGCATGGTATATTGATGTTTGAGGGATTACCTTGTGCAATGATTGGAAGTCTTCTTATAAAGGATGGGTTAAGATCATGCAATAAGTACTTGTGATATGCTAATTCTTCCACCGTGGGAAACTTATCAAAGTAATCACTATCTACTCCTTCCATTTCCTCCTGAGGATCGCTTTTGTTTTCAACTATATTTTCCATATCTTCGTCCTCACTACTCCTATTTGGTGGTAATAGAGCAACGGCGTTGACAAAGTGAACATGTTTAAGTGATGAAGGATCCTTAACCTCGCTACCCCCACTTGTGTTTCTTGTGACCTTACTCGGAGGGGTTATCACTTGATTGTTGAGAGCCTTCAACAAGTTGTCAATTTTATTTGCCATCTCGCTTTGTTGTTGTTTGAAATCGGCTTCAAACTTGGTCAAACGAGCTTCTTGAGATGACATAAAATTGGACACTAACCCTTCAAGATTATTGAAATTGTTGGAAGGATTATTATTGAAGGTGCGATTCGAGGTTGAACCGTTTGATTGAAACCGATTAGGTGGATTTGAAGAATTGTTTGAGATGAGTTTTGGTTTTGCTTCCACCTAAAGTTTAGATGATTCTTCCAAGAAGGGTTGTAGGAATCACCATAAGTATTTTGCTCGGGTTTGAAAGTGAACCACTTATCTCCCGCTCCGTCGGTACGCGAGGATGCATAATCCGCGCAAGCTTGTTCGGGGAGTTCCATGCAATCACGAGTGTCATGGGGACCACTACATAATTCACACGAAGAAGTGATTTTGTTCACTTGACTTGAAGGTTTAGGAGCTTCGTAGGATTTCATGAGAAACTTGACTTTGTCTTCAAGTTCCATGATCCTACGGTCAGGAATGCTTGAGTTATTCGAAGGCAAGGATATTGCATTGACCGTTTTCTCAACTCGCGGGGGTCATTCCAACATTCGTTGTCATAGAGAGCAAGATCTTCTATGATGCCCCACGATTCTTCCGCATTCTTGTCACGTAGCTTGCCACCGGCCGCTTGGTCAATGGTTTGCCTTGTGGATTGATTGACATGATCGTAGAAAATTTGGATTTGAAGCCAAAGATCAATGCCATGATGAGGGACTTTTTGGAGTAAGTCCTTGAAACGAGTCCACGCTTCGTAAAGGGTTTCGCCTGACATTGTTGGAACATCAAGATGTCATTCCTTAGCTTGGTAGTTCTCCCCGGTGGGAAAAATTGAGCGAGGAAACGCGAAGTGAGATCATCCCAAGATGTGATAGATCCCGCGGGTAAACGCTCAAGCCAATGACTAGCTTGGTCACATAGAGAATTGGAAGAGACGCAAATGTGTTGTCTCTTGAGTTTCAACATCAAGGTCTATGGAATCTACAATTTTATAGAGATCCTTGAGATGTTGATTTGGATCTTCGGAACGATGTCCATGGAACGCACATCCGCTTTGCACCAACCGGATGGTGTCGGATCGCAAGGGAGATACATTGGCTCTTTGGCGAAGCTCAATGGTGTTTCAATAGCCTTGGTGGCTTGGTTTGGAGTACTCACCAAGAGTACGGGCTCGAGGTGGGTCTTGGTTAATTGGTGGGTCTTGGTGGGTTGCTCTTAGTGTTGTTGGTGTCCTTGGTGTGGTTGGTTGATGGGGTCAAAGATATTATCATCCACCATGATGGCAAATGATATGAATTACGAACAACGGGAACAAAGAAAATATAGACTACAAGAAAACTAATAAAAAGAAAATAAAATCTCAGTTGATGGGAATCTAGTGTGTAGACCTAAACGAAATAGAAATTGAACCTAAGCAATAATTATTCCCCGGAAGTGGCGCCAAAAACTTGATGCGAGATTTTTAAGACCTCGAAACGAAGTTTTACAATCCTCCAGGCAGCGTACCTGATCGTTGTAGTGTATTATAGGTAAATCAGGGGGATTGATCATCCTCTAGGGGAATAGTGTCGTTAGGTCAAGATGTATGACGAGATAGGTCTATAGGTGAGGGATGATTCTTTTTGTATTTTTGTATTTTTATGAAAGCAGTAAAAATCTCGGGTTTTAGAAGAGTGAGTGGAATTAGTTGCTAATCAACTAACCCAAAAACTAATTATTACTGAATTAAATAAAAATAAATGAGAAAAGTACAATTAGTGACTTTTTATAATAGGGAAAGGCGTGTTTACTTAGATTTAATTACTCCCTAGTTATCTCCTATTGATCCGTCGAATTGTCACGTCCTTGTTTTAGTTGAAGCGTTGTCTTCCTTAATATCGGTCGTGCGGAGGTGCCGAAGTCCCCAACTCTATGAATCTTAGTCTCCCCTAAAAACCTTATAGTCTATTAAGTTTTCTAGGATCTACAAGTCGCAATTCATGCAATAAATACAACGAGAAAATCCAATAGTACATTCTACGGTTGCGTTTCTAAGACATTCAAGCCAGTTACATATAAGAGGTCGGCCAGTTTTCTTAGCCTAATGCGAAGCAATCAACTAAACAATAGATGACAAATCAATATTCAACAACTAGGTTTCACTAGATCTAAGCAAACACAAATAAACTTAAGCTAGCATGATAGATAGAAGAAAAGATAAACAAGTAATCAAACAACACATAGATATATTGAATGATTAAACGAGTAACTTATCTTCAACGAAACATAGGTTTTAAGGGTTGAAAAACCCTTACGAAAGCTGCTAAATTCGTCCTTAAACCCTAATCCAAGATGTTACCCAAAGATGTCACACTAATAATGAAAAACAAAGGAAAATATATATAGGAATACAACTCTGACGCCGTCAGCTTATGGGTCCTGACGCCGTCAGCTCGCCGTGATTAGGGTTTCGTCTTGTGCAAGTCGCCGTTATGACGGCGTCACTTTGTAACTCCTAATGCCGTCACCTTCAGTTTGACGCTGTCCTCTTGTAATGTGTATGGGCCGTCTCTTGTTAAATTAACACGTGACTCTCATCTTCAGTTAAGACCTGACGCCGTCAGGTTATGGATATCCAAAATTTGACTGAGGCGTCTCTTGTTAAACTTGAACAAAAAATCCAGCATAATCAACAAGTGACGGCGTCACGTTGTAGCTTGTGATGCAGTCAGAGCTCCAGGTCTGACAGGTTTTCGTGACTTCGTCGTTTTCTTCATCTTTTCGTCCAAATACGTCCAAAAAGTGCTGATTTCCAGATTTCTCGTCCCAAGTACCTAAAATGCAAAAAGAAACGATTTGAGGCAATATTTGATCATATTAATACGATTTTGGGCTTAAATAACCCTTTAAAAAGGTACCAAATAAATCTTTTATCACCTATGTCAAACACATTACACGAACATTCAACTAAGTTGTCCCGTGTCATTCTCTAAGAATACTCGGTTTATCAATACTCTAAGTTAGACACCCGCAATTCTTTCCTCAAAATTTCACAACTCATTGATCAACATTTGCATTTTTTGAGTGTCAATTTTGAGCATGGTAAGTGATAATCCTAACATTAATTTTAATTTTGTAAATTCTAAATTTGTGTTATAAATTACAAATTGTGTTATTGTTACTTTGTATTACTCTATTAGACAAAAATATATAGATTTATAACGAAATTGTGTTATTGGTACTTTGTATTTCTCGTGAGACGTTATGTTTTATTAATAGTGGTGAACTGGTGATTACATGTGAAGCTTTATAAATCTTAATCCCACAAACAAGATTGGACTTATTTATCCGTATCTAATAATAAGAGCATCTGGAATAGTTCGTCGGCAAGAAAGGTAAGGTCACAGGGAAGTGAAACGGTTTGGAGCGGAGTGGTTCGGCGAGAAAGGTAGAGCCATTGCCGGGTTGACAACATTTTCTAGAGTTATTGGTTGGTTTCCAAGAAAGGAAGAAAATAGAAACTTTCTATATGAATCCATTCCACTCGCTTTAAGTTAGAAAGATCGTTATTTCATTTTCTATATTTTATATTAAGAATATAAGCATCTAGAAACAAAAAAGCATATCTTTTTTCCCAAGCAAGTGAAATACAAAACTACCATCATTGATAATTTCAACAAATGAGTTCACATGCAGAAAAATCAATTCACTTTCGACTGACTTTGGTAAATACATATTATTAGTTAAGGCAAAATTCACAAAATCATGCATAACCGAACTAAAATACAAGTCATTGGTTTTGTTGAGTTGTTGACATGTGAAGATCAAGTAAAGATTACACCATCATGTTGTAATGACGAGGTTAGGCTCATGGCAAGCCTCCATCTTTTGCTTTATCAATAATCTTGGGTTTGATATGTCTTGATATATTATTTCGGCAATATGATTATATATGTTAACTTTCACATGCATTCGTCGTTTGGGTTGATCTTAAATTAATAGAGTCTTTGATGGTGTATATATAAGATACGAACATAATTCCTTTCGGTTTTCACATTTAAGTAAATAAAGTTAAAATACATTTGAGAGATTATTTTTGAAGAAAAAAGTTATTAGTACAATAAAATTGAACTAATAGGAAAGATTTATTTTTATACGTGACGTATAAAGTAGCCGGTTAGAATTTACAAATTAAATAAAGGATTTTGCTATTGGTACTCTAAGAGCTACGTTTAATAGTTAAAAACATGCAATAAGAGGTGGGAATTAGATCGAATAATAGCAATGTAGTTTTTCAAATGTACCGATTTGGTACGTGAATTTTAGAAAAATTTGTAAAAATATAATGAACTTTCATAAGTGTTCAAATTTGGTACGTGATGATGACATGTCATACCTGAAAGTCTGGCACGTGACACTATTTATAATATGACATGTCATCATCACGTATCAAATTGAAACACTTATGAAAGTTCAGTTCGTTACATTTCTACAACTTTTTTAAAGTTCACGTATCAAATCGGTACATTTGAAAAAGTACATTGCTATTTTACGACCTAATCCTAAGAGGTGATACATTTACTTTGTTCGAATAAGTTGAATTCGCGGTTATTTTGAAGATACACACGTTACATGCATGTCAGAATTTATTAAACATAGCACAATTCACTACGACAAATGGTGTAATTATACACACTGATTGGGGCAGATTTCCACGGTTTTTGGTGTGTTAAAACTAGAAGTACACGCATATGATAGCGTGGCAATAGTTGGCGTCACAAAATGCACGACACATTAATGCGTGGAGAAAGCTTCAAAAAGTCCACGCTTGATAGGGTGTAAAATTTGATAAAAAAGTACACACTTGGTCGGGTGGAAAATTTGATAAAAAAGTACACGCTTTATAGGGTGCAAATTTTGAAAACTACACACTTTAACTAGTGTTCTTTAATCATGAACACAATGCAAACTTTTACACGCTTTTAAGTGTCACTATTTTGATCATTTTACATTTAAAAAAAATAAAAAAAAATCACAAATCTGAACCTCAGATACTCAAATGATCAAATCTGTAGCAATTCCATAGCAACATCAAATCTGTAGCAATTTTATACAATTAAACCTCAGATACTCAAATAACACTTTCATAGCAATTTCTAATTATGTTTACAAAATATCATTGAAAGCTAGCTTCTTCAATCTTTCGTCTTCAAGTATTAAAAAATTACTGAAATCCATTGCAAGCTTTGATCTTTCGTCTTCAACAAGCTCCTAAATAATGAGAAAGAAAACCCAAAAATTTTAGGATTAATGATTTAGGATTTGGTAACATCTCAAAACAGATTAGAATCAATATGGGTCACTTCATACAACGGTTCAGACGAGTTGGCTGACTACGGGGTTGGGTTGAGTCGAGCAGCTTTTATAGTGGTGCATAGTGAATTAACATCACATCGAATGAGTGTCGTTTACACTCATTCACATTTAACACATGGTAGTCCAAATATTGGCTAACTAGAATTCTACCAAATAATGAATGCAAATTCATACATCACAAGCACACATATCGAAATGCGCACGAATTGTGTCCTGCCTAACTGTCAAACTTATAATGCATCTGGAAGTTAAGTACTTGCAGTGGCCATAACAAATTAACAATACAGATTACAGCTATGCTATGCAATTACATATTATTACACCTATCAAATACGATTATTGCAACTACTATTTTAATATGCTATGCAAGTTGCTAAACATTATGCTATGCTATACAATTACAACTACGCTATGCAACCAAACACTCGAAAATAACTAGCACACGACAGTAAAACAGATAGTCAACTAGTAGTAAACGCTATGCAATGCAATCAACTAGAGTAGTAAAACAGATAGTCATGTGCTTGGTCCATAAATGACTAGTAGTACAAGACAACATGCACTACAAATAACAAGAAAAGTGAGATACCTTGTATTTGTTGAAATAAGAAGAATCTTTTGTTTATTAATCTTGCCAACACGAACCGAATTCCGACAGATCAAAATGCTGCCATGTCAACAAATATAGTAATCAGTTATGACTAATTCAAATTCGAATGATCATGAAAACATTATAGCATTTCAATGTCAAAAATATAGTTTTTAGCGATACATTGACATCTTGTTCAACTTACATTTTAAGAACTTGGTGAGTTATATCTATATGCTTCATGCTGGTAATGCAATCTTCAATACATTATTACATACCCGGGTAGTGATCCATGGCGGGTGTGTAATGGTCCATTACGGGTGAATAGTGATCCAAGACGGGCGATACGCTAGAAGAGGGCTGAAAAACATATCATCTTTTAAACAAGGGACTGAATTTTTTTTAACAGCAATAAACAACAAACTACGCACTCACCTGTTTGTCACATGTACGAGTATCAGCAGTAGTAGAAGCAACAGTATAGAGATCCGGAAACGCAGTTTGAAAAACCTTGAGCATTCCATAAACGTTATTCAAACTTTCCTCCATATTCTTCAATTGCAAACCTTAAGTTTCTACTTGCTTAACGTACGACTCAACTTTTTTATTTTGAATATCTAATTGCTTTTTATGAGTCTCGATTTCCTTATTTTGAGTCTCTAATTGCTTTTTTTGAGTCTCTAATTGTTTTTTTTGAGTCTCTACTTTCTCCAACAAAAAGCGGTTTTCATTTGTTAGAACCTCGTCCCTCATCTTTGTTAGATCGCAACTAAATTTAGATACTTGAGATTTTGTTACACCGGCTCCAAAACAGTGAGGTTCTTCATCCCCAATAAGTTTGTTAAGAACCTCCCTAGCAATTTCTGCCACTACAGCATGTTCAACATCACCTTCAGGACCTCCTATCTCTTTTTTCTTTCTTAATATTTCTTCATTTGCTTTAACCTGAAACAATCATACGCTTTTAAGTTCATAAATCAAAACATGCCATATAAAACTTAAAAAAAAAAAGAATAATCCATGTTGCTTCTTGAATATATAAAACATGCCACATACCATCATTTCTGTTGTTGCTTCTTGAATATATGTGTCGTCCGCTGTTTTATAACAGATGTGAAACGACTCAACATCATGCGGTGATCTTTTATTTTCCACTTTCTGTATATTAGATAGAGAATATTACTGATTGCATAACAATAGAGTTATAATAGTTTCGAGATTAAAGGTTACTCACCCATTCATGCTTTCTTCGCGCAAAACTAGTAGCACCGGTAGTACGAGTATGGGCGTGTTCAAGTCGTGCTTTCTTCCCACATGATGAGAGTTTCTGCATTTCAAGACAAGATCACCACAGATATAAGCAATAACTTATGGGCTTATTCTAAGTTCAGTCATATTACTACCATGAGGCTGTTTGAATTAGCTTATTCTACCAACTTATGGGCTAATTAGAAAAAATCACAACCCCTCTTTATTGTTGTCATTATCATATACTTTAGTCATGTTTCTACATTTGAAATAAGTCAAGTGGAGGACCTTACTTTTGGATAATAAGTTATATTTACAGAGCACTCCTCCACCGCACTCTGCCCTAGAGGAATCCAAATGGGCAGGTTGGGTTATGGGTCAAAGTGGGAATTTTATGAATAAGCCGAAACTGGTCGGCTCAGATTGGGCTAACCCGCATACACTTCCGTTTCTTTTGTTTGCTTAATTTTACGTACAACTAATGATTTAGGAGATATATGCATTTTGATATTAGTTGACAAATTTTAAGCCCGTATCCAATCTAACCCATTCGTATAACTTTACCATACAACACATTATAGGCAAAGTGCTTTTCACTCTGAAAGTTTATAGTACTAGCACTAAATGGTTCAGACTAGCATATATGTTAGTCCCTTAGGAGCTCAATAGGTTCTTATAACCAATGGAACTATAATTTGGCGGAGAACCTTATGTGTTCTAACCTGCGTTGTACCTTGTACCACATAGGTGTCTAAAATGGTCTTCTTAACCAAGCACCAGTGCGCAAGCAGCTATCACCTGGTCTGCTGACCAGCGTTGTCATGGGTGCAGCAGGTTTCATAAAAAGCTGCACTCGTGTTCAAAGATTATGCTGCGAGAGTATTTTTATAATGAAAGAGATTAATACCTTTGCTATCGGTTTTCGAAGATGAGTTTTATACATTTGCCATTGGTGGTCTTGGAAGTTTTCTGGTGGTTCGAGTAAATCCAATGCTGCCAAAAGCTCATCTTCCGTATAATCGGTCTCTTCAGCACCAAGCTCATTGATTCCATTGATTTCATTAAGCTTATTCGCAGCTTGCTGATACAATCCCATTTTTAACCTGTATTTTATGGTCCTACGCTTTCCTCTAAATATAGCACAAAGAACCTTGTCTATACTATTGCCCTGAGGTATGTTGAATCTCCGCTGCCAAAGTTATCAATAAAGGTCATTAAATGAAGAATAATAATAAGTAATTGTACTATGAACAAAACATTTATTTAGCAGAATGTATTACCCGGAGTTCTACTAGAAGCCTAACACCACAACGGTCTTTACATTCCCTCCAGTCCTTGGCATCCGGGGGACATATGTTGGGTTCTTTGAGAAGCAAGGTCATAAATCTTTGACACAAGCCCCCAGCATTACCGATTAACTGATTCTTTGCATTAACATAAACCAACACCTTTTCACCCTCGTTCAGCTTGTACACTTGTTTTACACTCATTTTTTGTATCCTAAGAATGTTTCCATCCCTATCTATAAGATTATCATACATGTTAGAATATAATCTACAAACGCATGGCTTGCAACCAGAATACAATTCTTTGTCACATTCTTCCAACAACTTCTTATATGAAGCACCCTCATCACCATGACTACCACTTTCCGTAGATTCTCCGGCATCTCCTTCCATCGTTGTATCTCCTAACTGGGCGTTATCCGAAGGCAAAGAACTAATACCTAACGCATCACGAACCAAGCCTCTTATATCCTCTTGACCAAAAGAAGTTTCCTCAACATTAACATTACTAGATTGAGATGGTGCTAAAGATATAGTATGCTCTCCATGTACAGTCCATTCTCTATACCCGGGTAAAAACCCATAACGCAATATGTGGCCATGAGCTTTATCCAAATCTACCCATTCACCGAGACAACATCTATTACATGGACATTTAATGGATCCTCTTATACTTCTAACACGAGCAAAACTTATAAAATTTTGAGCTCCGTCTCTAAAAGTTTTGCTATTAATCGGAGCATTAATCCAACTTTTATCCATCGCTTATACTTACCAAGTTTCCGATACAATGCCTAAAATCACAATTGAAAACTTATAGGTTTTAATAAATTCCCAAAATGTTATGTGTAAAGACAAAAATGGCTATAGCTACACATTTCACTTCATTCAAATTTAATTAAAGAAACATATCTAATTAATTCAAATTTAATTAAAGAAACATACAACAACAAGAACTAATCAGTACAGTCAGCAACCAAATGATCATGAAAAATGAGGCAAAGTGTCACCAAAAAGTTTTGCAAATAAAGCTAAAAAGCTCACGACAACTACTCATGGAGCACAGCAACAATATTTATTCATCTTGGTTCGACAATTAGTATATAACGTAAATTGTACACAACAAACACATTCAAGCTAGTGGTTACTGACTTACTGCCATTAATACATATATCACATTTGAATCAAACAATTTTCATGAAAAGACATTTCATCGAACAGTTGGTGTACGAAATAAAAATGAGCATACAAACAAACAATCAGCTATTAAACCAATAAGCTTCACTTGTAACTAATCAGCTATAAAAATCCATAGAAATAGTTTATACCTTAGCTGCTGCAAATGGACCCTAGCTTCTTCTGCATAGAAATAAACTACCTACCGAATCGCTCAAACCCTAGCTTCTTCTGCATCTCAAACCCTAGAAATAACAAGCTCTGCTGCAACTGATTTGAACGATGCCGCAAACGGAGTATGTAGTAATTTAGGGTTCATATTTGAACGATTTAGGGTTCATATTTGGGGTGATGAACGATTTAGATTCGAAGAATGAAGCTGTTGACGACGCTAATTAGATCAGATGGATGAATGTGAATGACTGACTGAATAATAAGCTGTTTGATGGAGAATGAATAATAAGCTGTATTGAAGTGAATGAATAAGCTGTTTGTTTGTTTAGTTGAAGAAGAAGAAAGGAGAGAATAAGAAAAAGTGGAGTAGTATCTGAGTAGTATCTGAATAACCATTTATTGAGAATAAGAACGTGGAATATTTTATATAAAAGAGTTTAAGGGTGGAATTAAATTTGTACACGCTTTTAAGGGTGGGTGTACTAATGTTTTATATTTTGTACACGCTTTTAAGTGTGTACTAATGTTTTAAGGGTGTAATAATTTTTTTTTAAATTTGTACACGCTTTTAAGTGTGTACTAATACACGCTTTTAATAGTAAATTTTTTTTTTTAAATTTGTACACGCTTTTAAGGGTGTACTAATGTTTTATATTTTATCCACACTTTTCTGGGTGTAAAAAGTACAACTAAAACTACACCATTCCTCATACGTGAAGAAATAAACGTGAAAAATCAACTTGTTTTTTGTAGTAAACATAGGACAATTGGCTACGTCTAACATTTTTGTTAAACAAACATTACTTTGTTAAAGATTACGTTATTTTGTATGTCATTTAAAAGTAAACACGTTATTCCTTGCCAAAAATGACCGTTATTCAACAGGAAACTAATACTACGAAATTTCGGGTTACAAACGGGTCAACCATATACATCTATCACCCATGTATAAATTCTTCTTCATCCTCATTTTTTTTTTCCTTTTATATCAAGTTAACTGTTTTATTCAAACATTACGTACGATCTATTATTTATTAAATTCAGGTTTACCGTCATTTGAATTTGCATTTTGGATCGAATATGTCGATGGATTTTGATTATGCATCGTATCAAGGAGGCAATGATACTAAAACTTTCAGACAAATTAGTCGTGATCGTAAGTTTTTTGTTTTTGTTTTGCATTTAATATTATGCTTTTTTACGTATATACATAGCTTAAAAATTGTGGTTGTGATCATGTTATTTAAGTGGCTTTTAAACTAGACACACTAAGTTTAACACCATATATATACATAGCTTAAAAATTGTGGTTGTGAATTGTGATCATGTTATTTAACACCCATGGGGCCCACAAATACTCGATACACAAAAGGTAACCATGGTCACCTCTTCTCTCCTCCTTTTGCATCGTGGCGTGTGACGGGGAGGTGAAACAGTGGGGTGGCGCATGACAATGGTGAGGTGAGGGTGATGGCTCACCCACCACTGTGTCGAGCCTAACGATTTTGCTTGAAATTGTGAATGATGTTTAAGTAGTTTGTTTTCTAGTTTGATTGCGTTTAAAGTGTATGTAAATGAATTGAATTGGTTTTCTTAATTATGTGATATACAAATATCGTAAATGAATACAGAGAATGTGGTATTGGTTGCATGGAGGTTAATATACTGAGACCAGTTATTTGATTTACAGAATTTGTTAATCTTGAATTGATTATGAACAATTAAGAAAGTAAAAGTGAAAAGTAGTTTTTGCGGCTAAGATGTAAAAACTCGGCCTGGTAATTTATTTTGGTACTGTTTTTAGAAATAGAGCTCATTTGGGGTTTTATTAGTGCTAAAATATGGGAAAAGGTTAAAGGGTGTTGCAGCCCCTATTGACCGGAGTCACGACCAACAAATGGAGGTGAATCGTATAACACCATGATAAAATGAAAACGAGGACACGTTTGAACCCATGACCTCCGTCTTACGCTTCATGTCCCACACCATTGGGCTACTATAGTGGGGACATTAGTGCGAATATATGAACCATATAGAATATAGAATATGTATCATATATGTGATGCATGTACAGAGACTTACCTATAACTGATACTAGTGTGTGTGTTTGGATAAATACATTTGGTTCATTATATTAGACAACAATCTTATCTCCGTAGTTTAGCTTTTTGAACCATCGTACGTACTTGTCTATTCATTAGCACCAAAACGATGTCATGTTCATCTTTATTCAAACTTACATTTTCACAATTCAATCATTCGTTCTTATGCAAGGTGTTTTTCTCCTTTGAGTTTTTTTGATAGTTACGCTAAAAAGCAAGTATGATGGTTGGAAAAGTTAACCATTCGGTTATGTAGTTAAGAGTTATACGAGGCTTGAACTCCTGTCCTCTCCGCTTAAGATGTTAGTGGCGACGCCGTACTAGTTAACCTTAAGCTTGTGCATGTTCTAGAAGTTCATGAGTTGACGGCTAGTTACAAGTATCCTTAACAAAGTTTGTACCCTTGTTTGATAAATCATCATTAAACAGTTTTGGTTGACTATGGCATTAGGTTAGCGATATCTTAGGACACACTGTTACAAGCAAACAAATGTTGGAAAAATGGGATAAAGCTCATCACGCGGGTTTTCCCTTTGCTCTCAAAGGTTGGTCAACCATGCCGAATGCACGTGCAAGTTGAGGAGAGGAAGGTTCCTCAAATGTTCAACTTGATACGGATTTAACTTTCCGGAAGGACCACGGTAGAGGAAATAGAAGGGGAACTTCCTCTTTTTTTCCACGTTTGGTAATACGGGCCGATCCCGGAGTCCTACTATAGACTAAGAGGAACCTATTACAATATTCTATACAACTTTATAAACAACAGAGCTCTTATCTCAAACTAGATTGTGTAGACCGCAGGCTAAAACTGGATACCATGAGGAATTGCGACATCTACTGTAAATGGATGAAATTACTATCAAAAGAAAAGGAATTGTGTCATCGATTATTAAAACTCTTACTATGTAGTTCCAATTACTTTATGTCCTGAAATCACAAAGCTGTATTAGACAAATCAATATTTGACCTTATACTAGTTGTATATGACTTAATTACTATTAAAAGTTACAAGTTGCCGTTGTCCGGATTCTAAAAGTTATGATACTATGTTATTTCTTATAATAACTATTTTTCATACGTTATGCAGGATTATTGTATGACATGATCAGATCGGCTAAAAGACCAGACTCGAAAACCCCAAATTGGAAGGTTTAATTTCTTTTACCCTCATTGAATCAATTGTTATCTTACAGTAATGTTGCTCATTATTCGTTTTTATTGGTTAGTATTTGACACATATTCTCTTAGGTACTCATCATGGACAAAGTTACCGTTAGAATTTTGTCACACTCATGCAAGATGGGTGACCTCACAAACGAAAATGTTTCATGTAAGATGCAAACACCAGTTTAAAAATATTTGAATTCCTCATTTCTTAATTTTATTTAATAAAACTTAAATGGCTTGTCATATTCGATAAATTTGAATTAACAGTGATATGGGCATATGCCTCATGCGAATTACTTGACATTTTTATGTTCTGTTTGCAGTGGTGGAAACCATAAGCAAGCGAAGGCAACCAATGCCCAACTTGGATGCAGTATACTACATCCAGCCAACAAAAGAGAAGTAATTATTTTATCTTTAGTTTCTCTCTTTTCTGTTGTCTTTTGCATAATTATATTTATATAATCACCAGTGCAGACACTTGTTAATAAACATATACGGAGTATAACAAATGGTGGCTATGACTTTTACCTTTACTGTTTTCTCAAATCTGTCTAAATCTTGCTGTATGATATTATCTCATGTTTCTTGAAATGCAGTGTTGTCATGCTCCTTAATGACATGGCTGGAAAAACGCCTCTATATAAAGAGTAAGTGATGATCAATTTTTTTTTTTAATATGTTTCAGTAATATACTTTTTCACCTTGGAATATTATGATACATCTTTTTAAGTGATTCTTACTACTTGCTTTCTTTATCCTTTCAGTGCCTACATATTCTTCAGTTCAACTGTCTCAAAAGAATTGGTTACTCACATCAAAAGGGAGCCAACAATAAAATCTCGCATACGTGGAATGAAAGAGGTTAAAATAATTCATTATCCTTTTTTCTGTATAGTATAAGTATTGCATTGTTGTACTAACTTTTGAGGGGGAATATGCAGATAAACTTGGAGTACTTTGCCATTGATAGCCAGGTATATGAAATTGCTTAGATAAATTGGCTACATTATTTAATAATTTTTATTTCAGTAAATAAGATGTCACTGATGTAAGTTTTGCACAACATTTATTGAACTTTAAGACATATTTAGTTCGGAATCAAATGATGAGGCTAAACACAATGCTCCCATCTATACGACGTGTTGCGGTTTTGACTAGTTAATATTATCTTATGCAGTGTTATATCACTGATCATGGGATGGCTTTGGAAGAGCTTTACGGAGACGAGGAAATGAGCCGAAAAGGAGATGAATATCTAACTGAAATGGCCAATCGGATAGCAACTGTTTTTGCTTCAATGTTGGTAAGTAATTCTGTTATATTTACTATTTTACAAATTTTGTAGCTTACAAGATTTTCTTTTTAGGAGTTCCCATCTGTACGTTACCGAGCTGCCAAATCACTAGACCCTACCACAATGACAACATTTTGTGATCTGATCCCTACAAAACTTGCGGCTGCTGTTTGGAATAGCCTCATGAAATATAAAACTCTCGCTAACTTCCCACAGACTGAAACATGCGATTTGCTCATCTTGGATAGATCAATAGACCAGGTTTTTATCTTTATACTAGTATGTTTTAGTTTTAATTTGCTTTCTGCAGCCTCATATCCTTAATTTGTTCTCTGATTTAACTTTTGTAGATTGCCCCAATCATTCATGAATGGACATATGATGCCATGTGCCATGATTTGTTAGAAATGGATGGGAATAAATATGTTCACGAGGTTAGTCTACTCTTGTCTACAAGAACCGGACTTGGCGAGATGAGCTGGTAGGGTAATACATTGAAACATATCACTTTCAAATACGGGCCGGGTCAACCTTAACTTTTTTCTGTTAAAAAAAAATACTTTTTTTGCACTAAATATGATTATAAAAAAGGAATAGTCATTAAATGATTTAGGAAGTTGTATGAATTAATATATTTCAGGGCAATTCTCAAACCGTTTGACCCCTTTCAGCTAATTATTTGTAATTAAAATAACCTAAATCTACGCATTCATAAGTACATGGGTTTAAATTACCACCTATACTAAAATCTGTTGGCTAACTTTGGTGTTTTGTTGCTATTATACGTCAAGTACTGCTTAGGTTCCAAGCAAAGCAGGTGGTTTTGAAAGGAAAGATTTTCTTCTTGAGGAGCATGATCCAGTATGGTTAGAGCTTCGTCATTCTCACATCGCAGATGTATGTCTAGTTAGCATTCCACTTCAGATTATTACAAATACATTCATATGGTTTTTGATCAATGGTCCATTTTCAGGCTAGTGAAAGGTTGCATGACAAGATGACAAACTTCGTGTCGAAAAATAAAGCTGCAATGCATTCAAGGTCAGTCTGCACATGCTTTTTTTGAATACTGAACACTATATGGTTTATAAAGCAGTCTTTTTTTATTTGCATGTAAACAGTTTATAAAGCATTTTTTTTTAATTCTTTTTCTGCCGCTTGTAGAGATGGTGGTCAGGTGTCTACTCATGACCTGAAAAGGGTGGTTCAAGCATTGCCACAATATAATGAACAAATGGAGAAACTATCCCTTCATGTTGATGTAAGTTTGTAGAATCTTCCTCTTTCACCACAATGTTAAACTGTTTTCAGTTACTAGCTTGGCATTAATATGTTTTCTCCTCTTGTTATTGTTTACTTATATTATGGCGGCAGTGTATTAAAGGTAGGCAGAAGGATGGGTACAAAAGTAATGGTGAAAATATTTTTCTACAAAAAGCCACTCAGCAATTTTAACTATCTTATTTTGTCAAGTCTATCTTGAAGTTAAGATCCCATAAATAGCAAAGAAAATTCTCATGTTTTGATAATTTACTAACTACTCCGTAGTACGTTAGCAAAAAGAACGAGTAGTTTTAATACAGGGTGGTCTAATATCTTGTTTAATGTATATAGATGGCTAAAAAGATAAATGATATCATCCGGGAGACAGGACTTCGAGATTTAGGGCAACTAGAGCAGGACCTTGTCTTTGGAGATGCAGGAACCAAGGATGTCATCAAGTTTCTTAAGGAACAAATGGTGAGAAAATGTCATCTAATAGCTTATGAATATTTGTGTGTGTTCGTTTATTTACTAATATAAATTTCCTCTTCATGCAGGATGTAACAGACGAACATAAGGTGCGGTTATTAATGATCTATGCAGCAACTCATCCTGAGAAGTTTGAGAGTGACAAACTTACGAAGTTAATGGAGGTGACTATTTTCCTAATTATTTAACTTGAGCATTAAATAAGTTGTATTAAAATGGTTATTTGACATTATGCTACTGGCTGATCTTACTCTTTTTCAGTTGGCAAATCTTTCTCCTGAAGATATGAATGCTGTTTATAACATGAGATATCTTGAGGCCGCACCAGAAACCATAAAAAGCTCATCCAGTGCCTTCTCACTTAAAAAGGTAAAGATATACAAAAATTTAATTTCTGTTGACTTTCATGTTGAATGAACCTCATCTTTGACTAATCAATATATTCCTTTTGGATATTAATTCAGAAGAAGAAGCGCGGTCTTAGAAAAGATCGCCCGGGTGAAGAAGCAGCCTGGCAGTTATCACGATTTTATCCCATGATTGAGGTATTTTGTTGCACACTAGTTTCTAACTGAACACGTATGTTAAGTAATAATAAATGTATTGTGAGAAGAATTTAACCTTTATTATATTTTCAGGAACTCATTGAAAAACTAAGCAAAAATGAACTACCTGTGAATGAATACCCGTGTATGAATGACCCAAGTCCAACTTTTCACGGGGCATCACATGCTGTGTCAACACGGGTACTTGATACTCCATCTGCTCACTCAATGAGATTGAGGCGATCAACATGGGCTAGGCCCCGAAATTCCGAGGATGGGTATTCCAGGTATGCATGCTTGTAGTAATATCCTTTTTGTGATTAAAAGATGTCTGTAGATAATAACATGCGCCCAGAAGATTATAAATGTTTTTAATTAATCTAAAAGTGGAGATTCGAACCATGTACTTAGGTGCGTGTTGTTTAGGTTATCTTTGTATAAATAAAAAAGCTAAAAAGAGAACGGGTCAAATGGGCCGGTGTTTATATAACCAATATAACACATCATTTTTTTTTTTTTACTTTTTTAT
Source organism: Artemisia tridentata subsp. tridentata (assembly GCA_021014915.2). NCBI lineage: Eukaryota > Viridiplantae > Streptophyta > Magnoliopsida > Asterales > Asteraceae > Artemisia > Artemisia tridentata. Next base: position 253,938,462 of record CP139506.1, read on the forward strand.
ACAATGGAGTCATGGACAATTGTTTTTGTATCAACCCAGCCTGACCCATTTAGAACCGCACCAAAAAGACCCATTCTGACACAACGTATCCTGCCACCTCTGAACTAATCTGATTGTTTCATTTTTACAAAATAGATGTATTTCAATCTTTATCTGCAGTGATTCGGTTCTGAGACGCACGACTAGTGAGTTTAGGAAGATGGGTAAACGTATTTTTATTTTTATTGTTGGTGGAGCAACTAGATCAGAGGTAAGAATTATTTGTTTTCTTTGGTATGAAAGCTTCTCTGGTAAACAGTCAAAAAGATTAAAAAATTTATTTCTTTCAGCTGCGGGTTTGTCACAAGTTAACAACAAAACTGAGGAGAGAAATCATTCTAGGTTCATCTAGTCTTGTTGATCCTGCACAATTTGTTGAGGTAAGCAACTTCTGATATAGTTTCCACGCCTTTCACACAATCAGTGCACCCGTGATTTGTAAACATGTAGCTTTATTACAGTATAATAGAAGGGATTCGGTATTCTACGTCCATTGATGCATCTCCATTTTTTTTCTTGCAGAAACTGAAGTCACTGACTCCAAACCAGAACGAGGACGAGAACGAGATCTCAATAGATGATATTGATATTTAGAGATTGATTATATCCCCAAAGCTGTCACTCTCTTGATACAGTTTCCGTTGTGAACTTAAACATATTGATTATTTAATTTATTTTTACTCTATCTGTTATAGATCATTGTTTTAAAACTTTTACACGTATTGCCTCAAACTTGGTTTGCTTAAACATCTGGTGCTCTCCAGGTTTGTTTACTTGGGTTTTCTCGTATAAAATTGCGTTTTACCTCAAGTGTATTCGTTTGAAAGATACTTTGCTATTTGTTATTGTTATGGCAACTTAGTGTCTTAGTCTCTGAAAAGTCTTGTTCCATCACTTTTACCAAGTGGTTTGCTTAAACATCTGGTGCTCTCCAGGTTTGTTTACTTGGGTTTTCTCGTATAAAATTGCGTTTTACCTCAAGTGTATTCGTTTGAAAGATACTTTGCTATTTGTTATTGTTATGGCAACTTAGTTTATTCGTTTGAAAGATACTTTGCTATTTGTTCCGCCCCTCATTGTTATGGCAAGTAGTGAGACAAAGCATAATGTGAAAACATGTAATGTGCGTCTTGCAAATGCTGCATTCTTTTTTTGCAATTAGATTAGTCTAACAAAAAACCTGTCTAATAATTAATTTGCATATTACAGTAAGTCGGATATGAAATCGAATATCAGAACCAAATTAGTTACTCCAAATGTACTGGTTGAACATTCAGTAGTTTCTTTGCTTTACTATTCAGCAAAGATTCCCCTTTCCGTTTCCTGATATCTCCAACCAACTTCTTCACATATGCAATGTATCCATCAACATTAAACTTCCTTTTGCAACCAGCATAATTCATGTATCTTATCTTCCCAAACACCGGTCTCTCTCGCCAACCCTGAAACAAACCCAATATAATATTTCTGGTCCTATCAGCATAAAGCTTAAGCAAGTTACTCGCTGTTACTATAAAAAAGACGTGACCCGCAAAATGAAGAATGCAGACCTGGTCATGTACACCACAGATCGACCACATACAACCAACGTATCCGTTTGGGTCTCTACCATCAATATGATACTGTAAACAAAACCATTATAATAATCAGATTCGCAAAGACCAATATAAAAAAGATAATGATTTATCATGTTACCTTGTCATTCAAATAGATTGCTATCTCTAGAGCTTCTTGCGGACTACTTGTCCATTCGAGGATCTTTTTCGCCCAATACATTCTGTTATCAAGTTACATGTGAATTAGATATGAAGCTTAGTTATTTCATATAAGATGAGAATTTATCAAAATTCATCATTTTGAATACCTAGTTCTCATAATTTGGTTAAATTAATCGCTACTTACCGCATAAAACCATGCATTTTTCCATTGTGAACCATTTCTAGTTGTGAAGCATTCCAAAGCTAGAAAACCAGAATAAGAATCGATTAACAAGTACAAAAGATTGATACGAAATATATAGTAACTGGTCAAATTAAAGAAACAAAATTCCTAAAACGGATGAAGAAGGGAGAAATTTACAAGATCTGCAGTTTGTGCTTTCTCCAGCTGCTCCCTCCTGCATATGATGATCATATTTAGGCAATCAAACAAAACTTCAAAGAATAAAAAACAAAAGCAATTAATGGACTCACGAGTAGATATGTTCACGTTTATCTAAAGCATGGTCCATGAGGGTTGTACGAGCCCAGTCCCATGCACCCTGTAACGAATCATAATGAGGCTGATAATAACAGAAGTTATCAGAGAGTTCCCTGCGCACGATCAGTTCCTCTAAAAACGTATCAACCGACTTCATTTCAACCAAAAACAAAAAATTATAATGTGAGACAAGACTTCGAAACAAAACTAGCAAACAAAAAAATTTCACACACCGAATAGACAAACCTGTGGATTCACTTTGCGTACTTTACGGGCCTCCAAGGCACAACGTTGTGCTGATATCTGCCCAAAATGCAAATATGGAGAAAGACCAGAAAGCCCCTTGGGCTTCAGTGGGTCGTTGCGATCTGTTGAGTAGTTCTTTAATCTAGTTGTTAAAAAACCGTCTTTATTCCCAATTAATGCTTCTAATGCAGCATTTTCTCCTGGTTCGCACCACTCAATTTCAGGAACTTCAGATCCTTTCCTGACCATATACCATTATTATCAGCCTACATATGCTTAAAAAATGCTCTAATTTATCTGATTATTAGAAAATGCTACCTTACTACAGTTTCAATAAGGTTATCCCAGTCTATGAATTGATTATTAGCTGCCCATCTCTTAGTTTGAGGCTTTAATGTTGGATAGTCAATCAAATAGTCAGGAAGCACGTTATTGATCTTTCGTCTAATGGTTCTGGCGCCATATTCTAACTTATTTGATGCTACCCATATGGGTACTACGTTGTGTGCATCAACTTCATGAATCGATACAGAATCAGACACCCTCTTGATTATTTCTTCTTTCCAGCCCCGAACTTGCCTTAAAGGTGAAAAATCGGTAACCAAAAGCGAAGCTCCACATTCTTCTAGAAAAGTAGGAATGGTATCCACAGCTTCCCCCTACACCAAACAAATATCTTATTGAATCAAATTCTAAATAAGTAAATCTAGTAGAAGATCATATCAAATGTCCCAACTAACTTTTTGTTCTTAATACACTAAGGAAAAGTGCATCAACGAGTAGCATATAATGTTATATGAATATGAATACAAAAAAATCAATTATTGATCAGATTTTCCGACTATTAGATGTAGGGAAATCTAAACCGGGTGCCACTTGGATTACTTTTTTTTACTTTTCTACAATTTGCTTATGTTTGAAAAGAAAAACAGTTTATAGTGTTTGGATAATCCAAACTGCTTCTGTTAAACGGGTTATCTTCTTATTTTGGGGTAAAATAAGCTGGAAATGCTTGTTAAAAATTGCTTCTTTGAGATATAATAAAAGTTAATGGGTACCTTTTTACCCTCATATCTAACACTAAAATGGACACTTTCTAAACGATTACTCTTTTCCACTACTATTTCCACTTAATACAGCATAGGAAGACACAAACACTATCATCCCAAACGCCCTCTAACTCTGACCATATTAACTAACTTTTATTTTTTTTCACCCGTGATGAAAATGGTCTAACACTCTAACCTCTAGCTTATACCCAAATGAAAAATGTCTCATAAACAAAATATTACCTAACTAATGGGATGTTTGTTTAAGTTTATTTGTGGGCTTTTGAGCTTATATGATTTCGGCTTATTTTTCATAAGCTCAAAGTTTCCGTCTTATTTTGAGACACATAAGGTTACTATATCGTAGTAACCTTATATAAGGCTATAAGTCTCAAAATAAGCCAGAAAATTTGAGCTTATGAAAAATAAGCTTAAACAAACACCTCTTAAATTTCCTTTTCTTGTGATCTTCCCCATAAATTATAAAACCTAATTAAATTGCACCATAGCAAGAACCAATAATAATCAAATTATCGCGTAAATCAAAATCTAAACAAACCAACTGAGCTAGCTCTGTTGGCCGCCAAGGGTATTCTTGGGGAGGTATCTTTGGAGAGGTCTCAGGTTCGAGTCTCACCATGGACCTTCAGGGGCAGAAATAAATAGAGGCATGAGTGGGGTTTATCCTCGAGGCTTGCATACAGCCCAATTGGATGTCATGGTGGGCTCGAATCACTAACTACTAACTTGCCAATCAAAAAAAAAATCAAAATCTAAACAAACCACTAACCTGAAACAAAAAGAAAGGTATAGGAAGACTATGTTCAATCTCATAACTCAGTTCTTTCAACCCTCTTAACATAAACCCCAATTGCCTCGCTTTCGCACCCAAGAATCCATCAAACAAATTAAACGCAACCGCGACCGGAACATCTCGCTTCTTCGCCTCGTCAACCGCGTGTATCAAAGCCCAGTTATCTCTCACCCTTTGATCTCTAAACATCCAATACACAACTGGGCCCACTTGTTGTGTCCCTTCTTTAAGGACCCTTATTCTGGTTGGTTGTACGGATGTTGTTGTTGTTTTGGTTAATGATGTGGCGGCTGCGGCGATGACGGCGGTTGTGGCGGCTGCTATGGCGGTTGTGGTGGCTGCCATTGGAAATGTGAAAGGGTTTGGCGGGTATGGGAGGGTTTGGTTTTGTAAGGAAAATGGAGGGAAATGATCGGTGGTTATTGTGGGTTTGAATGTGGACACGTTAGCATGTTTGGTTGGTTGAGATGTTTACACGAGATGTAGATGTACATGTATTTAAGTTTGATGTAACTCTCACCTACCTTTGTTCGGGGCAGTTTATCCGGATAACGCATCGGACGGTTGTATTGTGTGCATCGCGATGTTTTACTGTGTTTTTCGCGGTTTCTACGGTTGACTCATAGGGAGTGTCCCTATAACATGACCCATTTTTGTTATGTATACTTGGGTGTAATGGTCACCTGACAGCACCCATTAAGTACCACGTCACTTTTTTAAAACATAAGTTATTATCAACTTTAGAGACGTAATGAACCTTATCAAACAAAATATATAAAAATACTTTATATTATTCAAACATCAAACAAAAATATATAAATATACTTTATTTTATACAAAAATAACTCACAATATAATTCACATACACTCACAAATCAAAAAAAATAAAATCTTTAGGTGGTATGCGCCACCAAACCAACACAAAAAAGTGTGCTTCACATGTGATGGTATTCGGTTGTTATGCTACACACAGCAATAACCCCAAGCGACCCTCAATCTTTTTGTCACCTTAGTTTTCTCTCTCTTGCAACCTACATGCTATCTTTTAGGCACAATAAGACGACCAACATCTATTTTTTTTAACAACTTTTTTAACAACAAAATTAAAATTCATTAATAATAAAAAAACCATTACATAATAATTCAAATAAAATTAAAAATATTACAATAAAAACAAACTTCAAAGACTTAAAGTATTTCTTAACGTAACTTATTAGTTATTAATGTAACTTGTTAGTTATTTATAAGTATAAATGATAATGAAAACAAGCTTCAAGGGTTTAAACTATATATTAGTTTTTAAAAATAAATAAATAAATAAATAAAATCAACAAAATTACTCATCATCTTCCGTGTGCAAACACCAAACCAACAAAATGATAATACAAAAAACAAAGTAATCCTTTTCTTTTAGATTAAAACGAATTAAAAAAAATGGAAAGTGTGTGGCGACCTCGGTCGAGTTTACGACCCACTGGGTTGCACTGGCGGCGACCCGATCGTGAGTCGGTCGACCGACTGGGTCGAACTCCCACTGTGCCTAGCCTTATAACCTTAGCCTGTGAACATGCTCTTCACATGTGGTGAAAGACCACCATAACGATTCGTCTAAATATCTACCAACAAGCCAAATATTATTTTGTATCAAATGTATGGTTCATATTTTCTTTTTAAATTGTCCTAAATTACTTGTTTCATCAAAAAATAAATAAAAAAAACTTAGATCAATTTCATAATATTATTACTCTCACTTGAGAAAGCCACACCACCAAAGTTCCCTTACTATACAAAGGGCGGAGCACTAAGAAAGAAAGAGTTTATTATTACAAACTTTAAAAAAAAAATTATAGATTAAACAAACCTTAAACTTGACGGAGGATAAAAGAAATAAATTTTTGTCTTAAACTTCACATTTTTATAAATGGGACAAAACATTTTAACAAAAATTATTGTTGCATAATTAAGAAATGTTTTATTTGGTAATTATTTCAAAGTTCAAATATGGTCATTTTCCCCTCAAAAACAGGTCTAACTTACACCAAATAAACATTTCATCACAAAAAGACAAAATCAGGAGTGTCAGTCTAGGACGGATCCCTTAAATAAGGACTGCGTGGAACCGTCCTACCAGACGAGCAGTTTATTGCTGCCTATAAATAGTGGATCATTTTTTACTTAAAACTCACCTTTTGCACACAGTTTTCTCTACTTATTTCCAGTCTTTAAAACCTTCATTTCTTTGATGATTAAGCTTGTTTAAGTTTGTTTAAAGTGATCCAATCATCCATTCATTCAAGTGCATGAGAGAAAACACGTAACCGTCGAAATACGAAGTGTTATAGAGTAGTTAGTGCATTCGTAACGTTTGTTACATTCTTGTTATATATTGTTGTACATCAAGTTCATAACCTCCAATCATGTTTAGTTGTTAGGTCGGGTTAGTATTTTAGTCCTGAAAGTATGTGAGTGATCGGGTTAATATTTAGTTATGAAAATACATGTGTGAGTGAGATTGGTTCTAGCTTGATTAGAACTCGACATTTAACTTGGTGACGAAAATTGGTGTAAGCGACGTTGTATGGTTTTCTCTGCCTGAAGGGAGCTTGTTGACATAGTGAAGTGAACTCTCGAATTGGGTACTCGAGGAGTGGAGTATAGCGAAGAGGAGCTTCGTTACCGAACCACTATAAATCTTCTTGTTGTGGTTTGATCTTTCTAACTCTTTACTATTATCTTGCACTTTATAATTCGTAGCTATTATTGTTTGTTATCTTGTGTTCATACTATTATTGCTTGATCTCACGTAAACTCGGATCTATAAGTTTTTGAAAGTATAATTTTAATACGTTAAAAAGGGTAAAACTATTGAACCCCTTTCTAGTTTTCCATAATCTATGTTAAGAAGTTTTGTTTTCACATGAAACACAAATTAGTTGCAATCTTAATTACAGCTTGGCTATCACAAAACATTTTTACAGGTAAGAAATTTCCCTAATTTAAGTCCTTGAGAACCCAAACAATTTTTGAAGTTACATAAGCCATTGCCCTATGTTCAACTTCTGCAGATAACTTAGAAATGGTATTTTACTTTTTGCTTTTCCAAGACACTAAAGAACCATTTAAAAACAAACAATACCATATAACAGATTTTCTAATTACAACACACTTAGCCTACTCAGCCTCCACAAAAGCTTCAAAAGAAGCAATGGGACACTAGACAATATGAATACCTTTACCTGGTGAACTCTTTAAGTATCTCAATCCCTTAAGAGCATATTTCAAATGAGACTTCAAAGGTTTGTACATGAACTGAAAAACAATGCATAACATAAGTAATATCAGGCCTAGTGTGAGTAAGATTAATCAACTTCTGATACTTAGTGACATTGTATAAACAGGATCATCTACAGATGGTTCATTAGAAATAAACCGATTTTGATTCGAAGGAACAACAGAAGGCTTAAAAGCAAGCAAACCAAAATATGTAAAAAGATCCAAGCAACATTTTCTTTAAGACAAACAAAGACCTTTTCCAGTTTCAATAACCTCAACTCCCAAAAAATATTTGAGTTTTCACAAGTCTTTAATAGACTTCAAGAATACTTTATTTTTTTCAAAATCATCCACATTGTTACCTGTTATGATTATATCATCAACAAAAACAAGCAGAGCAATAAAAACATCAGACTAATACTTGATAAAAACTGAATAATCACTTTTACTTTGTGAAAAAACATTTTCAAGCAAAGAATTAGTTAATTTAGCATTTCAATGCATGGGTGCTTGTTTTAACCCATATAAAGATCTCTTAAACCTGTAGACTCGATTATCACAAGGATTAAACTATCATTGAGGTAAAGATATGTAAACAACTTCATTAAGCTCACCATATAAAAAAGCATGGTTAATATCAAGTTGAAATAAAGGCCATTGCATCTGAACAACCAGATTGATTAAACATCTAACTATGAGAATTTTAACCACAGTAGAAAAAGTCTCATCAATATCTATACCCTCTTTTTAGCTATAGCCTTTAGCAACAAGCCTAGCCTTGTACCTTTCAACCTCACCATTAAACTTATACTTAATCTTGTAGACCCACTTGAAACCTATAGGTTTTCTATCCTTAGGTAATTCAGTAAGTTCCCAAGTATCATTTCTATATAAAGCATCCATCTCATTATTCATTGCCTCAATTCAGTGCTGATCCTTACTAGCTTGCCGATAGTTTTTAGGTTCAATGCTTTTGTTGGGAAAACATTAATCATGTCTCCTTATGTTTTAATGATGAAAAATAAACCTTTGCAACACATAAAATTAAAAACGTTAGCCAAAATTCTCCCGACCCAATAACTGGGCCTAGCGCGCTGCCGGCGCTCCGACGCGCCAGCCCACTGTATTGATCTGAACGAATTTTGAAAGTCGGCTTTCCCCTTACCCGATAAATGTGGATCTTTCAATACAGGTATGAATATGTTATGTGCTTCATTTGGAACACTCGAAATGAGTTTTAGAATTAGAGGGATCCAAATTTACAACCTCCCATTTTTGGCAAAATACCAACTCAAGTATTTTGATAAACGCCTCTAGCCAAGGCTTTTCTAAACCTAGGGAGCTTATATATTTCACGTAACATCAAGTGAAAGTATTCATATGGCCATAATCCGTGTTTACGTCTTCTCTAATCACGTAACGGGTTTACTCCCCTATTGGTCAAACTAAGTCAAAGGTCCCTTTGCGTAAACGCATCTTTTCCCGATATGGGATATGGTTTATAATGATGCAAAGCACTTAGCTTGTTTGCATCAAGATGACTATTGATTACGTCGAGTTTTAGAAATTCACGTATTATGAGATTATGAATACTCGACGTTGAGTTACTTGAGATTATAAGTAACCTTTGATTTTCTCAACCCATAATCATAACTGTCAACTCTTTTCTTTCTTAATGACATTATGATTAAGCCATAATCAAACCTTTGATTATTCTCTACACCAAACTAATCCTCCAACCATTTCAAAATCCTCCCAAATCTTATCCCTAACATTCTCTTAATATTCCCTTACACCTTTAGTACTTCCATGTACTTCTTGTCTCCTACATACCCACACCATATCTCCCAAACATTCCCTTCTCAACATTCCAATCCAACCACTTGAAATTTCTCCACCACATCACCTTCTTCATCTAACCCTTCATTTCAAAACAAATAAACCTTCCTCACAAACCACCTTCCTCCTCACCTCCAACATTCAAATTTCAAATTTGAATCTCAACACATAGGCTCCCCATCACTTCAACATCTCATCCTTCCAACTCACTCTCTTACACTCTCTTCGTCACTTCAAATTCAAATTACACACACTCCCCTCATAACCCTTTCCTTCCCTCACCACACTAGCCAACTCATTTCATCACATGCCTAATTTAAATTTGAATTTACTCCTTAGGCTCCCCATCACATCTTTCTTACACAATCCAACTCGCCACCTTATCTCTTCACTCTCTCACACTTCCATTTCAACACATGGGGAATTCTCTCTCACCCTCCAACATTCAAATTCAAATTTGAATTTCAAACCTTAGGCTCCCTTCCATCACATCACTTCCAACTCATCCAAACTCATCTCAACCCTTCATCTCACCTTTCTCTCCAAGGATAGGATATTCTCTTATCACCCAACCATGGTTACTCTTCTAACTCAACTATGCTTCACCTTAACCCAGCCTCACTCTCTCACTTCCCTCTCACACAATTTGAATTTCAAATTCAAATTCTTCCTTCTCTCTATCTCTAACATCCACACTTCCTTTTTAAGCAAAGGAATATACCATGGCATATTCTTTCTCTCTTTTCTATGCCATGTGAGGAATACCCAAACTACCCTTATCCAATTATCCTTTCTCTCTTTCTCTTCTTGATAATTGGTTTTCACTTAGATACTTCACAAAATAATTTTTCATAAAATGGCTACTTGAGTTGGTTGACCTTGAGGATGAATAATGTTACGGTCAAAGTGTGAAGTACAATTGGGGGTTTAGCAAGGTTGGGTAGTTAAAAGACCAAAACCCCAAAGAAAATCCTTCAAGGGTTCTGGCGCGCTGCTGGCGCTCCGAAACGCCAGCCAGCGCGCCAGCCTCGAATTGAATTTTCTCAATTTGGGGTTTTGGCCTATAAATACCCACCCTTGCCTCTTGTATTCCTCACCCCTTGCCATTATTCTTTCTATCTTATTTCTCTTCTCTCAATCCTTTTATTCTAGGTTAGGTTAGGGCTTGATTAAACAATCAAACTTTTATTTATTCAATTTGATTGTAAGGGAAGTCTTGTGTCGAGGTGACCAAGCTTAGATCATTGGGGATCTAGTTAGGGTTTGATACTTCCGGTGGGAAGTCTTTGTGGTCTTTGTGGTTAAGTCGAATCACGAGTCCTTAAGGGTGGTTTCCGAGGGCGGAATACCGTTGGGAGTAGCTCTTCTTAGTGAGAGCCGATCTTAGTGCATATCGGTGGAGCGAAATTGTAACGGTTTGTAGTCCACCGAAAGGATTATACTTAGTGAATAGTATAGTGTCGTGGATTCACAACTGGACGTACGGATGGTATAAACCTCCCATCCCGAACCAGTATATATCGTGGTGTCTCTTTACTTACTTTATATACTTTGGTTGTGATTGTTATAGTGGTTGTTGTTGTGTAAACCACTTGGTACTCTTTGTGGCTTAAAGTTTTTAAACACTCTAAAAGCCAAAGAGACTGTATTCACCCCCTCTACGGTTCTACAATTGGTATCAGAGCGGTATACTCAAGTTTTTGAGCGATAAAACCTTCCCGAGAAGTCGTTTTAAGTCTAAAACTTCTGTTTCAAAAATTTAAAATACCTAACAAAATTTTTGGAAAAGTTGAGTATAGATCCATGGCTTAAGAGAACTATGTTGAGGGGTGTTCTATGCAAAGACCACCTTTGCTAGAATCCAACGGGTTTTGTTTTTGGAAAACCCAGTTTGAGACCTATGTTAGGTCCAAAGATATTGACTTGTGGGAGATAATCCAAAATGGCGACTTTGTGTTCATGGTGAAATATCCGGAAACAAAGTTGATGGTGGAAAAGCCATATTTGGATTTAGATGGTGATGAGAGGAAGAAGCTTGGCAAAAATAATGAAGCCAAGATGACAATCTACAATGCCTTGCCTCGAAGGGAGTTCGAGAGGGTTTACACTTGCAAGATCGCCAAGGAGATTTGGCATACACTCATCATTGCTCATCAAGGTAACTCACAAGTCAAGGATTGCAAGATAGACTTACTCATTCAACAATATAAGAAGTTTTCAATCTCGGATGAAGAAACCATTGATAGTGGTTATACATGGTTCAATACTATTGTTACAAGTCTAACATCGTTAGATCCAAGTTATAGCAACAAGAACCACGTAAGAAAGTTTCTTCGAGCTCTTCCGGTGAAATGGCGGCCGAAGGTGACGGCGATTGAAGAGGCCAAGAATTTGACAGAGCTTCCTCTTGATGAGCTAATCGGCAACCTTAAGGTGTATGAAATGATTCTAGAAAACGACAAGGTCGTTTCTAAAGATAAGAAGGAGAAGGTAAAGTCGTTAGCCCTTAAATCTAAAGTTACTACGGGAAAAACTAGTGACGTTAGTTATAGCCAAGGAGGAAGTAGTGAAGACGAAGACGAAGAAGAAATAAACTTGATGACTAGGAACTTTAGGAAGTTCTTTCGAAAGGGTAATAAGTTTAGGCGTAGAAATAGCTTTGGTAATGGCGGCAATAAGGATGGAAGAGGTAGTGATGATAGGAATAATGGTGTTGAAAGCTCGAGGCGTCAACGTGGTTGTTACAATTGTGGGGACAAAACTCACTTCATAAGTGATTGTCCAAAGTCAAAGGATAACAAGGCATTCGTTGGTGGAGCTTGGAGTGATAGCGACGATGGTGACCAATCGGAGAAAGGCGCGACATGTCTTATGGCGATTGAATCGCAAGAGGTACATCCTAACTTATCTATTTCAAATAATGCTTTAAATATTCATGATTTGCAAAAAGAGAATGATGACTTTTTGAAAACTATTGAAAAACTTGTTGAGGAGAAACACTATCTTAATGAAAAGGTTTATAAGAGACTTACTCAACGCAAAGAGGTGGTTGAACCTTGCACAAGTTGTGAAAAACTTGGACATGAGGTTAACTCTTTGAATGACAAAGTATCCAAACTTCAAAAGGAGTCTTTAAGTTTTTCTAAATTTAAGAAAAGTAGTAATGATTTGGATGATATGTTAAGTCAACAAAAATTGTCCCAAGATAAGGAAGGTCTTGGATTTTCAAAAATTGAGAAAACCACTTCCGTAAGTTTAAGCAAACCAATAATGTTTGTTAAAGAAGGACAAAACAAAAAACCGGATGGTTCTGGGTCTGACGCGCTGGGTGACGCGCCGGAGCGCCACCAGCGAGCCAAGAGTCTGAACAAAAGTGGTGTTTCGTCTAATGTTTTTGTTAAACCAATTGTTCCTCAAACTCCTTTTGCAAATACTCGAGGTACTCAAACACCCATTACAAAAAGTGAAACCACAAAACAATTTTATAACTTGGTTTCATGTTATGGACTTGGATACACACAAACTCGAGTCGACCATAAACCTATCTTACCTACACCAAATATAAAACCCTCATATAACCAAAGACATCCTTTTCAAAACAATCAACCAACGTCAAGAAGAAATTTATACAACAAGCAAAGGTCTTCACATTGTCAATATAACTCATACCAAAGGAGAGACAACTCCTACCCAAACCAAATATTTTTTAGACCACACTACCATCAAAACTTTAGACCAAGTTTTCAAAACCGAAGTAACCTTTCAAACAACCCTTGGTCTATGTTTTCAAGCTATGGTCTTGAGACACTAAATGTCTTGCTTCATGACCCAAGGATGTTCAACTTGGGAATGTTTTATGCTAACCACAATGGACCCAACAAACATTGGGGACCAAGTTTTTGAGTTACATGTTTGATAGGAAAGGTTCAAATATGTGCTTGCACCGGTCGATTGGATTATGGATAGTGGTTACGCACATGCCCGATAGTTGAATAAGGCTTATGTCATACATAGAGTACTATGATGGACTCTTATCTAGTGGCCATGGTACTACAAGTCTCCCATGAAATCAAGCTAAGTGCTCCTTCTAAATTTATGAACCTTTAAATGCTTTAGTCTTTAGTTGTCATAGATTCTAAGTGAACTTATTTGATGGTAGTTAGCTTAATTGTGTCACAACTTGAAAACATAGGATATACTTGCCTTACTTGTTGTAGATCATTATGTGCTATTTTGTGATTGTTTGTATGTGACTACATGAAAATACTTGTCAGCTTAAGTAATTAAACTTAGGAATGAAAACTAACTTATATGAGGCATATATAAATAATATCATCTTAAATCTTAGTTTCATTTCACGATAAAATAAGATAAACCGGTTGGATGATTGTAGTTTTCACATCAATACATCATGTGTAGTTTGCTTAATTGCTTAATATGTATATGTAAGATCTTAAAGGGAAATCTTTATAACATATACAAATAAGTTATATGCATGATTATGTTGCTAACAAGTATATGATTTTAATCAACAAAGTGATAACATGTAATTTGCTCACATATGTTCACACGATTAAGTGTCCCTAGAAATAAGATTGTTTGTCATAAATTGTGGGTTCATGGATGCTATGTGATTATATGCTTACTTTTCGTAGTGATTAAATGACGGTATGAAAAACGTGTTTGCATGAGAATATGTTTTGATGCTATTTGCTTATATGCCCACTTGCCATGATGCTAGTTGATTTCGTGCATATTGCTAACATGCTAATTGCTTGCATATTTGTTAAAGATAGTAGATCATGTGCTCACAACTTTGAAGTATTATATTTAATTAGACACTAGGTGCACATTTACATATTACTTAGACAAACAAGGTCTTGCAAGCAATAGGATTAGTAACACCATTTCGACCAATAGAGTCCTAGAGTTACTTCATATCGATTTGTTTGGTTCATCACATATTCAAAGTTACGGAGACAACTTCTATACTTTAATGACAATTGATGACTATTCACATTATATATGGACTCTATTTCTAGTTGCTAAGGAATATGCCCTAGATAAGTTTAGAATCTTAGGAAAAAGATTAGAAAACCAACTTGATTAATTGATTGCTTCAATTCAAGATAATCAAGGTAGTAGATTTGAACATAGGGTGCAATTTGGGGACTTTTGCGAACAACATGGGATCTCACATAACTTCTTGGACATTAGTCCTCCTCAAACCAATGAGGTCGTCCAAAGGAAGGACAAGAAGATACGAGAGATATTTCATGCAATTTTAGCCGAGCAATCCATTCTGCAAAAGTTTTGATGTAATGCCTTAGATACTGCGTGTTACATTTATAATAAGCTATACTCTAGTAAAATATTTAACAAAGCTCCCTATGAAATTCTTAGAGGTAGGAAACCATCACTAGAATACTTTAGGAACTTTGAGTGTAAATGTTTCATACTTAACACCAAGGATTATCTCACCACGTTCGACCCAAAGTCTTACGAAGGTGTATTTTTAGGATACTCTCAAAATAGTAAGGCATACACGATGCTTAATAAGGAAATAATGAGAGTTGAGGAATCTTTTAATATGACTTTTAATGAGAGTTTACTTGAGCCCAAATCATCATCCGTGGAGGTTGATAATGTCATTAATGAAACAAGTATTAGGAGAATTGAATAAGCAAGCCCTTACATCACAAGTAGGAACACTTAGGATTTTACATGACATTTTCCAAAATCCCAATTGCACATTTTGAGTCATAGAAAGCATTGTTCATGGTTGACATGCACCATAGGATGTTGAGTCACTTAGAGTCTTTAGAAAGACAATGCTTGCTTGATCTTTACCAAACTCTTAAAGCTTGGTTAATTTATGCACTTAGGAATTAAGTGAAAGGCATGAAAGGGATTAAAACTAATTTGATTCCCAAGAAGTAGGAAATGTTGTAGTTTTTGAGGTCACCCTTACATCATGTAGGTATTTTCTTTGCAAGGTTGAATTAATCTAGGGGAGGTAATATACGGTGTTATTTACTTTCTTAGGAATCCCCTTATGCCATGACTTGTTATTAAGGTATTGAGTATGATTGCCTTGCGTATATACTTAATATGCCTTCTCACATTTTGAACAGGATTGTGTTAGAAAACATAGTATACAATCTAGTCTTTTGATTGGTCTTGTCACCTTTGGATTATTTATGATCATGCTCACATTGTAACACCCCAACCCGACAAGGGCAAAGATGTCACAAATACATGGTTTCATATCAGATACAAGCATTCAAGAAATAAAATAGCGGAAGCCTTAACATTTAAAATCCAAGGAAAATAAGTCAACACGACTTATATCAAGTGCAAGACAGAAATAACGAAGTACAAAACAGAATCCAAAAGCCCAACAATGGCATAACAGAAATAATATCCAATGGTCACACTAGAATGACAAGGTCTAAACTTCACACAAATTGCTCTCATCCCAAGCTAAAACCCAGCTCCTAGCTTAAATGTACCTGCCGCAGGAAAAGAAATGCGGCTGAGCTACGAGAGCTCAGTGAACGGATATAACGGAAACAAAGCAGTAATAACAGGATAATAAAGTAAATGAAATAATACCAGGAGTAACAAGAGTCAGGAAAAGGAATACAAGAGTTATGCAGACATACCAGGAATTAAGAATGGTTACAATGGTGAAAGCGAATGAAACCAGAACCCACCAAAATCCCAAGTCGAATCAAGTCAAGTCCAGTATCAAGTCATAGGGTAACATAACCAGTAATCCACCACAAACCCAAGTCAAATCAAGTCAGGTCAAATGTCAGGTCAAGTATCAGGTCAAGTAACAGGTCATAAGGTTACAAGGTTTTAGGTAAACAGAAATCCACTACGAGCCCAAAACTCAAAGTCAATCTCAAAGTCAAACCATATCAAGTCACATATCAGGGTGTATGGACGGGTGACCTCAGCATACCAAGTATAGGGTGAGGGGATACCTCCAGGGGTTGGAGTCGCGAACTCCCAGGGGTGTGAAAGGCGTGTATCGCACACACTCGCCAGTCACCAAGTAATACAAGTAACAAGAACAAGACAAGTCTAGGATGCATCCATACGCCCCCGCAGGCCACAGGGTTCTTCCTCTACGTAATAAATCAAGTCAAGATCGGGGACGGCGTAACCAAATCACTAGGGCTACACACTAGTCATGCCGGCGGTGCATCACCGACATGGACATGAAACCCTCATGCCTAGTAGATGGCTCGTAGTCTCAAACTATAGGTGAGGGTCAAGTATCAAGTCTCGGTATCAGGTGTCATAACAGGGTTCATGTCAGGGTTCATATCAGGATTCATATTAGGGTTCATATCAGGGTTCATATCATAAGTGTCAAAATCCTTAAATACCGTTTTCCATAAAAGTATTCTTAAAAAGGTTTCATAAAATAGGTTATTTGAAAATGGTTTCTATAAAGATAATCTCACCAATAATTTCTTAAAACATTTTCATAATTTATCAAAAAGGTTTTCTCAAATCCAGTTTATACTATCAGGTGTATCAAGGTTCAAGTCCAGGTTCATGGCAAGGTTCATATCCAGGTTTATGACAAGGTTCAAAACAAAGGTTCAAGTCAGAAGATAAAGCAAGGGTTTAAAGCAAGGTTCAAGAACAAGTACAACAGGTCAAGGTTCACAATACAAGGGATACATAGTAATGGTTCGGAAACTCTTAAACGAATCAATAAAATAAATCAAGAGACGAAGGCCCATTACTGAAAAGGGCAGAATATCCGTACCTTATTCAAATAGCAAGCACAAACACAAGAATAGCTGACAGGAATCAAGATCACTCCCTCCTCGAACCTAAAGGAGTAGAGGACAGAAATACGAAAGGGGTTCAGTTATCTTCCCATTATAAGTAACTTCCACTTTTTGTAACTTTCTATTCTTAGCAGGTTTCCATAATTAGTAAGCTTCCATACTTAGCAAGATTCAAGTAATATTATTCAAGTCAAGTCTTTAATTAACTTATTCTGGAAGTAATATTCATTTTAACAAGTTACACAAGTTCAGGGTTAGTTATGACAAGTTTTTCATAGTTCGGGGTTATAATTGTAAATTTGCCAAAGTTCAAGGTCCACATTAAAATTATCATCATTTTACCATTCAAACACTTATACTTTCCAGAATTACACATTTAGCCTTCAAGTTTCCAAAATTTACAAATTACACCCCTTTACTTTATTAATTTACAAATTAATCTTATACTTACATAATTTACAATTTAACCTTTACAATATTCATATTACACATCAAGTCTCTTTTATTTCTTCAAATTACAGAAATTAACCTTCAATATCATTATGTTACAAACAGCCCTCAAGTTTCGGTAATTTACACATTTGGTCCTTGTACTTTATTTCATTACAAATCGATTTAAGTAATTAACCATAATTACATATTAAGCCCTTAATTTCTCAATTTTACACAATGAACACTTATTTCAACATGTTATACGAACACACCCTTAAACATTCACAATTTTTACATCAAGTCCCTCTAGTTATCAAAGTTACATATTTAGTCCTTTAATTTTCAATTTCAACCTTTAATTATTAACAATTACATATTAAGCCATTAAATTACCAAAATTACCCATAACCCCCTGAATATAATTTATTACTCAAAACAGCACCAAGTTTCCAGAAATTACATATTTAGTCCCTCATTTTTATTTATTTTTAATTCGACACAATTATTACCATTAAATCCATATCTTGCCAAAATTACAAATAAGACCCTCATGTTATAATTTTTACACATTCTCCCAGGTCCATACAATATTACAAAAATATCCCACAAGTTTTAATAATTACAAAACACCCCCCTTAACTTATTATTTTCAAATCGGTTTACATAATGTTTATCAAAAATCAAACCCTAAACATCCTAATCAACAAGAAATCATTGCATCATCCTTATAACTCATTTAATTCCAGATTTCATCCTACAAAACCCTAGATCAATCGGTATCCATTTTTTTACCACGTTTTCCTTTTTTTCTTAAAAACCCGATATTCAATTTATTTCCAAAAACCACGAATTCGACTCCAATAAATCGAATGACCATTTTTCTCATGTTATATGAAGCATATAGAACCCACGAAAATTATTCATCAAACTCAGAAAAATCGTATGGATTAAATAAAATCCGATTTCCAACATTAGGGTTTTAAGCTCTTTATTTTTCATTCGATCAATCTATGATGCATGGTTCGATTATACTATTTTTCCCATGTTATATGTGATTAAAGAAGCACTAGAAAATTACCAAAAATATTTTAGGTTGAACGGATTACACGCTACGAATTAAAGAAGCTCGGTTGCACTTTTTCGACTCGAACAATTCACCACGGCCAAACGATCGACTCCCAGGACTTTTGGCTATTTTTCTCACCTTACTTGCATCACTAAGAACTCCAGAAAAATAGGTTTTTGATTTATAAAAATCGGATGGAGATGGGAGGTATTTTCGTGTGGCGGCTTGATGTAAAACTAGGGTTTAGGGGTGAAATAAATTGTGGTGTTGGTAGTTGTTGAAGAAGACCGGTCCTTGGGGGGGAGGGGTGGGCTTGGATTCCGAAATTCTTGTTGGGGAAAATTTATTGGGCTTTAATTCCCTATTAATTGTGTTTTTAATTGCATTTAATGTCTCAAAATAAATCATAAAATTCAAAATGGCGCCCAAAGGGTATTTTAGTCATTTTGTAGCTTGCAAAAATATTAAATGGAGTTGTCAAAATTATTTGGGATCATACTTGTTCATTACCCGAAGTTTGGGATTGATTCGGAACATTTAATTAAGCTTTAATTAAATTTTAAAGTTTCAGGGGCATTTTGGTAATTTTTGCATGTTTTAGATTTTCGGGTTTTACACACATGTTTACTTATGAAACTATGTGCTCCAATTTGAATATGTGTTATGCTCACTTGAGTATGTGATATGCTTATGCATGATTGATAAATCCCTTCTATGAATAACTATGCGATGATGTTATGCATGTGTTAATCAACATTTGGGATATAATGCTTGGAATATGTATGATATGCTTAAGTTATGATGTATTGTGCACATATATATATGATGTTATGCGTACTAACCCATGTTGCAAGTATCCAAATGGTTACCTAACCCATTTTGGACTTCCACATGTGAGGTTTGTTTATTTGTTGCGTGTTGGTTGTTTCTTGTGTAGCTAGGACACCGCAAAAGTGAAGCTCTTGACCCATGGATCCCCGCCTTGGAACAAGGGGGAGCAACGATCTAGGGGGAGCTATGTTCAAGGGGGAGCATACTCGGTTGAATAGATGAGCTCCATAATATCCCACAGGCCCAAGTTTGAAACCTGGCTTGATATGTAGTCCCGCTTTTTTGATTCGACAAAAAGGGGAGAAAGAAATCAAGAGCACAAGCTCGGGTGAAGCCCACTTCAAGATAAAGATCAAGGCTTCACCAAATTACAAGGCAAGGTCAAGAAGCAAGCTACAACCAAATTACAAGGCAAGGTTAAGACGCAAGCTACATCAAAGGCGTTCTTAATCTTCGCTACGATTTGTAATTTTATTTGCTTTCGGAATTTATTTGTCATCATCACAAAGGGGGAGATTGTTGGGACAACATTAATCAGGTCCCCTTATGTTTTAATGATGAAAAATAAACCTTCGCAACACATAAAATTACAAACGTTAGCCAAAATTCTCCCGAACTAATAACTGGGCCTGGCGCACTGACGGCGCTCCGCCGCGCCAGCCCACTTTATTTATCAGGACGAATTTTGAAATTCGGCTTTCCCCTTACCCGAAAAATTTGGATCTTTCAAAACAGGTATAAATATGTTATGTGCTTCATTGGGAACACTCGAAATGAGTTTTAGAATTAGAGGGATCCTAATTTACAACCTCCCATTTTTGGCAAAACGCCAACTCAAGTATTTTGATAAACCTATCTAGCTAAGGCTTTACTAAACCTAGGGAGCTTATATATTTCACGTAACATCAAGTGAAAGTATTCATATGGCCATAATCCATGTTTACGTCTTCTCCAATCACGTAATGCGTTTACTCCCCTATTGGTCAAACTAAGTCAAAGGTCCCTTTGCGTAGACACATCTTTTCCCGATATGGGATATGCTTTACAATGATGCAAAGCACTTAGCTTGTTTGCTTCAAGATGATTATTGATTACATCGAGTTGTGGAAATTCACGTACTATGAGATTATGAATACTCGACGTTGAGTTACTTGAGATTATAAGTAACCTTTGATTTTGTCAACCCATAATCATAATTGTCAACTCTTTTCTTTCTTAATGACATTATGATTAAGCCATAATCAATCCTTTGATTATTCTCTACACCAAACTAATCCTCCAACCATTTCAAAATCCTCCCAAATCTTATTCCCAACATTCTCTTAATATTCCCTTACACCTTTAGTACTTCCATGTACTTCTTGTCTCCTACATACCCACACCATATATTCCAAACATTCCCTTCTCAACATTCCAGTTCAACCACTTAGAATTTCTCCACCACATCACCTTCTTCATACAACCCTTCATTTCAAAACAAATAAACCTTCCTCACAAACCATATTCCTCCTCACCTCCAACATTCAAATTTCAAATTTGAATCTCAA
This sequence comes from Artemisia tridentata subsp. tridentata, assembly GCA_021014915.2. Taxonomy (NCBI): domain Eukaryota; kingdom Viridiplantae; phylum Streptophyta; class Magnoliopsida; order Asterales; family Asteraceae; genus Artemisia; species Artemisia tridentata. The sequence continues at coordinate 253,959,611 of CP139506.1, forward strand.
CACATAGGCTCCCCATCACTTCAACATCTCATCCTTCCAACTCACTCTCTTACACTCTCTTCGTCACTTCAAATTCAAATTACACACACTCCCCTCACAACCCTTTCCTTCCCTCACACACTAGCCAACTCATTTCATCACATTCCCAATTCAAATTTGAATTCACTCCTTAGGCTCCCCATCACATCCTTCTTACACAATCCAACTCACCACCTTATCTCTTCACTCTCTCACACTTCCATTTCAACACATGGGGAATTATCTCTTACCCTCCAACATTCAAATTCAAATTTGAATTTCAAACCTGAGGCTCCCTTCCATCACATCACTTCCAACTCACCCAAACTCATCTCAACCCTTCATCTCACCTTTCTCTCCAAGGATAGGATATTCCCTTGGATATTCTCTTATCACCCAACCATGGTTACTCTTCTAACTCAACTATGGTTCACCTTAACCCTACCTCACTGTCTCACTTCCCTCTCACACAATTTGAATTTCAAATTCAAATTCTTCCCTCTCTTTATCTCTAACATCCACACTTCCTTTCCAAGCAAAGGAATATACCATGGAATATTCTTTCTCTCTTTTCTATGCCATGTGAGGAATACCCATACTACCCTTATCCAATTATCCCTTCTCTCTTTCTCTTCTTGATAATTGGTTTTCACTTAGATACTTCACAAAATGATTTTTCATAAAATGGCTACTTAAGTTGGTTGACCTTGAGGATGAATAATGTTAAGGTTAAAGTGTGTGTTGGGAATTCTGGAAATAAGATATTTCTTGTTGCTAGTGAAAGTTGGTTCCTGCCGATAGTGTTGGTTCCTGCCGAAGCTCATTGCTGCTGATAGTTATATTTTGTTTCTGCTGATAGTGTTTGTTGCTGAGGATATTATTGTTAGTTATCCGTATGTTTAGTAAGTTTATTTTTAGAAGAGATCATGTTTATCTCTTTACACGTTTTCTTGTAGGACGGGTTAGGGTTAGGGTTCCTTGTCATTATAAAAGGAACACCCCGTCTATGAGTTTTGGACATCTTTTGTAACTTAACAATCTTCAATAAAATCATCTTTTAGTTCATTATACGATCCATAGAGGATCATTGTCTTAGTTCTTTTCTTTTCTCATTCGTATTCAGAGATTCTCTTGTAGTGTGCTTGTGATTACATAGGCATCCTACCGATCCACATAGGCTCAAAGATCTAGCAGGCGTGTTAGATTCAACAAGTGGTATCAGAGCCTCGTGAGGATCTCTGATCAAGAAACAAAAGTTCTCAAAACAATCTCTCTAAACCCTTTCACAATGGGCGATGAAAACCCTGGATTTGAAAACCCTGAATTCGCTGCCATTAACAATGAAGAACCTGAACCCACAAAAGTTCAACAACAAATTGTTACAACCACTGTGTCCAACAGTAATGCTAAGTTCCCATATCTTAAGAAGGAAGAGTATGAAGTCTGGGCGATAAAGATGGAGTACTGGATCTCCAACAGTGATCACCATCTTTGGAATGTTATCCTCAAAGGGAATAGCAAGAAGAGAATTGGAAGAGATAAGAATGGGGGAATCATTATTCTCGCTCCTGCATCAGTTGAGGAGCAGCTGGTTGTGCAAAGGGAAACTAAAGTAAGAACTCTCTTGCTTCAGGCACTCCCAGAGGATCACATGGGTGATTTTCATCACCTAGATGATGCTAGAGAAATCTGGCTTGCTGTAAAAGCTAGATTCGGTGGGAATGAGGAGTCCAAAAAGATGAGGAAATCAATTCTTAAGCAGGAATTTCAGGAGTTTAAGATCTCTGAGGAAGAAGGTATTCACAAAGGGTATGATCGATTCACAAGATCCTCAGCCAACTTAATCAGTTGCAGGCTCGACCAGATAATGAGGACTGTAACGCAAAGTTTCTGAGGGCTTTACCTTCATCCTGGTCTCAAGTTTCTATAACTCTGAAAGCCAAAGGAGGATTGGACTACCTAAGCTTTGATGATCTGTACAACAAGCTCAAGACTCTAGAGATTGACATCAAAGGGGTTTCTACTTATTCATCTCATACACCTACTCATACTGCATTTGTTAGTGCTCCAAGTGCTAATAAGGTCTCTCATGGTGATAGCCCAAACCCCTCATCTTCATCTGTTTCCTATTCTCCCGCAGCATCAAGATCTCAATCAAGGAACGACAATGTTGTTGAGGAAATTCTTCATTCATTTGTTGCTGAAAGTACTCCACAACAGTAGTTGATGTATGATGATTTTGATCAAATTGATCAATTTGACTTGGAGGAGATGGATATCAAATGGCAGTTGGCTATGCTGTCATTAAAGGTTAACAGGTTTGAGCAGCAGTCTGGGAGGAAGCTTAATCTCAATGGAAGGGAAGGTGCAAGTTTTGACAGAAGGAAGGTAAAGTGCTTCAAGTGTGGTCAGATAGGACACTTTGCCAGAGAATGCCAAGACAAGAAAGTTGATGATAGATCAAGGTATTCAGCATTCAGAATGAAAGAATTGGAACCAGAGGAAGATAAAGCTCTAATGTCTGTGGATGCAATGCTGGATTGGGATCAACATGAGGTGACTGGAGCTTCACGGATTTATGGGATGATTGCTGGAAATGGAGCTGAGACACATGTGGCTGAAGAATTTGGAATGATGGGTTATCCAACTCAGGTACTAAAATGTCCTTTTGATTGTGAAATTAAATATAATAAATTGCAAAAGGATAGTGAAAATAAATATACTGAGTTAAAGAGGGAATTTGATGAAATGGAGCCTGAATATAATAAATTATTTGTAGATATTCAAGCATATAAAAAGGCTCTTAAAACTGTGGAGAAACAAAAGGCTTGGCATGAAGCTAATCAGATTGCATATGAACAAAAAATAAGGGTTTTGGAAAGAGATTTAGAGAACTCCAATAACTGTCTTAAATATTCTGAATCTCAAGTTGCTAAGATCAAATTAGAAAATCAGGATTTAAAGGCTAAACTGGATAGTGAAGTGGCTAGGATAAACTCATGGCAACAATCAGAAAAATATCCTGTTAACTATGGTACTCAGTCTGGTTGGCGTAAGAAAGGGTTGGGATATGATGTTGGGGAATATAACCCTAGGATATTTGACCCTACCCCTAAGGAAGATTATCAAAAACCTATTAAGTTTGTTAAGGAAGGAGGGATGAATACAGTTCCTCCACCTATAAGAGGTGTTTTTAAGCCTGTCCCTATCCATACATCCCTTGACCTTGACTTTGATGATTCACAAATGACTTATGGCAAAAAGTCAAAGAACTTGCCTAATCTTGATTGTGACTCTAATGAATTTGTCTCTTGTTCTAACAGTGACAAATCTGAAGAAATCATGACTGATGACTATGCCACGTGTGGATCAAGTGAGAAGTCTGCATCAATAAAATCAGAAGATCTATCTTCAAAAGTGGCAACTGATGAATCTCAAAGAATTGAAGATATTTCTTTTGATAGTGTTAAAAACAATAATGTTTCTAGTTTTGGTTTTGTTTCAAACAGTTCTGGTTGTGATTTTAATTTGGTTAAGGATAATTTTAATTGTGTTGGTTTGAATTCTTCTGATTGCAATAAGAAAGAGAATGTTAAGAAAAAGTCCCCTAGAAAGAAATCTTGCTTTGTGTGTCGTAGTTATGATTATCTTATTAAAGATTGTGACTATTATGAAAAACAGATGGGTAAAAATGCTTGTCAAAATAGGTCTGTGTGGAACAATGTCAATACTATTCCTCCATATATTCCACAAGCAGCAAGAATAAACTCTTGTAGAGTTTATGTTGCTGCTGGCAAGCCAGTTTCTACTGGTAAGCCAGTTGCTGCTGATAAGTCCATTCCTGCTGATTGGAGAACCAATGTTTCTAGACCTTATTACAGACCTACCAGCACTTACTTTCAAAATGATATGTGGCCTGTTTATTTTGACAACTTAAACATGGGAAGGGCAAGATGGGGAACTGCTGTTAAGTCCTCAGCAGGTTGTTCTTGGAGAAACAATAACAAATATATGAGAATGGGGTCCAAGAACAATGGTGGATCTCATCAATCTCCATGGTTTAATTTTTATTGATCCACAAGGCAGACCCAAGTCAGTAATGACTTGGGCCTCCCATGTATCTAACACTGTTGTATGTAATTTTGTTCTGTAGGACATTCCTTTTAAGAGTAAAGAAGTAGGTATTGTTGACAGTGGTTGTTCGAGGAGTATGACAGGGAATTTGGAAAGGTTGCATAACTTTGTACCCTTTTATGGAGGAACAGTGACATTTGGAGGAGGTGATGGAAAGATTACAGGGAAAGGAACCATTAAGACTCCTAAACTGGACTTTGAGAATGTTCTCTATGTGAAGGAACTCAGGAACTTCAAGATGCCTGATGATAGTGAGATAGTGCTCAAAGTTCCAAGGACTCACAACCTGTATTGTTTCAATCTGAATGATGTTAACCCTGAGGGTAATCTTGCTTGTATGGTGGCAAAGGCTTCTGTGGATGAAGCAAACAAATGGCACAGAAGGATGGCACATGTGAACTTCAAGACAATCAACAAGCTGGCAAAGAATGGCTTAGTGCATGGACTCCCTTTCAAGACCTTCACAAATGAACACAATTGTGTTGCCTGCAATAAAGGGAAGCCTCCAACTAGATTCCTAAGTCCATCTGATCTGGGAAATTCACTTTCTTCATCAGCTAAGCTGAATGATCCTCATCATCAGTCAAGATCTGGAATTTTCACTCACTCCTCTTATGATGGTGAAGCAAATCCCTCTATTACTAATCAAGCCACAACTTATGAGGTAGATCCTGTTGTTACCAAGAGGATTAACACAGTACATCCTCAATCTTTGATTCTTGGTGATCTAAATTCTCCTGTTCAAACAAGAAGAAGGTTGAATCAATCCAAGTTTGGAGAATCTGCTTTTCTAAGTTACATTCAGGAACAGTTAAGGAGCAATCACACTGACTATCTTCATTGTCTCTATGCTTGCTTTCTATCTCAAACTGAACCGAATAGTGTAGCTCAAGCCCTTGATAATTCTGATTGGGTTGAGGCTATGCAAGAGGAAATGCAGCAGTTCAAGAATCAGAAAGTATGGGTATTAGTACCATTGCCTGAAGGAAAACATGCAATTGGAACTAAATGGATTCTCAAGAATAAACGGGATGCTAGGGGAATTGTGGTTCGAAATAAAGCTAGATTGGTAGCTTAGGGACATAGGCAAGAAGAGGGTATTGACTATGATGAGGTGTTTGCACCAGTAGCAAGAGTTGAAGCTATTCGACTATTTTTGGCTTTTGATTTGTTTATGGGGTTTGTGGTTTATCAGATGGATGTGAAGAGTGCATTTCTGTATGGGAGTATTGAAGAGGAAGTGTATGTTACTCAACCACAGGGGTTTGTGGATCCACAACATCCTGATTTGGTTTATAAAGTAATGAAGCACTCTATGGACTTCATCAAGCACCAAGAGCATGGTATGCCAGGTTGTCTGCTTTTCTACTTAAACATGGATACAGAAGGGGAACTATAGATAAAACACTTTTCATTAGGAAGAATTTTAAAGATATCATCTTGGTACAAGTGTATGTAGATGATATTATTTTCGGTTCCACTAATGAAGCCTGGTGTAAGGATTTTGAGGAATTGATGAAAAATGAATTTGAAATGAGTGCTATGGGGCAGATGACATTTTTCTTGGGCTTACAGGTTCAACAGAGACCATATGGTATCTTCATTAATCAAGAAAATTATGTTCATGACATACTTAAGAAGTTTGACTTGGACAATATGAGGACTGCTACAACACCTTTTGAAGCTCCAAAGCCTAAATCTAATCATGAACCTGATGATGCTGTAAATGTTCACTTATACAGATCTATGATAGGTTCTTTGATGTATTTGACAGCTTCAAGGCCTGATATCATGTTTGCAGTCTGTGCTTGTGCTAGACATCAGGTTACACCTTTGACTTCCCATTTAAATGCTGTTAAGAGAATCTTCAAGTATTTAAAAGGACAGCCTAAGCTGGGACTTTGGTACCCAAAGGATTCTTCTTTTGTGCTGGAAGCTTATAGTGATAGTGACTATGCTGGAGCAAACTTTGATAGAAAATCTACTACAGGAGGTTGCCAGTTTTTGGGAAGAAGGTTGGTTTCTTGGCAATGCAAGAAGCAGACTATTGTAGCTACATATTCTACTGAGGCAGAGTATGTTGCTGCTGCTAGCTGCTGTGGACAGGTCCTTTGGTTGCAAAATCAATTGTTGGATTATGGGTTCAACTTTATGAACACTAAAATTTTCATTGACAACCAAAGTACCATCTGTATTGTTAAAAATCCAGTGTTTCATCAAAGAACAAAGCACATAGAGATTAGGCATCATTTCATAAGGGATGCTTATGAGAAGCATCTCATTCAGGTGCTTAAAATTGACTCTGATGAGAATGTGGCTGACCTGTTGACTAAAGCATTTGATGGTCCAAGGTTCAACTATCTGGTGGTTCATATTGGAATGCTCAATCCTTAGGTGCTGAGATTAAGGGGAGGTTTCTTCTTGTTGTTGTACATATTTCTATCTTTTCTTATTTTCTTTCTTTTTCTTTTGGTGTGTTTCTTATTTCTTTTAGTTCAAAAAAAAAAATTTCTTGTATATTTTGTGTGCTAATAAGTTGGTTTGAGCAACACCTTGCAGGTACAGTGTTGGTGTTTACACCTACACAGCAAATGGTATTCAACTCACCATGTCTTGCAGACAAGAAAGAGTTGACTCACCATGAGGGTACGGCTCTGGTGTGATAATCAAATCCGTTGATAGCTGTAATAGCTTGCTTAAAGCTATAGGGTACTTCAACTCACCCATGGTTTATTCCTGAGAGTTGAAAATGGTTCTCAATTCACCATGGATGTAACCCTTTATGGGATCCAAAGAATTGGCTAGTCCACAAAAGTATGGTTTGTGGTAAAGACATTTGGTATCCATATTTGGTATTCAATTCACCAAGGTTCAGTTGAAACCAAAAAATTGGCTAGTCCTGAGCAAACGGCTACAGGTAAAGACAAGTCAAATCCGTTTACAGTTGTTGGTTTACTCAAAATCAGATGGTTATCAATGTACCATGGTCTTACACACCTAAACATTGGCTACTCCAGTAGTGATGGCTATTGGTAAAGAGACATCAAATCCATTAATTTTCAATGATTCACCTCTCACAGGAGTTAACACACCTGGATGTGATGAGAATAGTATGAAACTTAAGTGATTTGATGTACATATTGTCATAGTAGTGATGCGCGTGATGTGTCGTTGCGGTTTAGCAGTTTTAATGCCTACTCAAGTTTTAAATTTATATTTAGCCGACTTATCAATAACACACACACTTAACGAGCAGTGTACCTGGTCAGTATGAATATAATGGTAAGTAAAGTGTCGATCACTAAGAGTGGAACGTATTATCTCGTTATTCTAATCAGTATTTTAATATCCTAACGCAAGGGGGTTTCAGCCTGAGAGACTGGCACGATTTGTTTGCAATTAAATAATAAAATAAACCAATAGGCACGAATCAGCAAGTAGCACACACGTACACAGATAAATACTCGAGACAATAAGAGGGCTGTCCTTATGATTAAGTAGATTGTCACTTGTTTTATTGATAGCTTTATATGAAGTGTATGTAGTTAACCCTTTCTCGTTGGTCCTATTCTTATCGGCGAGTAAACCCTTAATGATTACTTATGTCTAAAAGTTATTCCTAAGTGATCAATTTAGTAATAACCGTGGGAGCCACATTATTTTTCGCAGTCAAATGCCCGCAAGCCACTAATAAACACAGAGGTTATCAATGCACTAATAAGTAGTAACCAAAGACATCAACATATAAACTTTAATTGATGGGAAAGCAAGTATTAAAGGGAGTGCAATCTTTCGTTGTCACATTACACAAGCCACCAATCCTGATGAATTAAAGTTTGCTAACACAATAAAACAAAACTACTTAATGAATTAAACACATGCAGCACCTTCTTACAGCTCTTGTATCTTCGTTTGGTGTGTCTTGTGCTGCCTCCTTGACTGAATTCGTCCTAGGGTTCTGCTGCTTCGGTCTTCGAATCTAATATATTCCCCGAAATTCGTCTGGTCTTGGGGTATTTATAGTTTCTGTCTGAGGGAAGATGCGGCGCATCTATTAAGTAGATGCGGCGCATTGACTTAACTTCGCGCGGGGTCCAAGATTATAATATTCAGGAATATTCGTACACCGCCAGAAGATGCGGCGTAACTCCATGATTAGATGCGGCGCATGTCCTCTTGTATCTTGGATCGTATCTGGTGATATCTTAATAGAGATGCGCCGTATGTAATGAGTGAGATGCGGCGCATCTGGAGCAGATTAGTCTTGATCTTCTTCATTTCAGTAGACTCTTAACTTCTTGCATGTTTTGCTCCATAATTAGTCCAAAATCGCTAAGTTTCACCAAATGCTTGTTTTTACCTGAGAATTACAAAAGTAAACGATTAAGTATCAATCCTCATACATAATATAGTAAAACAAGTCAAATTAATAGGATAAATGATAGTAATAAAATGTACTTATTTGAGTTCATCAAATATCCCCCCACTTGAACTTTACTTGTCCCCAAGTAAACCTTAGAATTTCTCTTATGAAAATGTATCCTAAAAGATGTTAGGATTTATTTTTACATTTAAGCATGTATTCGTTTATTTCATAATCACACAACTAAACACTTAACGAATTAGAAGTAAAGTAAAATAAGTTGATAAAAGCAAATCTAATCGTTTAACTGTCCAGTCGTGACGAATATTCTATCATAAGCTTGGCAAGTATACACATCTCCTCCACTAAAGCTAAGGAATAACAAGTCTAAAGCGGTAAAAAGGGTTTGTAGGCTTAAGGGTTAATTATTCTCTTTCACTGTCGATCTCAAATTCCAGAAAAGGCGACAAAATCACAAATACATGATCGAATCCACGAACACGATACTTGCAATTGCTCAAATCCTTAACTCGAATAGGCTAAAGATAGGTCCAAACTTCACCAATAATAATATATCAAAAAGGGCGACAAAATCATAAATACATAGCCGAATCCACGACTACGATACTTAAGATTGCTCAAATCCCTAATCTCAATAAATCAAAGGTTTGGTTGGATAAAGAATAATATAGGGTATGGATAACATTTGGGATATAAATTGGTGTAAAATGAAAAATAAACAAAACAAATAAATTAAAATCCTAAGTGTGGTTAATCACTATCCCAACCATCCCATGAATAAGACTCATATCATCGAATAACTCACGCTTTAACACTTGAAACACACGCTTTAGGTAGACACGAATTATACTCAACAAGATCTTAATCAAAGAATAAACCTTAATTGGCGTTCCCATAACTGCCAATTCCCATTCAATCCATAGATATAATATATAACAAATAGTGGTGATATCGACCACTTACATAACTTTACATAAGTTGGTTAAAACAAACTTCCAACTTTTCTTTCTTTTTCTTTTCTTATTTTTTTTCGATTTTTTTTTTTTTTTTTTTTTTTTTTTTTATCAAACATAGACATAGATGTGTAAAATTTCACCACATCACTATAACGATAACTCTGGATAATTTTTCCATACTTTTCATGACTTCAGAAATAACGGTAATAGTGAAAGTAGTAAACACACGAAAAATAAACTCAAAGATATACAATATTTACTTTCACTCCAATTGCATTGTGCAATTTCCCGACCTAACCAAAGATAATGAATTACGCACGCGAACACAGGTAATGTAAGGAAACACACTTTGCCTATAGCAATTAACCAACCACGGATTCTAATCTACAGGGTAGGCTAAGGTGTAAGGGTGTAACGAAACATTTTAAACATAGGTGTAAGAAACGAAAGGAATGGCTCTGAGTGTTTTTCTAGGGGTATCTTACTCTAAAAATGAGAGTAACAAAAGGGTTTATACGGGGGTTAACTAACCAGTGTAGTTAGTTAATAACACATAACATATAATAGGCTATTTGGGTGTAATCCTAGAATTTTACCAATTTAGACAAGTCATTCCAATTATATAAATAATACTCATTATGGTGGTCTCGAATAGTATACAAGCCAAGTTCTAAAGTTTACAAGTCACCGGCACACTCATAGATTTGTGAATTTTTGAAAATCACAATTTTTGAAAATAACGTCTTGTGTGCAGTTATGCAACTTAGATTTTAAACAAAAACATGCTAAAAATTTTTAAGTTTGATATATTAAGCACATTTTAAGCATAATTTTTGAAAAAGTTTAGGACAAGTAATTGTTAAGTGTTCTAATTCTCCAATCCCCCACTTAAGTTAAACAACGTCCTCGTTGTTTGTATAAAAGGTTAAAAACTGGAAAATAAAAGAATTAGAACAGGAAAACTCCCCTGAGATTTGCTCGGTATGATCCTCCATTTGATAAGAGCAAAAATCATCTTTCTTGTGGATGAGAACGTTAAAGCTTCATACTTGATGTATCCACAGGAAATCCAGGAAACTATAATACCACCAACACTTTAAAACACACCTAAGATAAGAAAGGTTCAAACTTGCATAATACATTAGTAGTTAGGAAAAATAAAACTTAAAAATTAAAACTGAAAATCATCAGGTCAGTCGATGCGCCGTATCTTATGGAAGAAGATACGCCGTATCGAGCCTGGAATTAATACGGATCAGAATAAAGATGCGCCGCATCCTTAACCAGGGATGCGCCGCATTAAAATAAACTGATAAATAGTTTTAAAGTCGAAAATAAAAATGCAGAAAAATAAAATAAGATATGACCATTGCAGGAGATGCGTCGCATCTCAGAATTGAGATGCGCCGTATCCTCATGCGGGCCTGACTGACTCAATACAAAATCAAAAAAAAATAAAAGATAAGCATGGGTTGCCTCCCACGAAGCGCTTGTTTTTTTTCGAGTCACGAGCCTGACTCCACCCTTATTTACTGTGTAAAAGGGTGTTGTTCCCCCCACTTGGGATCAAGTGCGGGTGATAGTAGCAATAAACATGAAAAGAGTGTAAATTTGCTAGTAAAGATGGAAGAAATAAATAAAGATCATACCTTGGCAATATATGTACATCTTTCCTATCCTTACCCGGTTTGGTTGATAAATTGGATGACTTGACCATTCCATCTGAAAGAGTAGTGTGTTGAGGAAAAATGAGTCTCCTTTCTTCTTGGTTAGTTTCTTTGGTAGTAAGGCGTCCCTTGAATTCCGCAGAAAATGAGAAAGGATCTTTAGCAAGTAAAAGTTCGAGTTCCTCAACAACCTTCATAGGGTCGAAATCATCATCTTTATCAATCATAGCAATGTTCAAGAGCTCATCACCAAATTCTTCTTCGAGCTCCACCAAATACGGGTTGATCACAGGTGCTTCAATAGGTAGTGTAATAAATTTCACCTCATCATCTTTTCGTTTTGCAACCTGTTTAGGAAAACTAGCAAGATTATTAGTAACAGGATTAATAATATTAAATAAATTTGTACCACTTTGTGTTGTAAGCGACTCCAATTCATCTTGTGAATCTCCATCTTCAACTAGTGGTCTTGCAATTTCAGCATCGTCCCGAATTTCATCCTTAAATAAGTAATCCCAGATTTCTTCAAAATCCCTCGTTGGGTCAAAATCTGGTTGAGGTATGTCATCATAAACTATGGCGTCAAATGGTTCGAAATCAAAATTAGAATACTTTTCATCTTCATCCGTTGGATTGTCTAATGGTGGTAATACGATTGCAGAATATTCTTCAACGTAAGGTTCCGTATACACATCATCATCTTGTGCAATCTCCGGAGAAAAAGTACTATCAATAACAATTGCCAGAATTGGTTTCACGGTGTATGAATCTTCTTCATCATCACTTGGCATACACCAGGTGTATTGAAATGGCAATTTGTTTCTTTCTTTCCTTGACTTTTCTCGTCCAAGAATCAAGTATTCTTCCATAGTGATTTCTTTCGTATCAATGACTTGTGCACCATATCTTGCTCTTTTCCAATCATAGTTCCCATAATTGCTCAAGGCTCTTTCTTTTTTAAGTCTGATATATTCTTCCATTGTAATATCTGGATCGTCCATCTTCCTGAAATAAAACTTACTCGTGCAAAAGAAGGGTGAAACGATCAAAGTAAAATAAAAGCTTCTGATATCTGCTGTTGATGCGCCGTATCCAATAAATGGGATACGCCGTATCTTAATACGTTAAAAATAAGTCAGACTTTTATTCAGAAAATAGATACGCCGCTTAGAAATCTGAATGCGCCGTATCAATTTTAATTATCAAAAATCGATATTTATTTAAAATTAAATGCGTCGTATTAACGAAAGTTAATGCGCCGTATCTTCGTTACGTTTCAAAATATAGGATTTTTGATTCAGAAGATACGCCGTATCGATAAAAATCGATACGCCGTATCTGTTTAATAATCCGCAAACTGTTTTTAATTAAAATAATAGATACGCCGTATCTGCTAAAGCAGATGCGTCGTATGGCGTTAACGTTTAGAAAATTTTTTTATCAAAAACAGATACGCCGTATCTGCTAAAGCAGATGCGTCGTATTACTTTATCGCTTAGAAAAAATTTTCTTATTAAAAACAGATACGCCATATCTTGGGGAAAAGATGCGTCGTATCGAATTAATTAAACGCGTTGTATAAAAAAAATTAAACGCAATACGCCGTATCTGAGAGATCAGATGCGCCGTATCGTTTGATTTAGCACAGTACAACGATAGCAGAACAGAAAAAATACGAAAAATAAAAACAAAAATTAAAGCACACAAACAAAAATAAACACAAAAACAAAAATAAAGGCAAACAAATAACACACAAAACAACAAATATGCAAAATAATACAATGATGCAATTAATCTAATAAAAAAGAAAAACCTAATTAAAATACTAATCAAATTAACAGATAATAACAATTCACTCCCCGGCAACGGCGCCAAAAACTTGATGCGCGTGATGTGTCGTTGCGGTTTAGCAGTTTTAATGCCTACTCAAGTTTTAAATTTATATTTAGCCGACTTATCAATAACACACACACTTAATGAGCAGTGTACCCGGTCAGTATGAATATAATGGTAAGTAGAGTGTCGATCACTAAGAGTGGAACGTATTATCTCGTTATTCTAATCAGTATTTTAATATCCTAACGCAAGGGGGTTTCAGCCTGAGAGACTGGCACGATTTGTTTGCAATTAAATAATAAAATAAACCAATAGGCACGAATCAGCAAGTAGCACACACGTACACAGATAAATACTCGAGACAATAAGAGGGCTGTCCTTATGATTAAGTAGATTGTCACTTGTTTTATTGATAGCTTTATATGAAGTGTATGTAGTTAACCCTTTCTCGTTGGTCCTATTCTTATCGGCGAGTAAACCCTTAATGATTACTTATGTCTAAAAGTTATTCCTAAGTGATCAATTTAGTAATAACCGTGGGAGCCACATTATTTTCCGCAGTCAAATGCCCGCAAGCCACTAATAAACACAGAGGTTATCAATGCACTAATAAGTAGTAACCAAAGACATCAACATATAAACTTTAATTGATGGGAAAGCAAGTATTAAAGGGAGTGCAATCTTTCGTTGTCACATTACACAAGCCACCAATCCTGATGAATTAAAGTTTGCTAACACAATAAAACAAAACTACTTAATGAATTAAATACATGCAGCACCTTCTTACAGCTCTTGTATCTTCGTTTGGTGTGTCTTGTGCTGCCTCCTTGACTGAATTCGTCCTAGGGTTCTGCTGCTTCGGTCTTCGAATCTAATATATTCCCCCGAAATTCGTCTGGTCTTGGGGTATTTATAGTTTCTGTCTGAGGGAAGATGCGGCGCATCTATTAAGTAGATGCGGCGCATTGACTTAACTTCGCGTGGGGTCCAAGATTATAATATTCAGAAATATTCGTACACCGCCAGAAGATGCGGCGTAACTCCATGATTAGATGCGGCGCATGTCCTCTTGTATCTTGGATCGTATCTGGTGATATCTTAATAGAGATGCGCCGTATGTAATGAGTGAGATGCGGCGCATCTGGAGCAGATTAGTCTTGATCTTCTTCATTTCAGTAGACTCTTAACTTCTTGCATGTTTTGCTCCATAATTAGTCCAAAATCGCTAAGTTTCACCAAATGCATGTTTTTACCTGAGAATTACAAAAGTAAACGATTAAGTATCAATCCTCATACATAATATAGTAAAACAAGTCAAATTAATAGGATAAATGATAGTAATAAAATGTACTTATTTGAGTTCATCAAGTAGCAGTCAAGATCAAGAATGACATGGTGACCAGCTTAGATCTTCTTTTGAGGATGATTTCCTATTGCTGCTGAACTATTGAAGTTGCTGCTGGAAGTTTCAAGTGTTGCTGCTGGTTACTTACTGATGCTGTTGCTGGTCTAATCCTCTCCCTATGAACTTCAAAGTACATTCAGAGTAGAGTGCACACCTAGGGAATCTTTTCGAAAATACACTATTTCCTCAAGATTAGGGGAGGATTGTTGGGAATTCTGGAAATAAGATATTTCTTGTTGCTGCCGATAGTGAAAGTTGGTTCCTGCCGATAGTGTTGGTTCCTGCCGAAGCTCATTGCTGCTGATAGTTATATTTTGTTTCTGCTGATAGTGTTTGTTGCTGCAGATATTATTGTTAGTTATCCGTATGTTTAGTAAGTTTATTTTTAGAAGAGATCATGTTTATCTCTTTACACGTTTTCTTGTAGGACGGGTTAGGGTTAGGGTTCCTTGTCATTATAAAAGGAACACCCCGTCTATGAGTTTTGGACATCTTTTGTAACTTAACAATCTTCAATAAAATCATCTTTTAGTTCATTATACGATCCATAGAGGATCATTGTCTTAGTTCTTTTCTTTTCTCATTCGTATTCAGAGATTCTCTTGTAGTGTGCTTGTGATTACATAGGCATCCTACCGATCCACATAGGCTCAAAGATCTAGCAGGCGTGTTAGATTCAACAGTGTGAAGTACAATTGGGGGTTTAGCAAAGTTGGGTAGTTAAAATACCAAAACCTCAAAGAAAATCCTTCACGGGTTCCGGCGCGCTACTGGCGCTCCGACACGCCAGCCAGCGCGCCAGCCTTGAATTGAATTTTCTCAATTTGGGGTTTTGGCCTATAAATACCCACCCTTGCCTCTTTTATTCCTCACCCTTTGCTATTATTCTTTCTCTCTTATTTCTCTTCTCACAATCCTCTAATTCTATCGTGTGTTCTTAACCTTTCACATAACATCTTTGAAAGAACACATTTCCTTGCAAGGGAAGAATCACAAGAACCTAATACACTCTTGTGATTGTGTCGAGGGTCTTCTTCTCTATACCCTTTCTATTACAATCGAGTCTCTAGGTTAGGTTAGGGCTTGATTAAACAATCAAACTTTTATTTATTCAATTTGATTATAAGGGAAGTCTTGTGTCGAGGTGACCAAGCCTAGATTATTGGGGATCAATTTGGGGTTTGATACTTCCGGTGGGAAGTCTTAGTGGTCTTTGTGGTTAAGTTGAATCATGAGTCCTTGAGGGTGGTTTCCGAGGGCGGAATACCGTTAGGGAGTAGCTCTTCTTAGTGAGCGCCGATCTTAGTGCATATCGGTGGAGCGAAGTTGTAACGGTTTGTAGTCCACCGAAAGGATTATACTTAGTGAATAGTATAGTGTCGTGTATCCGCAACTGGACGTACGGATGGTATAAACCCCCCATCCCGAACCAGCATATATCGTGGTGTCTCTTTACTTACTTTATATACTTTGGTTGTGATTGTTATAGTGGTTGTTGTTGTGTAAACCACTTGGTACTCTTTGTGGCTTAAATTTTTTAAACACTCTAAAAGCCGAAGAGACCGTATTTACCCCCCGCTCTACGGTTCTACAGCTTTTATTTAACTCAATTACAAAACAAAAGTTTTTATGACTTAGTTTAGAATAACTCACAAACTTTTCAAGACCAAATTTTACTTTGGAATCAACCACAAAATCATTATACTTATTTGGAAAGACATAAGATCTTTCAGTTCATCTCACTGTTTGTCTGGTAACATTTTGAAAAGTTTGTTTAGAATATTTATAATAACCTGGAATACTAGATAACTTTTGAAAGTTTAATACGAATATTTCATAAGATTTTTGAACATTTGATTAACGTAAATGTTTAGGTTATAAGTATGATTACGAAATAAAAATACTAAGCCTACTATTATACGAAATTCATATCCTAAGTCATAATAAATTCGACATAACCTAAGTACTAATGAAATTCGACGCAAACCTTCATTTCATTTGAGATGTCACACGTTCATAAGTCATTAAGGTCCGATTACTAATTTTTAATTTGTACTCAACCTATGCTTTAAACTCTATCACACGACTACCCTAAGTTCTATATGGGGTCCGGTTTTCATTTAAAATATGTACACAACATCACTACTTAAATGTGGCTAGATACATTGAAGATTTGAAAATGAGTAAGTCTCACTTATCCCCTTTAGACTCGACATTCTCTTCACATGATATTCCTCCATCCATTTATTATATCAAGTAGTGTACCACACATTTCATCTCTCACACTAAACCTTAATAAACACATTCTACAATCGGTTGCTCCCATTTTTCCCAAGAAGATCAAGTACGAAGGTGGTTTTGGCATTCTAGGCTTGGTGAAAGCTAAGTGGTGATCGTGGGTATTCATTATTTGGTGTGATCGTGCATGGTTATGGTTCTATAGGAGTGTGGGTTTTGGTTCAAAAAGATTCTGGTCCTTGTGTTCTATTTCGTTCGTTCAATCCGACCTAGAGGTATCCCACAATCGTTCTTGCGTTTAACTAATCTTTAAGATACATATGTATACGTATAATCATGTAAACCTAATCATTGTTTCGTTAATATGAGTATATAAATGAGATATAAGTCACATGAAACCATGAGTATATAAGTGCCTACGATCTATTTTGTGTTGACAGTTTGGGGTCATGTATAACCTGTTTGTATCGTATCTCGCGAGCTATTTTGAGGTCGTGTTTAGCAGGCCTTAGTCGATCTATGTCATCATATTACAAACCATAAGAACACGTAAAAATGATTGTATACTGAGGCGTATAATATTTAGACTTAACCTGTTGTAGAAAGTGTAAAATGAACTATATATAAGCTACAAAAAATCATAAATTTATGAACGCATATGTCGATCTTGTTTCTGTTTGGATCATTCGAACCTGTTTGTACCTATATCTATAATCTGGTATTTAAGACCCTAATATAATACATGATAAACAATCTAAAAACCTGGAAGAAATAAAGGAGGGGACGTGAGTGTTTATTTCGTGAAGAAGGGTGTGGGTACGTGTGGTTTAGATGATATCTTGGACTCTTGGTAAAGTGTTCGAATGTGTGTGCATGCATGGGATCACGTGGAGAGGTTTAATCATGTGTGATTTCATATAATATTTGTGGGACGTATATTAGAGTTTTTGGTGTGACTTATGTGTTTCAAAAAGGCTGGAAGAATGCATGTTTAACATGTATAAAACAAAAGTGAAATTTGAATATATGTGCAAAATTTTGTAATCTGTTTTGGGGCTCGTAAAATATATATGTGTGTGTATGCATGTGTTTGTTTCGAGTGTGTGTTACATGTTTGGTTCGAAAATAAAATGAATACAAAGGTGTGTTTGTTTGTGTACGAGAGTGTGTAAGTGTGTTTGGGTTCGAATGTGTGTAGGTGTAGCACACTGTAAATTTCCACTATAATTGTAACTGTTAATCAGATATTAATTACTGTTACTGTTTCTGTTTACCATTTTTATGGGAAAATTTGAAATTTTGTTAATTATATTATTATAACACAAAAACGTTATACGTGATTCACCAAATATCGGAACGAGCTCACACGCAGACCACGAAAACCAAATTCATCACAAAAACTACCAAACGGATCTATAAATATTTCAGCCCAACTATTACACTCGTTACTGTTCATCCAGGCCCAATTCGAGTCCAATAACCTTAAATATTTCATTTTCTCATTCGACCCAACACCTCCAACTTTGCATTATTTTCTCCTAAATTCGAAACACACTCCATTCGAATTTTTATACCATTTAATTTTCCTCCCACCAAAGATTTAGGGTGTCGAATTCCAGCGTCTAATACTAACTCTTGGTACGTGAAAATTGATCAAAGTAAAACTCCTTCACAACACCCATTCGAATTATTAAAATTCACCAAGTGTTCCAAATTTGACCCAAACTCAATTGTACCTAGTTCTAATGTTTTTCTTAGATCATATATGAGTTAACAAATGTATTTCACACCTCCTAGCCTACTATCACACGTTGGTTTGTGTTTTGGACCCATAAACAAACATGTCGACATACATATTAATACAAAATCAATACACACAATCTTCCCTACTCTCACAAACATTCTTAAAGTCTCTCTACGTTTAAATCACACCATTCTTGAGTTGTAAGTCCTTACAAACTCATTTCAATACTTTCTTATGATTTGAAACGCACCATGAATAGCACTCAATTCTTATTCGAACGTATACATTTTTCTTTTGCATTTTACGTATCTTGTATTTATTTTCAAGCACGAACATGGTTGCCTCTTATGATGAAAGGCTAGAAACCATGTTTACACACTCATACAACTCTTACATATTCATTTTTACGCTTAACGATCACCATATTTAATATATGTTCAAACATATAAAAATGTAACCAAATATTCTAAGTCATTTTATATTTCATGAAATGCTCACAGTCGACTAGAAAGGACTCCATAAAACTTGAAACATACACATGACATACCAATTTTATTACACGATTCAATTCTACATACACCAAGCTATTAAGTTCATGTTTGGAGTTTCTTAAAATAAGCTCATATAAGCTCTTAAAAATCCCTTAAACTCACGCCAATCGGACTGCCTTAAAACCTATATATTTTTGCGACTTGGGCTTAATAGCCCAATAAGGTGATTTCTAGCTTATTCAAATATCTAGTCATGCAAACCTTTTTTAAATGATTTTGTCAATTAAAAATGAGCCCAAGGATAGTCCCAACTCGTCGTAAAACCCCCAGGATCTAAAAGTGTTATTGGGCCTTTAATTTGGCTCGTTAAAGCCCAATAACGGAAAAATAGGCCATTTTAGCCAATAAGCAATTGATTTGAACTTAAATAAGCTTTAATAAGCCATAGAAACTTTTGGATTAATTTTCTCCACTTTTTTGTAATTTTGGACTAATTTTGCAAATAGTTTCACTTAGAGGGACTAAAACTGTCAACTGTGAAAAACTGGGATTAAAAATGCCAAAACAGTAACTTTAGGGTAGAAACTGTTAATATATTGAACCATAAGCTCAGGATGTCATTTTGGATGATTATGGACTAAAAATGTAATATATATATATATATATATATATATATATATATATATATATATATATATATATATATATATATATATTATATATATATTGGTTCATGAGAAAAGTTGATTTTGGTAGAAAAGTGAGAAAAGTGTACAAATCACCTCCTCCCATTCCCCCTTCCTTTTTCCCGCAACTCAAGGGACCTTATTGTAACTTCTTTTATTTTATAAGGTTTGTTTCGTAGCTTTTTCATCTTTTCTCTTCTTATCATATTTTTCTATTATTTACGCCAATTTGGTCAAACGATGCAATTCAACTTTTTCAAAAATGTGTCTCGTGTGATCAGTATACACCATCAATTGGTAGCCAGTATATATTTTTTGAATATTATAAATTAAGCATTCACCATGGGCTCGCAAATAATTATTAAAACGCATTTTCAATATAGCTACACGTTTAACTGTTGTGTTGGTCACATGTGATATGAATAATAAACCAAAAGCTAAAAAAGCCACACAAATTAATTCATGTTATACTAAATAAAAAACAAGATTATCCAAGAATGTTCTTCTTGAGCCTCAACTTGATATGCAACCTTTCTAGTTCCGATAGCCCAAACTGACATGGCTCTAGCTCTTCAAGCAGTTCCTTTGTCTGGTTGATTCTACCTTCTACTGAGCTCAAAAATGATATTTGCAGCTGCAATTCTACCTTCTACTGAGCTCGACTTAAGAAGACCAAGAAGTGGAGGAATGCAACCCCGAACAATACTTTAACCCGTAATTCATGCAAAGTTAAGAGCTACAATTACTGAGCCTCGACTATAAAAGAACCATATTATCCTAATGATGAAGTGACAAAACCTCCACAGATAGTGTATCTACACTTATACATATAACATATTGAACACTTGACTCGTTTAATAACAATATATGTGTAAACAGTTTACCTGGACCACACCTTCACTAAAACCGTTGCCAACTTTGAGGTCCTGAACAGCCTTTGAAAAGGCACTCGTAAATTTCTCATATATTCCTACAGGGATAGTAGTTGTCTAGTTAGGAGACAAATAGGTATAGATAACAGGATATACCTAAACATTCACAAATATTAATATTTTTTGTCATTGTTAATGTTTGCCTTTTTTCAAAACAGTTAAAAAGCAAACAAGAAGTGTCTGTTTACATGTTTTGAATGCTTTACTCTCCATTTAACATGATTATACAACTTCATCAAGAAAAGAATAAAAGTTAATTTTACCTTCTTGCACAAGTATTCTGTTTGCACAGACGCAAGTTTGTCCAGTGTTACGGAATTTGGTTGCCAACTGAAATCAAAGAATGAAATAGAAATTAGTTGATAATAATACGCTGAAGTCAGGTTTTATACAAGCTTTTTAATACATGAATGGAGATATCACAAACCTTAAGGGTCATGTAATCACGACTAAGTTTATATCGTCTGTCCCTTCCAAACTTTAGATCAGATATAGATGCTATCATCTCAGTGAAGAATGATCTTGAACCAGGTTCGTCATGTTCCTCAAACCTATAAAAGGAATAAACTAGTGCTTTTTATTTATACATACGCCGTAATATGTGTTCTATAATTGTTTCAGAATACCCTAAATCATATTATCTACATTAATAAAAGCAGCAAAAGCAATAAAAGCATAACTTAATTATAGGATTGACACAGAAAAAAACACTTACAATCTAGGGTGTTTGTCACATAATGCAGACTGACGCAAATCAATGAGGCGAATGGATCCTTTTGAACTACTATACGCTAGTGTGCATGTGTCCTACAGTTAGTAGGATGAAACTCAGCCGATGTAATCACCTCTACAGTAGAAGAACATTTACAGTCAAGATAGTAAAATCAAACCAACAAACAAAGAAATAAAAAATAGACATATATCAATGCATAAAAAATAGTCATAGACTGAGCTTGTTGTGAAGCTAGTACTTCTGTCCTCGAGTAGAGAAACCCAGCAACTCCATGAATAACGAAATAGATGCAACCCACACTGCCGAATAAACAGCTTTTCCAGCAATTTCATAACCCATCTGTAATTCAAAAGATACAAAATATAAGAACTTAAAAGTCATTTAGTAGTACTTATCATACCATTATAATAAAAGCAACAATAAAAAATTGGTTGAAAACGAGTGTATCACATATGATCTTCAAAAATATGGCATACAATAAATGTAAAACATTGAGTAAAAGTAAACTAGCAGCAAGTAAGCAAATTGCATACTTCAAACAGAGACTTGTAAACTATAATAAGTAAACAGATGCACTAACGCTTATATTAGATGCACTAATCAAACAAACAGATGCGCTAACGCTTATTTTAGATGCGCTAACTTATACAGCGAGCCCAATATGCCAATAAACATGTTCTACTACCTACTAGTAATGATCACAATAATAAGCTAGATTGACATGCCCCCCTTAAGCAATAAAACATAAATTTTGATATAGATATAAAGTAAGACCTGTGATGCATGTCTGTAACAAGAAATCAGCAGATAAAATGCAGCCTCATCCTGGATGTAGAAACCCTCGAGATCAAGGTTCTCAATTACAATTGGCCAGCTAATTCCAGGAGCCTAGATTTTTCATATTAGTGTTAGTAAACAAAAGAATGAAGAAAATTAATACACAAAAAAAAATGAAGGAACTAACAAGCTGCTTAATTGATTCTACAAGAACATCAGTGTTCCAGGAATTCACTGGGGGCATATCAGGCAAACTCCCTTTACCAACAGTAGAGAAAAATGTCGAAAATGCATTTTCATTGTCCTAAAGACCAGTATAAGATCGGACAATTGCGCCAAGTATCCTAGCGACAGTGATTTCAGTTAGTGGTGAAAACGAGGATAGCAAATCTTTGCATACTGATACATTTGACGTGCACTTATAGCCCAGCTCTTTCAACATTTCAGCTATGTCCATCTCCCTCTCCATTTCGACTAAGATAGCATCAAATTCATTGTCATTGCCTTCAGTCAGAAAATCCATATTCCTGAAAAAGTAAAACCGATATTTTTAAAATCTCCGTTTAACGAATAACAAAATGAAACGAACCCCCAAGCAACAAAGCGCATAGATTCACCTCAGGAAATTGCATTCTTGAAGTTCATCGGAAAGGAGAGGCGATAAGATAAACTCTGCATCCTTATCAAACTGAACCAGAGATAGCAATTGCATAAACGAATCCACATGTTTAGAAAGGCCTTCAGATTTATTAAGAAACATCAATACATCCTGAACATAGTCAGCGGAACTGAGAGAGGTATGGGTAGCGGATAACTCCTCAATCTGTCCCAAGCAGAAGTTTCTTCCTGCAAGCAGAAGGATATAAATATCATTCCCATAGACAAGGTAACAATAAATTTAAAACGAAGATGAGACAATAAAAAAGCTCACCAGCCATTCTGATGTCATTATTTTCTGAATCTGTCAAAGCAAGACCAAAACCGAGTTTTTCATATGCCGATAATTGTAGAACAACAGATAGATTATCCAGAAATTCTTCGGTGACCAATGTTGGCCTTATTGACAAAGAGAATACAGTACTGAACTGCGGCTTTTCCAATAATTTTCTAAAAAGTGAAGCAACTACGGGTTCCAAACGAGTGTTTTCCAAATCTCTTTCGTAAACATTAAAATGATTAAATCAGGTCTCCAGAAGCATAACGCTTCCCTCCATACCATAATCAACATACTACATAAAATTACTAAATAAGCACTAATCATACTTATGTCTTATGGATGACACAGTTTATGGGAGACTTCCTACAAAAGATACATTGTTTAAATGTTATCCAAGTTGGCAGATGGTTTGTCCTCTAATCCTATATGTAACATTGATATCGACTCCCATGATATTTTGATGCCCTACTATTATACAAACGGATGCACTAAAGTACCTCAAATGGATGCACTATAGGTCCTCAAACGGATGCACTATAGGTCCTCAAACGGATGCAATTAAAAAAGCCGGTTCCAAAAAGCTTTTAGGATTTTGACTTGCCTAACTGGTTTTCTGCGTTAGAAAGACAGATTCAACAATTAAATAAGTACATATGTTAACCCATAATGTATGCAATGTGCCTCCGGTTTTAACGACAGAAGACATGTTTGGCGGGCTTGACAACGACAGCAAAGTCACATGTTAAAGGCCCTAATTACATGAAACAAATGGATGCACTAAACATATACATTGATGCACATGTTAAAGGCCCTAACCTGAACTCATTCTTTCACATATTAAAGGCCCTAATTACATGAAACAAATGGATGCACTAAACATACACATTGATGCACTAAACATACACGTTGATGCACTAAACATACATGCTGATGCACTAAACAAATGGACCCATAGTTATCATACCTAAGTGCCTAAAACCTTCTGAATCATTTTATTCAAAATAAGACAGTTAACATAAGTTAGTTACCAAGAAAAAATGTAATATTTATAATCATATTTCACCCACTCATTTTTTTAAAATTAAAAATGCCTATTCTGACCCGTTACGCAGCCCACCCTGCCTGCTCATTTTGCCATCTCTAACACATAAGGTCAACAAAAGACAAATACTCCGATACAAGGTCATAACTGTAATTATCTGCGAATGGCACATCATTCATAAAATCTAAAGTAAAAACTTCTAAGAGCTCTAAATCTCTTTTCTCCTCACATGTAGTCCTCCACAACTTACTGGGTAAGCAGCAATGTGAGGAAAAAGAGATGAAGTTCGAAGAGAGCATACAAAAATGTAAAATTTAGATCAAAATTCCATAGTAGGCACTTACTCATCCTTATATTTCTGAATTTCATCCCGATTGCTGGACATATGGGAGTGTTTGGAAATTGCTTTTTTTCATTAAACTCATAGTTCCATGCTTATACAGGGGATTTTGGTAGTATAAGAAAGTTACCTTCTTGTCCAGCTAGAATATAAAACGGGATGTTGGCAATCATCTTCGTTTTACCCTCACTCCAGTTGATCGTCCTGGGCTTCTGTATGGACCCACTTAACTGTTTTGATGGGCCCAATACTAAAGCATCAAAACTAGGATTCTTCAGGTATTGTGCAGTTACATATATCAGAAAGTTACCTTCATCTTCGACGCCAGATGTGTCATTCGCATCCTTAGCTCCAGATAGTAGAATATGAATGGAGTCTTTGCAACAGAGAGTAGAACAAGATCCGATGACGGATGAATCTGCTCCAAAAAACAACTTGACCATCAATATTCAATTGGAAAGCATCAAAACCGACTACTGTGTAGTTACATATAACAGAAACTTACATTCATATTCGACGACGGATGTGTCATTTGCAGCCTCAGCTCAGATCTTGACTGTCGTGAAGTGGGCTTTGACACATGGTTTAAACATGAAGGGACTGTAATCTTACTATTACAACGTCAAACAGCATAAGCATATTCAAATATTGTTTTTACAGCCTATTTTTATTACTAATTATTATCAATATCACACAGCCACTTAAAAAATGTACATCCGAACACCCCTAAACCAAAGTCTTAATATAACCAACATACCAGACCCATCTATATCAAATAGCTCAATAGCTTCTTTGATATCCTGCCTCTTTTACTGAGTCAACCCATGATGACGCCCTATAGGCTTGTCTCTCCTGGACGGTTCTCCATAACCCCCCCGAGAAAGAAATCAAATGTAGAACCACATGGTATCACCTCTTTGATGCACTAATTACAAACAGATGCATTAGTTGCTCACTGCAACAAGATCGGACATTAGCCATTTAGATCAACTTCAAATAGGTTATGTAGTATTGAATTCACCCTATAACTAAGCATTAGTTTCAATTTTGACACTATACTACTTACTTTGGAATGTCGACAGAATGCCTCATTCAAGTTCTAAACTCAGTGGTGAAACCAACTTGGTAACCAATTATTGGAGGAGAATCCCACCCCTATAACTACACTAGAACAAAGAAAAATGAAAGAAGCAAGTGAACTAAATTTCGCACACAACTCAGGTATGAATCAACGATTCTTGATTTAATTACATAGCAATATAGCATGACTAGATGGTAAACTCTACTGAATCAAAGGCGTGCAAATGGATACACTAATATGTCCAAACAGATGCATTAACCTTGCAAATTGATGCACTAAACATTACCAACAGATGCCAAGTAGTTCCAGTGATGCACTAAAAATTAACATTGATGCCTTAATATGTCTGAAGATGCACTAGACTAATCATACTCATTGATGCCCGAATATGTTCATCGATGCACTAAACATACAAACAGATACACTAAACACACACACCGGTGCCTTAATATGTTTAACAATACACTAGTCATAATCACTTGTGCCCTAAACATACTCACTGATGCTCTAATATGTTCAATGATGCACTAAACATATTTTTGATTCTATAATCACACAAACAGGTGCCGTAACAAGTCATTTGATACCCTAATCTTACTAACAGATGTTGTAACAACTAATCCTGATGCACTTATCATACTAACAAACAGATGTCGTAATACATTTTTTTGATGCACTAAGAAAACAATAAGATGCCCTAACTTAACATTATGCACTTATCATAAAAAGAGATTTTGTAACTCATTTTTTAAGCACTAATTATACAAATAAATGTTGTAACAAGTCGCGTGATGCCCTAACCATACTAACAGATGCGTTAACACTTATTTTAGATGCGCTAATCAAAAAAATAGATTCTCTAACTTATAACATGATTCTCTAATCATACTAACAGATGCGCTAACGCTTATTTTAGATGCACTAATCAAACAAATAGAATCCCTAACTTATAACATGATTCTCGAATCATACTAACAAATGCAATAACATGAATCGTGATGCACTTATTCAGACAAACAAATGTTATAACATATTATTAAGAGAGATGCACTAAATTGTAACTTTATACATACATATGCCTTAATATGTCATTTCATTCAAAAATAACAACAATTATATTATAGTTTACACAAAGATGCACTAAAATAACATAAAAATGAAAAACCTGTAAACACTTACTTTTTATCGGATTTGGTTCACTTACGATTCCTAAACTTAATTTTTGTCATTTTTCTGAAGATCGAAATCAAATTGGTTCATCCACGAGTTTTTTTATCGGATTTTTATTTGATTACGATAGCTTTTTAGGGTTTCTTGATCGGAATATGTGTTTCCGATTGGAGTATGTGTGTTTTTTGATCGGAGTATGTGTTTTTTGACGGCGTGTGACGGTGACGGCGGCGACGGTGGTGGTGGTGACGGGGTGTGTGTGTTTAAATCGATGTGTGTGTGTTTGAATACAGAGCGTGTGTTTGTATCAGTAGTAGTAAAAAAAGATGGTTCCATTCTTTTTTTTAGGTTTTTTCTTTTTTTACCATGAACTTTCAAGTTTTTCAATAATATACCCTGTAACTATTTTTCTCACTTTTCTATCTAATTATACTTTTCTCTAGAACCGGACCCTATATATATATATAAATAATATAATATATTATATTATATATATATATATATATATATATTATAATATATAACCGGACCCTATATTTAATATATATATATATATATAAGGACTAACGGTGCAACGCAAACTCCATTAGGGTAAAAAATGTAAAAACAGTGAAAGTTAAAGGACCAACAGAAACTTCATTATATTTCCATTTCTATTTTGTATTTTACGATTTCCCGTCATTTCACGTGCATTTTTACGTTTCGTTCATTTAATTTATAACGTTACGTTGTATTTATATATAACGAGTTTTAAACGATTTAACATAACGTTTCGTTTCACCACTTTCGGGGAAACGATATTTTTGGAATTTAAGACATAAAAACAAAATAATATTATATATATAATATTATTTTTAAACTTTAAGCATTTAAAGCATATCACACACTCACATCAGCGATCAAATCGTTATCCGTTACTCACTTTCACACCCACTATACGTATTAAGTCAAATTCTCAGACTTCCTTATTATTCAGGTCGTGTGTTGAAGCCATTTCCGTAATCTCACCCGAACTCACGTCCCACCTTACCAGTACCACACAAGGTGAGTCATAGCCCCACTTTTACTTATTTAACAACTTTATACTCCGTGGGGGAGATACATGCTATAAACTGATCACAAGTATTTTTATGTATGCTTCACCTGATTGATATTTCCTAAGTTACCGTATTGCCACAAGCCCCTTTATCATGGACCATTAATCACTGCGAGTGAACGCGAATATAGTGAATAGATCTATTGGAGGCTGACTGCCTATTCCACTAATACTTGACAAATAGCCTTAGTTGCTAGTCGTGTTAGTCGCAATGCATTATATTTTAATTAAATAGAAAGATGGCAATCTCCTATTACCCGAGGGCCATAACTCATGCCATTTATTTGGATTGTTTCCCCCTTACCAAATCTCGGTACTCTTTAACGTTTGCGTGTCATGAGACTTAGGGCAATATATATAACTGCGTTATCACCTTTTCAAATGATTGTATTTAAACATGCGATCCTACTTGTGTTTCGAACTGATTATAAATTATAAACTCTATGATTCACTCAACAATTTTGTAGACCTTTAAGCATGTTTATCTCAGGAAATTAGCGGAGCAGTCAAGGCAAGGTGCGGGGAATAAACTTATGGTTTTTATGGTGTTATAAATAAATTATGTAATTCAATTCAAACTACTATTTTCTTTATGGATTTCCCCAACTCTGATATTAAACTTTTGTAACTAAATTTATATGAATGACTTGTATTTTCAAAATACCTCATTTTGAGCCGTTTTTTATGATTATGACTACGATCCTCCCCGTAATACCCCGATTAGTCTTCCGCTGTTATCTCATAATTTAGGGGGTGTTACTGTAGGAGTATGTGAGTGTGTTGTTCATGCCTAATTAAGTCGGATCTACGTTTAATGTGGCTTCTAAAAATTTGCTAAGTCCTAAGTTGGTCGTTATGAAATTAAGTTACAATATATACCCTAAACTTTACTAGAATGACATAATAAACCCTAAACTATGAAAATTGTCATTATTAACCCTTAACTTTACTTAATTATAAATAGTAACCCTAATTTATTAAGTACTAATTCTGAAAATTACTAATTTGGGAAGTACTTAATTCGAAAGTTGCAAAAATGGAAGGTTCTAAAATAGAAAGAAACCCTAAATGCGTAATCTGATTAAAATGAGCTTGTAAGTAATACGTCACTATTAATTTGTGTAGATTCCGTGAAGAGGGAGTGATCCATCTCTTGTGACTCTTTACTCATTTGCTTGCTTTGCATTAGGTACATATATTCTACCCTTTCTCATTAAGGGTTTCTCATGACTTCTCGATCCTTGACTTTGATTTATTTGTTTGATATGATCCGTTTGATATGATTCATTTGATATGATTCCGTTGGTATGATTCCGTTCTGTTGATATGATCTGTTTGGATATGATATGATTATGGATATGCTTTGATATGATATGTTCTGTTCAGTGCCCGAGCTAACTAGCCACGGAGGTACCATGGCCATGTCATTGAGGCACCAATGGCATGACACTTTTTGTGTAGGTGTGATTGATCCACGGCGTCCCCTTCTGTTCTGTTATGATATTTGTGCACATTGGCCATTATGATATATGTATACGCTTGTCATGAGCAGGTGTATATATATGATTTGTTTTGCAGGGGGCATATGGATGCATCCTAGGTATACGTTTGGTGTGATTGGTGTGATTATGATGTGACTTAGTGATTGGTTTGTGCGTGTCGTGCACCCTTTTCACTTCTGGTACTTGAGAGGTCTCCCCTCCTTGTACATTATGATTTGATGAAGTAGGTGATTATTTGGTCTATCCGAGTATCTCGTTTAGACACGCTCGTGGCCATTCCTATTTGATTCCTTGATTCATTATGATTATCTGATTTCGTACCATCTCATGATTATCTCATTACTTTTTTCCTCATTTGACTTATGATGTTTGGTTCAGCAGGATCTTGTGGTTCCATTTCTCTATATTTATATATGCTTCGATTATTCGTTTTGGTTATATCTATTCACTGGGCTTTCTAAGCTCAGCCACATTTCTTTTCCTATAGCAGGTTTTAGGTTGGAAGCTAGGGATATGAATGAAGAGTGCATAGGAGCTCTTAGTGGACCACCCTGATGATAGATACCTTTGCTTCTGGATTAGCCTTGGATTTACCTTTAGTTAGATTTAGTTCGGAGTTGTATTTTAGTTTTGAAACTCATTATGTTTAGAGTTAGTATTTCATTATTATTTTTAAAATACCTTTGTTATCTTTTATTTATAAGACTTCCGCTGGCGTAATATGTTCTGATTGGCACCATTGTAAAACCCTCATTTTTCCACTCAGTTGAAATCCCTAAATTACCCCTCTAATTTGAATTTTTCTAGAACACTTAAACTATATAATATAAATATGAATTATAATAACCTAAAAATATGGTTCCTAAAATCCGTCGCTAATTTGAACCTTGTATATGAACACGACTTAAATAACCAAGCATTATAACTTGAGAAGATACAAGACACTAAAAGACCATAACCTAAGCTATATAAAAATTTAATCACCCATGTTTAATACTCATTTTATTTGCTATGCAAAATAAATAAGAGGTTCCAAAATACAACTATGACTAGTCCAATCACCTCCATGAAATCCGGATCAATCATAGCCAACATGATACTATTTTTTTTAATTCATACGTGTGAAGGAAGATAGCAACATCTCAACTGACAAATGCTATTTAAAATTTTACACATTACACCTAGGATATAAACAATAATATTTGAGTAGGAATGGGCCTCGTGATTCCATATTACTCGGCCACAAGTCCAGCCTTTATCCCTTTATTTACTCCTTTATATCATTCAAATTATACACTTAGATCTCACTCATAAAACCCTAGAAAATTTTATCCAAGACGGCAGCCTCATTGCTCCCAAGAATAAGAAGTACGAAGGTGCTAAAAAGTGGTGTGGTGATTGGTTTTCGTGTGGCACTGGTTTGGGTTCGATCGACTCGTGGGTTCCTGTTGTTTTCTTTTGGTCTCGATATGCTGCCTTTTTAGGTATCATCATACTCTCTTGTGTTTATCATTCGTACGGCACACATATAAGATATAATCCAAAGATAAAACATGTTATACGATCGTAATCTTGTCTAAGAGTTAAGCGTTTGTCTCGTCAATCTGAAATACGAATAACATATAAATATTGGCCACATGAAATAATGAAAACGGGATAATATGCATGTTGATCTATGTTTCTGTTTTCCTTCTGAATCAGTTTTCGTGCATGCGCATTTGATCTGGTCTTCCAACACAAACGTTGATCTCAAATAATTGACTAAGAATCTGGATATAAGCAAAAGAAATAGGGATGGGACAGGCGTATTTATTTGTGTATAAAGGTTGAGTATGTGTGATTTTATGTGATAAGTTGTGCTCATTAAGTTGTGTCTGCATGTGTGTCGTGTGGGCCATTTTATAAGGTCTAAACATGCATGTTGAAATGAGATTTAAACATATAAAAGGGTGTATGATCAGATCTGGAAACGAAGTAAAGAGTTAGGTTTGTTTCGAGTTTCGTTAATTTAGGTCCTGGTCGAATAGAGTTGATGTAGGTCAAATAATATATGTCGTGTATATGTATATGTGAGTTGTAGGTATTGATTATCAAGTTCAGCTTTGCAAACAATCTTTTACACGTTAATATTGAAGGAGGCATGCGTATGTTTTCTTGTTAAACAAAGTGAAGTGAATATTGAATTAGTCACATGGCATGTATATGTTAACAAGAATTGAGTAAGTATAGGTGTATGCCGTGCATGGTTTGTAACAAGGGTGAGTTTTTATATGCATGTGTGTGTACGTAGGGGTAAAGTATGGGTCGGGTTAATTTGTTTCATGAGTGAGTACTTTGGGCCGTGATCGGAAAGAGGTTAAGATGTAGTAACATAATTGCGGTCTAAATATTATCGAGAATGCATTTTATAAATTGTGAAACGGTGGAGTCTAAAACGGTCATTTTGATATCAATTTACAATATAAACCCTAAAGTTAACATTTGACCTATTTAAACCTTCAACTTTGATAATTTACATTTATAACCCTAAACTTTACTAAATTGTCATAATAAACAATAAACTACTATATTGGTCATGATTAACCTTTATGTTTACTTAATTGTCAATTATAACCCTAAAAGTTATTAAATAGAGAAACTTAATAACTATGGCAGGTTACTAAGAATAGAAAATCGCTAAAAATAGAAAGAACCATAAAAGGGAAATCTTAATAACTAGAAGTGGTAAACTTATAAAATGAGCATATAAATAATACGTGATCGTTAATCTGTATAGGTTCGGTGAAGAAGGAGTGACTTTCCGTTTTCTGTGATCCATCTTTTATTTGTCTGTCTACTGGCATAAGGTACAGATATTCTGACCTTTCTTGTAAGGTTTCTCATGATCTCTGTCATATTCTGATCCGTTAGTTTCTGAACTGATGCCATTGCTATGATTCCCTTTGCTTGAACCTTCTCTGTTGATCCTATTTGATATGACCTCTGTTGTGAACCTATGTTATGAAAACCTTTTGAATTATACCATGGAAATGTTTTGAGAAAAGCCATTTTAAAAAGGATATTTATAAATGTTACTAACTTTTATGAAAACTATATTTCGAAGACTATCTTTATAAAAATCGTTTTGAAAGATTGTTTTATGAAAACCACTTTAAAGGATCGTTTTATGAAAATCATGAATAAAGGATTGTTTAAAATGGACTTTTGATAGAAATTTTTGAAATGAACTTTTGATATGAACCTTGACTTGATTACTTAATATGAACCTTGATCTGGTAAACTCTGATTTGGACCTTGGGCATTACATCTGATATATATGTTATGAATCATCTGTTATGAACCCATTTGATATGGACCTTTTGATATGACACTCTGATTCGATATGATATCTGACTCTTAGTTTGATACCCGAGCCACCTTTCTGTTACCTAGCCAGGAAGGTAACCTGGCCGTGTCTGTGATACACCACTGGCATGACTCCTGTGTGGGGGAGTGATTTCTCACACCGTCCCCATTCTGATTATGATATGCGCATTACTTTGATTATGGATTATATATGTTTCTGGGGGGCGTATGGATGCATCCTAGATCTGATCTGTTTAGTGGATTTAATCTGATATGATATGACTTGTCTGGTGACTGGTGCTGTGTGCAATACACGCCTTTCACATATATCTGGGAGCTAGCTACTCCATTTGAAGAATGAGGACACCCCTCATTTTATCTGATTATCTGAGAGGTCTCCCCTCTATATGATTATGAAGATTTATGGTTACGATATGATATGATCTGTTTCTGGGCTCGTGGTAGATGACTATCCTATTTTCCTCTGATCATCCTTATTGTTTATACCTTCTGATATTTCCCAGCGCACTATATCTTATATCTGTTTCATTATCATTGCTTTGTATATGTATCTGTTCACTGAGCTTTTTAAGCTCAGCCGCACGTTTTCTTTTCGTGTGCGGTAGGTAATAAGCAGGACGACGGGTTTGGGTATGAGTGAAGAGACTTTTGGACTTAGAAGACTTTGATAGCTATTTTGGCTTAGAGATGATTTGAAGTTTTATATTGTTAGAATCTGTAGTCGCATTGTAACCTTGTAATTTCAGTTTTTCATTTGTAACCTTTGAGATTTCTTGTATTACTGTAATGTATGCTTTGTTTAATCTGATATGAAACCATTAGTGTGACATCTTAACCCTTGCCGGGCTGGGATGTTACAATTATGGTATCAGAGAGACAGGCTGCGATTCGTAATACATTTACCCTTGACCTGTGCAAGTTAGGACCACTAAGTTTTCCCTGTAGGCGCTCGTAAGATAATCTTGAAAATTTGCTTTAAGATTTCCCTATAAGGACTTGAGTTTGACCAGGGAGGAATGGGTAGACTATAAGGCATCTGTTTAGTTATCGTTGTTTCCGCATCACTCTGATTCGTGCCTTGCTTTTGGTTAGATCCTGTTGATACCACCTTTGGAAAGTGAAAGCTTATGCTTTGCACGACGCCTCTTCGGGCACTCTGAGAACCTACATGGCAATGACGTACTGAATATGTTTTGTTATTTGTCTTTTTCTTTTAATAAGTATATATGGATCTTCCGACACCATTTGATTTCGTTTCACCCATCTCTGTTCTAAGCCTTTTGGTATGTAACCACGAGTATAAGAATTACTTCCCCCTCACTTTTGAATGATAAAGCTATGATTTGCGAACCGTCTTTCTTTGAATAGTTAACTCGATTTTATTCTGACAAGGAAATTGTGGGATGATCAGTCAAATATTGACAACTACCTTTCTATGTCTCACTTTTGGCGTTTGCAACAATTTTGAACTTCCGACTACGATTACCAATTGTCTAACCCTTGCTATCTCTATTACTCTGGAGACGCGTGTGTTACTTTCACGGTTATGAAGTTTTCCTAGAAACCATTTTGTACACCAATAAATGAACCTCATCGTAGAAGCCTTTTGGCACCTTGAGTTTTCTGAACATGAACCTGGTATTGAACACTATTTGGCACCCTAAAATTTCTGAAACACGATTTCTGATTGAACCATCAAGTTTTCCACCGGAGTGTGAAGTAAGTTTGCTTAAGTGCATTTTCTTGGCGTATTTCAGTTTTGTTCGCGATAAAGAAGAATGATGACAGGAGATATGTATGGAAGCTGAACCGTATTACTGTTAGGAGCCAATATTCCTCCACCCTGAAACGACTATGTGTTTGTTTAATTTCAGAGCGCGAAGTTTCCTTTCTGACGAATTGATCTTATTCTTGAAATCGCCTTCCGTATTCGTAAACGACTGCTATGACGGTTAGTGACGCTAATAGTATTAGCTAAAGCTCTGACGATCTTGGTGAATTTGATAGATGATATTTTCCCATGAGTACTGGGCATATGGTCATTGTATGACTTAATGATACATTCAGAGACGAGGAAGAACATGTAAATCACTTTTGCACCTTGTTAGAAATTTGACGATCATTTGTGTATTCTGGGAGATTGATGTTTGTGAGACAACGGTGTTCTTTGCCTGACCTGGAGTTGACAACAACGGAGGCTACCCTAAAGAGTGAAGACATTCCTTTCGATACAGACGTGTGGACGGTGTAGAAGATCTAGTCAAGATGGCGAACCTGGAGCTGATGAAGACGTACAGTCTCACTTCCCTATTCATCTTGGTTGTACTAAGATGAATTGAGAGCAGAAGCAGACTGTATGATGGAGAGACTGAAAGATCGTGCCAGAAATCCACAACACTCCATCACATTCCAAGAAGAACTGTAGGAGGCTCGACGACCCAGACACCAGTTTCCGATCTTGGTTTCACTTCCCAATTGATGGGCAAACGAAGACAGATTAACCAGACTTGAAGAGATTGGATGTTTTGAATGAACGAATTTTGGAAAATGACCTTTTATGTTTAGAAGAGTTGATTCTGTGAAGGATGAAGCTATGGATGACGTAATTCACTTCCTCTTAACCTACTTAGATTTCCGTTACCTGATGACAAAGATCCTTTGAATGATTTAGGCTCTCTATTAGTAATCCCGTTCTGTGTTCATTCAGCATATGTAGGCTGATGGTTTCGTTATGCGAATTTTGACGAATCGTGGAAGGAACATTGGGATTTATGTCCAGAAATGGGCGGATTTTTGAAACAACCACTTATTTTGGCTGAGTTGATCTTGGTGAATGATAAATGATTGACGCTACTAACGACGTACCTTAATTCTGAAAGACATTTTGGAAGTCCCCTTTACTCTTGCGAGTAGTTTCGTTCTTCTTTTAGTCACGTTGTTTGATTTTGATGACCTCTGAGACTGTAGAATGATTAGGTGGATTAAGAGAGGTTGTTTTGATTACGACTTTGAGATAAAGTATGACCATCATGAGGGCATATTTATATGATGCCAGTATTATGACGTCTGGCCAACGTGATAATACTTACATCATATAACGTGCACTTGTTGTGGGCATAGGATATTTCGAGGAATGCCTTAGAAGCCTTAGAATTTTGATAGCTGTTGGAGATTGTCTGTGTTAGTGAGATTTTAGGTTCATTCTACCGATGCGTTTAATTTTCTTTCACCATTATACTATTTGATACGTCTGGATTCTCGACACGCGTTTTGCTGACCTCTGTACTTTCGATAAGAATCTTAAGTTCTGCTGTAGAGCTTTCTTCCGTTTGATGATATCAAACCATCAGTTTTCTGTGCGTTCTCATCTGATTTGTTTAATAAAATTTTGTGGACGGCATATTCATCAAATCCTACGAATTCCCTGTATCTCTTCGGAGAGAATATGATTATCATCTGTTACATTTGGTATATTATTCTTTTGATCTGGATTCAGTATGGTATGTCTTTTCTGAGGAAGCCGAAGCGATTTTGATCTACAAGATAGAGTCATGAGAAACAAGTCATTCACATTTTCGTTCACGGTCCGTTGTGTTTTCCGTTTCGCTTCACTTCAATTTTCGAGGACGAAAATTTTTTTTTTAGAGGGGAAGAGTTGTAAAACCCTCATTTTTCCACTCAGTTGAAATCCCTAAATTACCCCTCTAATTTGAATTTTTCTAGAACACTTAAACTATATAATATAAATATGAATTATAATAACCTAAAAATATGGTTCCTAAAATCCGTCGCTAATTTGAACCTTGTATATGAACACGACTTAAATAACCAAGCATTATAACTTGAGAAGATACAAGATACTAAAAGACCATAACCTAAGCTATATAAAAATTTAATCACCCATGTTTAATACTCATTTTATTTGCTATGCAAAATAAATAAGAGGTTCCAAAATACAACTATGACTAGTCCAATCACCTCCATGAAATCCGGATCAATCATAGCCAACATGATACTATTTTTTTTAATTCATACGTGTGAAGGAAGATAGCAACATCTCAACTGACAAATGCTATTTAAAATTTTACACATTACACCTAGGATATAAACAATAATATTTGAGTAGGAATGGGCCTCGTGATTCCATATTACTCGGCCACAAGTCCAGCCTTTATCCCTTTATTTACTCCTTTATATCATTCAAATTATACACTTAGATCTCACTCATAAAACCCTAGAAAATTTTATCCAAGACGGCAGCCTCATTGCTCCCAAGAATAAGAAGTACGAAGGTGCTAAAAAGTGGTGTGGTGATTGGTTTTCGTGTGGCACTGGTTTGGGTTCGATCGACTCGTGGGTTCCTGTTGTTTTCTTTTGGTCTCGATATGCTGCCTTTTTAGGTATCATCATACTCTCTTGTGTTTATCATTCGTACGGCACACATATAAGATATAATCCAAAGATAAAACATGTTATACGATCGTAATCTTGTCTAAGAGTTAAGCGTTTGTCTCGTCAATCTGAAATACGAATAACATATAAATATTGGCCACATGAAATAATGAAAACGGGATAATATGCATGTTGATCTATGTTTCTGTTTTCCTTCTGAATCAGTTTTCGTGCATGCGCATTTGATCTGGTCTTCCAACACAAACGTTGATCTCAAATAATTGACTAAGAATCTGGATATAAGCAAAAGAAATAGGGATGGGACAGGCGTATTTATTTGTGTATAAAGGTTGAGTATGTGTGATTTTATGTGATAAGTTGTGCTCATTAAGTTGTGTCTGCATGTGTGTCGTGTGGGCCATTTTATAAGGTCTAAACATGCATGTTGAAATGAGATTTAAACATATAAAAGGGTGTATGATCAGATCTGGAAACGAAGTAAAGAGTTAGGTTTGTTTCGAGTTTCGTTAATTTAGGTCCTGGTCGAATAGAGTTGATGTAGGTCAAATAATATATGTCGTGTATATGTATATGTGAGTTGTAGGTATTGATTATCAAGTTCAGCTTTGCAAACAATCTTTTACACGTTAATATTGAAGGAGGCATGCGTATGTTTTCTTGTTAAACAAAGTGAAGTGAATATTGAATTAGTCACATGGCATGTATATGTTAACAAGAATTGAGTAAGTATAGGTGTATGCCGTGCATGGTTTGTAACAAGGGTGAGTTTTTATATGCATGTGTGTGTACGTAGGGGTAAAGTATGGGTCGGGTTAATTTGTTTCATGAGTGAGTACTTTGGGCCGTGATCGGAAAGAGGTTAAGATGTAGTAACATAATTGCGGTCTAAATATTATCGAGAATGCATTTTATAAATTGTGAAACGGTGGAGTCTAAAACGGTCATTTTGATATCAATTTACAATATAAACCCTAAAGTTAACATTTGACCTATTTAAACCTTCAACTTTGATAATTTACATTTATAACCCTAAACTTTACTAAATTGTCATAATAAACAATAAACTACTATATTGGTCATGATTAACCTTTATGTTTACTTAATTGTCAATTATAACCCTAAAAGTTATTAAATAGAGAAACTTAATAACTATGGCAGGTTACTAAGAATAGAAAATCGCTAAAAATAGAAAGAACCATAAAAGGGAAATCTTAATAACTAGAAGTGGTAAACTTATAAAATGAGCATATAAATAATACGTGATCGTTAATCTGTATAGGTTCGGTGAAGAAGGAGTGACTTTCCGTTTTCTGTGATCCATCTTTTATTTGTCTGTCTACTGGCATAAGGTACAGATATTCTGACCTTTCTTGTAAGGTTTCTCATGATCTCTGTCATATTCTGATCCGTTAGTTTCTGAACTGATGCCATTGCTATGATTCCCTTTGCTTGAACCTTCTCTGTTGATCCTATTTGATATGACCTCTGTTGTGAACCTATGTTATGAAAACCTTTTGAATTATACCATGGAAATGTTTTGAGAAAAGCCATTTTAAAAAGGATATTTATAAATGTTACTAACTTTTATGAAAACTATATTTCGAAGACTATCTTTATAAAAATCGTTTTGAAAGATTGTTTTATGAAAACCACTTTAAAGGATCGTTTTATGAAAATCATGAATAAAGGATTGTTTAAAATGGACTTTTGATAGAAATTTTTGAAATGAACTTTTGATATGAACCTTGACTTGATTACTTAATATGAACCTTGATCTGGTAAACTCTGATTTGGACCTTGGGCATTACATCTGATATATATGTTATGAATCATCTGTTATGAACCCATTTGATATGGACCTTTTGATATGACACTCTGATTCGATATGATATCTGACTCTTAGTTTGATACCCGAGCCACCTTTCTGTTACCTAGCCAGGAAGGTAACCTGGCCATGTCTGTGATGCACCACTGGCATGACTCCTGTGTGGGGGAGTGATTTCTCACACCGTCCCCATTCTGATTATGATATGCGCATTACTTTGATTATGGATTATATATGTTTCTGGGGGGCGTATGGATGCATCCTAGATCTGATCTGTTTAGTGGATTTAATCTGATATGATATGACTTGTCTGGTGACTGGTGCTGTGTGCAATACACGCCTTTCACATATATCTGGGAGCTAGCTACTCCATTTGAAGAATGAGGACACCCCTCATATTATCTGATTATCTGAGAGGTCTCCCCTCTATATGATTATGAAGATTTATGGTTACGATATGATATGATCTGTTTCTGGGCTCGTGGTAGATGACTATCCTATTTTCCTCTGATCATCCTTATTGTTTATACCTTCTGATATTTCCCAGCGCACTATATCTTATATCTGTTTCATTATCATTGCTTTGTATATGTATCTGTTCACTGAGCTTTTTAAGCTCAGCCGCACGTTTTCTTTTCGTGTGCGGTAGGTAATAAGCAGGACGACGGGTTTGGGTATGAGTGAAGAGACTTTTGGACTTAGAAGACTTTGATAGCTATTTTGGCTTAGAGATGATTTGAAGTTTTTATATTGTTAGAATCTGTAGTCGCATTGTAACCTTGTAATTTCAGTTTTTCATTTGTAACCTTTGAGATTTCTTGTATTACTGTAATGTATGCTTTGTTTAATCTGATATGAAACCATTAGTGTGACATCTTAACCCTTGCCGGGCTGGGATGTTACAATTATGGTATCAGAGAGACAGGCTGCGATTCGTAATACATTTACCCTTGACCTGTGCAAGTTAGGACCACTAAGTTTTCCCTGTAGGCGCTCGTAAGATAATCTTGAAAATTTGCTTTAAGATTTCCCTATAAGGACTTGAGTTTGACCAGGGAGGAATGGGTAGACTATAAGGCATCTGTTTAGTTATCGTTGTTTCCGCATCACTCTGATTCGTGCCTTGCTTTTGGTTAGATCCTGTTGATACCACCTTTGGAAAGTGAAAGCTTATGCTTTGCACGACGCCTCTTCGGGCACTCTGAGAACCTACATGGCAATGACGTACTGAATATGTTTTGTTATTTGTCTTTTTCTTTTAATAAGTATATATGGATCTTCCGACACCATTTGATTTCGTTTCACCCATCTCTGTTCTAAGCCTTTTGGTATGTAACCACGAGTATAAGAATTACTTCCCCCTCACTTTTGAATGATAAAGCTATGATTTGCGAACCGTCTTTCTTTGAATAGTTAACTCGATTTTATTCTGACAAGGAAATTGTGGGATGATCAGTCAAATATTGACAACTACCTTTCTATGTCTCACTTTTGGCGTTTGCAACAATTTTGAACTTCCGACTACGATTACCAATTGTCAAACCCTTTGCTATCTCTATTACTCTGGAGACGCGTGTGTTACTTTCACGGTTATGAAGTTTTCCTAGAAACCATTTTGTACACCAATAAATGAACCTCATCGTAGAAGCCTTTTGGCACCTTGAGTTTTCTGAACATGAACCTGGTATTGAACACTATTTGGCACCCTAAAATTTCTGAAACACGATTTCTGATTGAACCATCAAGTTTTCCACCGGAGTGTGAAGTAAGTTTGCTTAAGTGCATTTTCTTGGCGTATTTCAGTTTTGTTCGCGATAAAGAAGAATGATGACAGGAGATATGTATGGAAGCTGAACCGTATTACTGTTAGGAGCCAATATTCCTCCACCCTGAAACGACTATGTGTTTGTTTAATTTCAGAGCGCGAAGTTTCCTTTCTGACGAATTGATCTTATTCTTGAAATCGCCTTCCGTATTCGTAAACGACTGCTATGACGGTTAGTGACGCTAATAGTATTAGCTAAAGCTCTGACGATCTTGGTGAATTTGATAGATGATATTTTCCCATGAGTACTGGGCATATGGTCATTGTATGACTTAATGATACATTCAGAGACGAGGAAGAACATGTAAATCACTTTTGCACCTTGTTAGAAATTTGACGATCATTTGTGTATTCTGGGAGATTGATGTTTGTGAGACAACGGTGTTCTTTGCCTGACCTGGAGTTGACAACAACGGAGGCTACCCTAAAGAGTGAAGACATTCCTTTCGATACAGACGTGTGGACGGTGTAGAAGATCTAGTCAAGATGGCGAACCTGGAGCTGATGAAGACGTACAGTCTCACTTCCCTATTCATCTTGGTTGTACTAAGATGAATTGAGAGCAGAAGCAGACTGTATGATGGAGAGACTGAAAGATCGTGCCAGAAATCCACAACACTCCATCACATTCCAAGAAGAACTGCAGGAGGCTCGACGACCCAGACACCAGTTTCCGATCTTGGTTTCACTTCCCAATTGATGGGCAAACGAAGACAGATTAACCAGACTTGAAGAGATTGGATGTTTTGAATGAACGAATTTTGGAAAATGACCTTTTATGTTTAGAAGAGTTGATTCTGTGAAGGATGAAGCTATGGATGACGTAATTCACTTCCTCTTAACCTACTTAGATTTCCGTTACCTGATGACAAAGATCCTTTGAATGATTTAGGCTCTCTATTAGTAATCCCGTTCTGTGTTCATTCAGCATATGTAGGCTGATGGTTTCGTTATGCGAATTTTGACGAATCGTGGAAGGAACATTGGGATTTATGTCCAGAAATGGGCGGATTTTTGAAACAACCACTTATTTTGGCTGAGTTGATCTTGGTGAATGATAAATGATTGACGCTACTAACGACGTACCTTAATTCTGAAAGACATTTTGGAAGTCCCCTTTACTCTTGCGAGTAGTTTCGTTCTTCTTTTAGTCACGTTGTTTGATTTTGATGACCTCTGAGACTGTAGAATGATTAGGTGGATTAAGAGAGGTTGTTTTGATTACGACTTTGAGATAAAGTATGACCATCATGAGGGCATATTTATATGATGCCAGTATTATGACGTCTGGCCAACGTGATAATACTTACATCATATAACGTGCACTTGTTGTGGGCATAGGATATTTCGAGGAATGCCTTAGAAGCCTTAGAATTTTGATAGCTGTTGGAGATTGTCTGTGTTAGTGAGATTTTAGGTTCATTCTACCGATGCGTTTAATTTTCTTTCACCATTATACTATTTGATACGTCTGGATTCTCGACACGCGTTTTGCTGACCTCTGTACTTTCGATAAGAATCTTAAGTTCTGCTGTAGAGCTTTCTTCCGTTTGATGATATCAAACCATCAGTTTTCTGTGCGTTCTCATCTGATTTGTTTAATAAAATTTTGTGGACGGCATATTCATCAAATCCTACGAATTCCCTGTATCTCTTCGGAGAGAATATGATTATCATCTGTTACATTTGGTATATTATTCTTTTGATCTGGATTCAGTATGGTATGTCTTTTCTGAGGAAGCCGAAGCGATTTTGATCAACAAGATAGAGTCATGAGAAACAAGTCATTCACATTTTCGTTCACGGTCCGTTGTGTTTTCCGTTTCGCTTCACTTCAATTTTCGAGGACGAAAATTTTTTTTTAGAGGGGAAGAGTTGTAAAACCCTCATTTTTCCACTCAGTTGAAATCCCTAAATTACCCCTCTAATTTGAATTTTTCTAGAACACTTAAACTATATAATATAAA
Source organism: Artemisia tridentata subsp. tridentata (assembly GCA_021014915.2). Classification (NCBI taxonomy): domain Eukaryota; kingdom Viridiplantae; phylum Streptophyta; class Magnoliopsida; order Asterales; family Asteraceae; genus Artemisia; species Artemisia tridentata. Next base: position 254,002,176 of record CP139506.1, read on the forward strand.
TATGAATTATAATAACCTAAAAATATGGTTCCTAAAATCCGTCGCTAATTTGAACCTTGTATATGAACACGACTTAAATAACCAAGCATTATAACTTGAGAAGATACAAGACACTAAAAGACCATAACCTAAGCTATATAAAAATTTAATCACCCATGTTTAATACTCATTTTATTTGCTATGCAAAATAAATAAGAGGTTCCAAAATACAACTATGACTAGTCCAATCACCTCCATGAAATCCGGATCAATCATAGCCAACATGATACTATTTTTTTTAATTCATACGTGTGAAGGAAGATAGCAACATCTCAACTGACAAATGCTATTTAAAATTTTACACATTACACCTAGGATATAAACAATAATATTTGAGTAGGAATGGGCCTCGTGATTCCATATTACTCGGCCACAAGTCCAGCCTTTATCCCTTTATTTACTCCTTTATATCATTCAAATTATACACTTAGATCTCACTCATAAAACCCTAGAAAATTTTATCCAAGACGGCAGCCTCATTGCTCCCAAGAATAAGAAGTACGAAGGTGCTAAAAAGTGGTGTGGTGATTGGTTTTCGTGTGGCACTGGTTTGGGTTCGATCGACTCGTGGGTTCCTGTTGTTTTCTTTTGGTCTCGATATGCTGCCTTTTTAGGTATCATCATACTCTCTTGTGTTTATCATTCGTACGGCACACATATAAGATATAATCCAAAGATAAAACATGTTATACGATCGTAATCTTGTCTAAGAGTTAAGCGTTTGTCTCGTCAATCTGAAATACGAATAACATATAAATATTGGCCACATGAAATAATGAAAACGGATATAATATGCATGTTGATCTATGTTTCTGTTTTCCTTCTGAATCAGTTTTCGTGCATGCGCATTTGATCTGGTCTTCCAACACAAACGTTGATCTCAAATAATTGACTAAGAATCTGGATATAAGCAAAAGAAATAGGGATGGGACAGGCGTATTTATTTGTGTATAAAGGTTGAGTATGTGTGATTTTATGTGATAAGTTGTGCTCATTAAGTTGTGTCTGCATGTGTGTCGTGTGGGCCATTTTATAAGGTCTAAACATGCATGTTGAAATGAGATTTAAACATATAAAAGGGTGTATGATCAGATCTGGAAACGAAGTAAAGAGTTAGGTTTGTTTCGAGTTTCGTTAATTTAGGTCCTGGTCGAATAGAGTTGATGTAGGTCAAATAATATATGTCGTGTATATGTATATGTGAGTTGTAGGTATTGATTATCAAGTTCAGCTTTGCAAACAATCTTTTACACGTTAATATTGAAGGAGGCATGCGTATGTTTTCTTGTTAAACAAAGTGAAGTGAATATTGAATTAGTCACATGGCATGTATATGTTAACAAGAATTGAGTAAGTATAGGTGTATGCCGTGCATGGTTTGTAACAAGGGTGAGTTTTTATATGCATGTGTGTGTACGTAGGGGTAAAGTATGGGTCGGGTTAATTTGTTTCATGAGTGAGTACTTTGGGCCGTGATCGGAAAGAGGTTAAGATGTAGTAACATAATTGCGGTCTAAATATTATCGAGAATGCATTTTATAAATTGTGAAACGGTGGAGTCTAAAACGGTCATTTTGATATCAATTTACAATATAAACCCTAAAGTTAACATTTGACCTATTTAAACCTTCAACTTTGATAATTTACATTTATAACCCTAAACTTTACTAAATTGTCATAATAAACAATAAACTACTATATTGGTCATGATTAACCTTTATGTTTACTTAATTGTCAATTATAACCCTAAAAGTTATTAAATAGAGAAACTTAATAACTATGGCAGGTTACTAAGAATAGAAAATCGCTAAAAATAGAAAGAACCATAAAAGGGAAATCTTAATAACTAGAAGTGGTAAACTTATAAAATGAGCATATAAATAATACGTGATCGTTAATCTGTATAGGTTCGGTGAAGAAGGAGTGACTTTCCGTTTTCTGTGATCCATCTTTTATTTGTCTGTCTACTGGCATAAGGTACAGATATTCTGACCTTTCTTGTAAGGTTTCTCATGATCTCTGTCATATTCTGATCCGTTAGTTTCTGAACTGATGCCATTGCTATGATTCCCTTTGCTTGAACCTTCTCTGTTGATCCTATTTGATATGACCTCTGTTGTGAACCTATGTTATGAAAACCTTTTGAATTATACCATGGAAATGTTTTGAGAAAAGCCATTTTAAAAAGGATATTTATAAATGTTACTAACTTTTATGAAAACTATATTTCGAAGACTATCTTTATAAAAATCGTTTTGAAAGATTGTTTTATGAAAACCACTTTAAAGGATCGTTTTATGAAAATCATGAATAAAGGATTGTTTAAAATGGACTTTTGATAGAAATTTTTGAAATGAACTTTTGATATGAACCTTGACTTGATTACTTAATATGAACCTTGATCTGGTAAACTCTGATTTGGACCTTGGGCATTACATCTGATATATATGTTATGAATCATCTGTTATGAACCCATTTGATATGGACCTTTTGATATGACACTCTGATTCGATATGATATCTGACTCTTAGTTTGATACCCGAGCCACCTTTCTGTTACCTAGCCAGGAAGGTAACCTGGCCATGTCTGTGATGCACCACTGGCATGACTCCTGTGTGGGGGAGTGATTTCTCACACCGTCCCCATTCTGATTATGATATGCGCATTACTTTGATTATGGATTATATATGTTTCTGGGGGGCGTATGGATGCATCCTAGATCTGATCTGTTTAGTGGATTTAATCTGATATGATATGACTTGTCTGGTGACTGGTGCTGTGTGCAATACACGCCTTTCACATATATCTGGGAGCTAGCTACTCCATTTGAAGAATGAGGACACCCCTCATTTTATCTGATTATCTGAGAGGTCTCCCCTCTATATGATTATGAAGATTTATGGTTACGATATGATATGATCTGTTTCTGGGCTCGTGGTAGATGACTATCCTATTTTCCTCTGATCATCCTTATTGTTTATACCTTCTGATATTTCCAGCGCACTATATCTTATATCTGTTTCATTATCATTGCTTTGTATATGTATCTGTTCACTGAGCTTTTTAAGCTCAGCCGCACGTTTTCTTTTCGTGTGCGGTAGGTAATAAGCAGGACGACGGGTTTGGGTATGAGTGAAGAGACTTTTGGACTTAGAAGATTTTGATAGCTATTTTGGCTTAGAGATGATTTGAAGTTTTTATATTGTTAGAATCTGTAGTCGCATTGTAACCTTGTAATTTCAGTTTTTCATTTGTAACCTTTGAGATTTCTTGTATTACTGTAATGTATGCTTTGTTTAATCTGATATGAAACCATTAGTGTGACATCTTAACCCTTGCCGGGCTGGGGTGTTACAATTATGGTATCAGAGAGACAGGCTGCGATTCGTAATACATTTACCCTTGACCTGTGCAAGTTAGGACCACTAAGTTTTCCCTGTAGGCGCTCGTAAGATAATCTTGAAAATTTGCTTTAAGATTTCCCTATAAGGACTTGAGTTTGACCAGGGAGGAATGGGTAGACTATAAGGCATCTGTTTAGTTATCGTTGTTTCCGCATCACTCTGATTCGTGCCTTGCTTTTGGTTAGATCCTGTTGATACCACCTTTGGAAAGTGAAAGCTTATGCTTTGCACGACGCCTCTTCGGGCACTCTGAGAACCTACATGGCAATGACGTACTGAATATGTTTTGTTATTTGTCTTTTTCTTTTAATAAGTATATATGGATCTTCCGACACCATTTGATTTCGTTTCACCCATCTCTGTTCTAAGCCTTTTGGTATGTAACCACGAGTATAAGAATTACTTCCCCCTCACTTTTGAATGATAAAGCTATGATTTGCGAACCGTCTTTCTTTGAATAGTTAACTCGATTTTATTCTGACAAGGAAATTGTGGGATGATCAGTCAAATATTGACAACTACCTTTCTATGTCTCACTTTTGGCGTTTGCAACAATTTTGAACTTCCGACTACGATTACCAATTGTCTAACCCTTGCTATCTCTATTACTCTGGAGACGCGTGTGTTACTTTCACGGTTATGAAGTTTTCCTAGAAACCATTTTGTACACCAATAAATGAACCTCATCGTAGAAGCCTTTTGGCACCTTGAGTTTTCTGAACATGAACCTGGTATTGAACACTATTTGGCACCCTAAAATTTCTGAAACACGATTTCTGATTGAACCATCAAGTTTTCCACCGGAGTGTGAAGTAAGTTTGCTTAAGTGCATTTTCTTGGCGTATTTCAGTTTTGTTCGCGATAAAGAAGAATGATGACAGGAGATATGTATGGAAGCTGAACCGTATTACTGTTAGGAGCCAATATTCCTCCACCCTGAAACGACTATGTGTTTGTTTAATTTCAGAGCGCGAAGTTTCCTTTCTGACGAATTGATCTTATTCTTGAAATCGCCTTCCGTATTCGTAAACGACTGCTATGACGGTTAGTGACGCTAATAGTATTAGCTAAAGCTCTGACGATCTTGGTGAATTTGATAGATGATATTTTCCCATGAGTACTGGGCATATGGTCATTGTATGACTTAATGATACATTCAGAGACGAGGAAGAACATGTAAATCACTTTTGCACCTTGTTAGAAATTTGACGATCATTTGTGTATTCTGGGAGATTGATGTTTGTGAGACAACGGTGTTCTTTGCCTGACCTGGAGTTGACAACAACGGAGGCTACCCTAAAGAGTGAAGACATTCCTTTCGATACAGACGTGTGGACGGTGTAGAAGATCTAGTCAAGATGGCGAACCTGGAGCTGATGAAGACGTACAGTCTCACTTCCCTATTCATCTTGGTTGTACTAAGATGAATTGAGAGCAGAAGCAGACTGTATGATGGAGAGACTGAAAGATCGTGCCAGAAATCCACAACACTCCATCACATTCCAAGAAGAACTGCAGGAGGCTCGACGACCCAGACACCAGTTTCCGATCTTGGTTTCACTTCCCAATTGATGGGCAAACGAAGACAGATTAACCAGACTTGAAGAGATTGGATGTTTTGAATGAACGAATTTTGGAAAATGACCTTTTATGTTTAGAAGAGTTGATTCTGTGAAGGATGAAGCTATGGATGACGTAATTCACTTCCTCTTAACCTACTTAGATTTCCGTTACCTGATGACAAAGATCCTTTGAATGATTTAGGCTCTCTATTAGTAATCCCGTTCTGTGTTCATTCAGCATATGTAGGCTGATGGTTTCGTTATGCGAATTTTGACGAATCGTGGAAGGAACATTGGGATTTATGTCCAGAAATGGGCGGATTTTTGAAACAACCACTTATTTTGGCTGAGTTGATCTTGGTGAATGATAAATGATTGACGCTACTAACGACGTACCTTAATTCTGAAAGACATTTTGGAAGTCCCCTTTACTCTTGCGAGTAGTTTCGTTCTTCTTTTAGTCACGTTGTTTGATTTTGATGACCTCTGAGACTGTAGAATGATTAGGTGGATTAAGAGAGGTTGTTTTGATTACGACTTTGAGATAAAGTATGACCATCATGAGGGCATATTTATATGATGCCAGTATTATGACGTCTGGCCAACGTGATAATACTTACATCATATAACGTGCACTTGTTGTGGGCATAGGATATTTCGAGGAATGCCTTAGAAGCCTTAGAATTTTGATAGCTGTTGGAGATTGTCTGTGTTAGTGAGATTTTAGGTTCATTCTACCGATGCGTTTAATTTTCTTTCACCATTATACTATTTGATACGTCTGGATTCTCGACACGCGTTTTGCTGACCTCTGTACTTTCGATAAGAATCTTAAGTTCTGCTGTAGAGCTTTCTTCCGTTTGATGATATCAAACCATCAGTTTTCTGTGCGTTCTCATCTGATTTGTTTAATAAAATTCTGTGGACGGCATATTCATCAAATCCTACGAATTCCCTGTATCTCTTCGGAGAGAATATGATTATCATCTGTTACATTTGGTATATTATTCTTTTGATCTGGATTCAGTATGGTATGTCTTTTCTGAGGAAGCCGAAGCGATTTTGATCAACAAGATAGAGTCATGAGAAACAAGTCATTCACATTTTCGTTCACGGTCCGTTGTGTTTTCCGTTTCGCTTCACTTCAATTTTCGAGGACGAAAATTTTTTTTTTAGAGGGGAAGAGTTGTAAAACCCTCATTTTTCCACTCAGTTGAAATCCCTAAATTACCCCTCTAATTTGAATTTTTCTAGAACACTTAAACTATATAATATAAATATGAATTATAATAACCTAAAAATATGGTTCCTAAAATCCGTCGCTAATTTGAACCTTGTATATGAACACGACTTAAATAACCAAGCATTATAACTTGAGAAGATACAAGACACTAAAAGACCATAACCTAAGCTATATAAAAATTTAATCACCCATGTTTAATACTCATTTTATTTGCTATGCAAAATAAATAAGAGGTTCCAAAATACAACTATGACTAGTCCAATCACCTCCATGAAATCCGGATCAATCATAGCCAACATGATACTATTTTTTTTAATTCATACGTGTGAAGGAAGATAGCAACATCTCAACTGACAAATGCTATTTAAAATTTTACACATTACACCTAGGATATAAACAATAATATTTGAGTAGGAATGGGCCTCGTGATTCCATATTACTCGGCCACAAGTCCAGCCTTTATCCCTTTATTTACTCCTTTATATCATTCAAATTATACACTTAGATCTCACTCATAAAACCCTAGAAAATTTTATCCAAGACGGCAGCCTCATTGCTCCCAAGAATAAGAAGTACGAAGGTGCTAAAAAGTGGTGTGGTGATTGGTTTTCGTGTGGCACTGGTTTGGGTTCGATCGACTCGTGGGTTCCTGTTGTTTTCTTTTGGTCTCGATATGCTGCCTTTTTAGGTATCATCATACTCTCTTGTGTTTATCATTCGTACGGCACACATATAAGATATAATCCAAAGATAAAACATGTTATACGATCGTAATCTTGTCTAAGAGTTAAGCGTTTGTCTCGTCAATCTGAAATACGAATAACATATAAATATTGGCCACATGAAATAATGAAAACGGGATAATATGCATGTTGATCTATGTTTCTGTTTTCCTTCTGAATCAGTTTTCGTGCATGCGCATTTGATCTGGTCTTCCAACACAAACGTTGATCTCAAATAATTGACTAAGAATCTGGATATAAGCAAAAGAAATAGGGATGGGACAGGCGTATTTATTTGTGTATAAAGGTTGAGTATGTGTGATTTTATGTGATAAGTTGTGCTCATTAAGTTGTGTCTGCATGTGTGTCGTGTGGGCCATTTTATAAGGTCTAAACATGCATGTTGAAATGAGATTTAAACATATAAAAGGGTGTATGATCAGATCTGGAAACGAAGTAAAGAGTTAGGTTTGTTTCGAGTTTCGTTAATTTAGGTCCTGGTCGAATAGAGTTGATGTAGGTCAAATAATATATGTCGTGTATATGTATATGTGAGTTGTAGGTATTGATTATCAAGTTCAGCTTTGCAAACAATCTTTTACACGTTAATATTGAAGGAGGCATGCGTATGTTTTCTTGTTAAACAAAGTGAAGTGAATATTGAATTAGTCACATGGCATGTATATGTTAACAAGAATTGAGTAAGTATAGGTGTATGCCGTGCATGGTTTGTAACAAGGGTGAGTTTTTATATGCATGTGTGTGTACGTAGGGGTAAAGTATGGGTCGGGTTAATTTGTTTCATGAGTGAGTACTTTGGGCCGTGATCGGAAAGAGGTTAAGATGTAGTAACATAATTGCGGTCTAAATATTATCGAGAATGCATTTTATAAATTGTGAAACGGTGGAGTCTAAAACGGTCATTTTGATATCAATTTACAATATAAACCCTAAAGTTAACATTTGACCTATTTAAACCTTCAACTTTGATAATTTACATTTATAACCCTAAACTTTACTAAATTGTCATAATAAACAATAAACTACTATATTGGTCATGATTAACCTTTATGTTTACTTAATTGTCAATTATAACCCTAAAAGTTATTAAATAGAGAAACTTAATAACTATGGCAGGTTACTAAGAATAGAAAATCGCTAAAAATAGAAAGAACCATAAAAGGGAAATCTTAATAACTAGAAGTGGTAAACTTATAAAATGAGCATATAAATAATACGTGATCGTTAATCTGTATAGGTTCGGTGAAGAAGGAGTGACTTTCCGTTTTCTGTGATCCATCTTTTATTTGTCTGTCTACTGGCATAAGGTACAGATATTCTGACCTTCCTTATAAGGTTTCTCATGATCTCTTTCATTTTCTGATCCGTTAGTTTCTGAACTGATGCCATTGCTATGATTCCCTTTGCTTGAACCTTCTCTGTTGATCCCATCTGATATGACCTCTGTTATGAACCTATGTTATGAAAACCTTTTGAATTATACCATGGAAATGTTTTGAGAAAAGCCATTTTAAAAAGGATATTTATAAATGTTACTAACTTTTATGAAAACTATATTTCGAAGACTATCTTTATAAAAATCGTTTTGAAAGATTGTTTTATGAAAACCACTTTAAAGGATCGTTTTATGAAAATCATGAATAAAGGATTGTTTAAAATGGACTTTTGATAGAAACTTTTGAAATGAACTTTTGATCTGAACCTTGACTTGATTACTTAATATGAACCTTGATCTAGTAAACTCTGATTTGGACCTTTGGCATTACATCTGATATATCTGTTATGAACCAACTGTTATGAACCCATTTAATATGGACCTTTTGATATGACACTCTGATTCGATATGATATCTGACTCTTAGTTTGATACCCGAGCCACCTTTCTGTTACCTAGCCAGGAAGGTAACCTGGCCGTGTCTGTGATGCACCACTGGCATGACTCCTGTGTGGGGGAGTGATTTCTCACACCGTCCCCATTCTGATTATGATATGCGCATTACTTTGATTATGGATTATATATGTTTCTGGGGGGCGTATGGATGCATCCTAGATCTGATCTGTTTAGTGGATTTAATCTGATATGATATGACTTGTCTGGTGACTGGTGCTGTGTGCAATACACGCCTTTCACATATATCTGGGAGCTAGCTACTCCATTTGAAGAATGAGGACACCCCTCATTTTATCTGATTATCTGAGAGGTCTCCCCTCTATATGATTATGAAGATTTATGGTTACGATATGATATGATCTGTTTCTGGGCTCGTGGTAGATGACTATCCTATTTTCCTCTGATCATCCTTATTGTTTATACCTTCTGATATTTCCAGCGCACTATATCTTATATCTGTTTCATTATCATTGCTTTGTATATGTATCTGTTCACTGAGCTTTTTAAGCTCAGCCGCACGTTTTCTTTTCGTGTGCGGTAGGTAATAAGCAGGACGACGGGTTTGGGTATGAGTGAAGAGACTTTTGGACTTAGAAGATTTTGATAGCTATTTTGGCTTAGAGATGATTTGAAGTTTTTATATTGTTAGAATCTGTAGTCGCATTGTAACCTTGTAATTTCAGTTTTTCATTTGTAACCTTTGAGATTTCTTGTATTACTGTAATGTATGCTTTGTTTAATCTGATATGAAACCATTAGTGTGACATCTTAACCCTTGCCGGGCTGGGATGTTACAGGCACCATAATGTGACATTTTGACCCTTTTCGGGTTGGAGTGTTACAATTATGGTATCAGAGCTTTAGGTTTCGACTTGTAGCACATAAGTTATAGCCTGTGAAGATTTGGACCCTTAAGTTTGCACTATAGGAGCTTATAAAACGAACTTTGAACTTCTGCTTTAGGTTTCCCCTACAGAAACTTTAGTTATGAATGGTGAGGTTTGGGTAGATTATGTGATAGGGAATTTGTTAGATATCTTTCTTCCGCGCCACTCTGATTTGTGCCTCTGCTTTCAGTTAAGCCCTTATAAGTTCATTTGTTCTGGGGACTTAGAAAATCTAGCAGGATACGCAACATAAACCTAGTGATCAATTAAGTTTAGAATACTCTGAGAATCTTGTAGTAATGCCTTTCAGGTTTCACTTTCTGAGGTTATCACATTCTGATATATATGAATCTGATGTGTTCGAAGCATTCTATGGTTTCTCTTTCTGAGGTTTGTTTGCGTACGAGAGTGTGTAAGTGTATGTGGGAGTATATGAGTGTGTTGTTCACGCCTAATTAAGTCGGATATATGTTTTATTGATGCAAATAATAAAAACGTTAGGTTTAGTGAACATTAGGTTTAGTGAACATGACCGTGTAGGCTTAGGATTTGACCTAAACCAAGCTTCTACAAGTGGTACTAAACAAGTAAAATTTGTAAAGCATGGAGAATCTGGAATATCAGACGACGGCACCACTAAAGGTACAGACGGCACCACTAAAATTAGTGGTACCGTGGTACCGTCGGGTGCTAAAGTCAGATCTGGGTCAATTTTGAAAAATAATTTATGCCCTAAACCGAGTCACATAGTTATTAATAATGTAGAAGTACCCATTGCTATTAAAAAGGAAGTCGAGAGTTTTTACAAACCTTTGTCAACCCTTGGACTTGGTTTTGTAAAACCTGATATTAGATCAACGACTCCTTCACCTAGAAGAACAAATGTTCCTAAACCTCGGTCAAGAACTCCTCTACCGAGAGGTAACTTTAGAAGAAAAAGTTATCCAAGTAACTTTCCCGTAACTTGGAATAACCATCAACTACAAAGTTACATGCCATGGAAAATTTGTCCTCCGTTCCAACATCCTAACCAAATGCAACTAATGCATGGGATGTTTAATGCTAACAACTTTGGACCCATGAGATATTGGGGACCAAATGTTTGAATGTTTGTCTTATTCAATAGATATGCTTGGGAATCGACTTGGAGCCCGACGAATGGGTCAAGGATAGTGGATGCACTAACTATATGACGGGTAACCAGAGTCTATTCTCATCATATAAGGCTTACAATGGAGGTAAAGTCACTTTCGGTAGAAAACTTGAGGGCAACATCAAAGGAAAAGGTACGATTACTCAAGACTCCGTCACTATTAGAAATGTTGAGCATGTAGATAACTTAGGATTTAACTTGATTAGCAGTAGTCAAATGGTAGATAATAAGTGTAGAGTTATATTTTCCGAAGAGGGTAGTGAGATCACTAAGAATGGCAAAACCATAGGCAAAGGAGTTAGGAAGAATGGCTTATTTGTTATGAAAATAGGAAATAAGCCTCAGGATAAGACTTGCCTAGCAACCATAGATGATAACTCTACTCTATGGCATAGGAGACTAGGTCACGCCAATATGCGTTTAATACAATCATTGGCATCTAAGGAACTAGTTAGAAACCTACCTAGGATTAAGTTTGACAAACACTTTTGTGGTGCTTGTAAAGTTGGAAAACAAGCTCATTCTAGTCACAAAGCTAAGAATATAGTCTCGACCTCTAGATGCCTAGAACTCCTTCACATGGACTTATTTGGTCCATCCGCCGTATGGAGCTACGGAGGAAATTACTACACCTTAGTAATAGTTGATGACTACTCTAGGTATACTTGGACTAGATTTCTTAAGAATAAGACACAAGCTTTCGAGGAATTCAAAATATTTAGTAAGAAAGTCCAAAATCAACTAGGGTGTACAATAGTCTCAATTAGGACGGATCATGGTCGGGAATTTGATAATGAAATGCAATTTGGAGTATATTGTGATGCTAATGGTATTACACACAATTTCTCAGCTCCACGCACTCCACAATCAAATGGGGTAGTTGAGCGGAAAAATCGTACTCTACAAGAGATGAGTAGAACGATATTGAATGAACAATCAATTCCGCAAAAGTTTTGGTGTAATGCGGTGGACACCTCAACTTACATACTTAATAGGATTCTAATTAGACCTATCTTAGGAAAAACACCATATGAAATCTTGAAAGGTCGAAAACCTACTCTAGATTACTTTAGAGTGTTTGGAAGCAAGTGCTTCATATTAAACACTAAAGACTATCTCACCAAGTTTGACCCAAAGTCTTACGAGGGTGTTTTCCTAGGCTACTCCCAAAATAGCAAAGCCAATGTTATCCTAAACAAGGAAACAATGAAAGTCGAAGAATCACTCAACGTGGCATTCCATAAAAGTCCTCCTCCAACTAAGACATCACCCTTGGTGGATGATGACTTAGATGAGGAAGAAGCCATTAAGGTTAATGGCAAGAAAACCTTAGAAAATGACATTGAGGATGAAATAGTTGAAGTTGATGAAGTTGTCAACATTAAGGAATCCAAGAACCATCCAATTGAAAATGTCATAGGAAACCTAAACCAAAGAACCCTTAGGTCACAAGTACAAAACAAAAGTAATTTCTTTTGTTTTATATCAACCGTAGAACCTAAAAATGTCGGTGAAGCGATTAAGAATGAAAGTTGGGTAGTTGCCATGCAAGAAGAGCTTAATCAATTCACCGCAAACCAAGTCTGGGATTTAGTACCACCACCTAAGAATCAAACCATCATAGGAACTAAGTGGGTGTTTAGGAATAAACTCGACGAAAATGGCGTCATAACTAAGAATAAGGCAAGGTTGGTAGCACAAGGCTATAACCAACAAGAAGGAATAGATTACGATGAAACTTATGCACCTGTAGCTAGGTTAGAGTCTATTAGGATACTCCTTGCCTATGCTTGTGCCTTAGACTTTAAACTATACCAAATGGATGTGAAAAGTGCATTCCTAAATGGTTGTATCAACGAGGAGGTATACGTTGCACAACCTCCGGGATTCGTTGATTTCAAAAATTTGAATCATGTTTATAAACTCAAGAAAGCACTCTATGGTCTCAAACAAGCTCCTAAAGCTTGGTACGATAGACTAAAAGCGTTCTTGATTGAACATGAATATACCATGGGAATGGTTGACAACACACTTTTCACAAAGAAAAGAAATTCACATCTCATCATTGTTCAAATACATGTCGACGACATTATATTCGGCTCAACTTGTCCAGAACTGTGCGATATTTTTCAAAGATCATGCGTGACGAGTTTGAGATAAGCATGATGGGTGAATTAAATTTCTTCCTTGGTTTACAAATAAAACAAATGGAAGATGGTATCTTCTTTAATCAATCTAAGTATATTAAGGAGATGCTTAAGAAGTTTAGTTTAGAAGAGTCTAAGCCTATGAAAACTCCCATGTCCACGGAAACGAAACTCACGAGAGATGAAGAAGGTGAGTCCGTGGATAGCACTAAGTATAGAGTTAAGATAGGAAGTTTATTATACCTCACGGCAAGTAGGCCCGGTATCATGTTTAGTGTCTGCCTTTGTGCTCGCTTCCAAGAGGATCCCAAAACCTCTCACATTGAAGCGGTTAAGCGTATCTTCCGATACATTAAAGGCACTATACACTTGGGGTTGTACTATCCCAAGGGGACCGGTGTAGAAACTATTGTCTATGCCGACTCTGATCATGCGGGAGATTATGTGGATCGAAAAAGCACGAGTGGCGTTTGTACCTTCATAGGTTGTTGTTTAACTTCTTGGTTCTCCAAGAAACAAACGGCTCTTGCTATCTCCACGACCGAAGCCGAATATGTAAGCGCCGGAAAGGCATGTCAACAAGCACTATGGATGAAACAAGCTCTTATAGACTATGCCATCCATCTAGACGACGTCCCTATTATGTGTGTTAATAAAGGTGTTATTGACTTGAGTAAAAACCCCGTTCAACACTCTCGCACTAAACACATCAAAATTCGTCACCACTTCTTTCGCGATAACGTTTAGAAAGGAAACATTTCTATTGAGAAAGTTCCCTCTCAGGACAATATCGCCGACATCCTAACCAAACCTCTCAAACGAGAGTCCTTCAACTATCTTCGTCTATGTCTAGGAATGATGGAACATATTCCATAAATCTCATGACTATTTAAATATTTCACTGGAAATATTAAAGTCATCTCTCGTATCCCTCTCATGACTATTTAAATATTTCACTGGAAATATTGAAGTCATCTCGCGTGTCTCGTATCATGACTCCTTGAAGTCATCTCCTTTCATCTTGTCTAGGTTCTCCTCATCAAAATAATTTATTAGGTATAAATTCTTTCCTCGTGTTAAAAAGTCTCACTAAAACAGCGAGACTTATTCATCAAAAATCAAAACGGGAAAAAAATTCATCCCAACAGATCACGGCTCCACTAAAGTGGCACGACACCATTAAATTTAATGGTACCGTGGTACCTGGTATCTGACAATGCCCATTTTTCAGTCCTCTCTTCCCACATTACTCACTTTTAAACTTTCCCAACTTCTGCAATTGCTGCCAAAACCAAACCTTACAACCCAAAACTCAATCACACCCTTTCAAGATCATATTCAAGACATTACTTTTCAAGATTATCAACTAATTTCACTTTTTCAACATAAATTGTAAGTCATTTAACTCTAATTTCTCTTTAATCTTGAGTCTAGGGTTTGTTCTTACATAAAAATTGAATTGGGGATTTTTCAATTTTGATTGAGTCTTTAAAAAATTAGGACTAGGATTAGACAATGCATAACCTCCATGATTCCCTTAACATAGGATTTGCATAAACACACTTAAATCACACATTTTGGTTCAAACCTTACTTTTATTAGATTAAGTAAGTTTAAGAGGAATCATGTTTAGGAAACTTGCAATTAGGATTAGGAGTCATCAACACTCAAATTATTCAAAACTTTTGGCGCCAAAACTTTGAAGTCGCCCAAACACCCCAATTCAATCATTTTCAAAAAAAATCACGAAATTAGGATCATGAAACATTTTTCGTGCATTGTTGATGCAAACTAAAAACGTTTTCTCATGCATACATGATCTCACAAATATTGATCGAATTACATAACTAATATGTATTTATCGATATATTCGTTTGACCTAGAGTGAAGTTAGGACTGTTTGGGTAATCTCATTATTTTTAGTTCTAGAGTCGAGATTACCGCACCTCCACATAGTTTGCATATAGGCACACACTAGGCACGTATCTTTAAAGCAACTATTCTCAATTTTAATTTTTCCTTAAAATTTTCTTATAGGTAACAAAAATGTCTCATGAGTATGATTTTGATCATCTTCTAACCGACACCTATACTCTCGAAATCTCTCGTAAACCTACCACACCCGGTATTCACATTCGTGCCTATGTTAATCTTGAAACCCATCGGTTTCATTAAGGTCGAGTCATTGATCCATCCTTAGTTTATCATAGGGATATCAACACCTCATTTAGAGCTATAGGATTCGATTGCTTGCTTCACATTAACGAGCACATTTTTACTCATTTTGTGTTGGAATTCTTTCGACAAGTTGAACTCGTACGTAACGAGGATCAATCTTTGTCACTTTGGTTTTGGATCCGAAACTTCAAATTTGTCTTAACTCTTGAGCAATTTACTCAAATTCTCCAAATCCCCAGTCATGGGCAATGTGCCTATACTGAGGATTGGTGTCTCGAGTCTCTCTTTAACTATCGAGAAGAGAATAGTCCATATTGCTCCTATATACCCTCTCCAACCGAACTTACCAAACTCATTCTTACTAATAAGTACTCCTCTTGCTCAAATCCAACGAAAATTCGTTTGGAAGAGGATCGTCATGAACTACTTTCTTGGGCAGTCATCCTGCGAGAAAATGTCCTACGTCTAACAGGAAATCATGAGCAACTTTCGGCGTGTTGTGCTCATATGATTTACTGTCTTCTAACTCAACAACCATACAATCTCGCCTACTTCTTCGCTAAGTGAATTGTACATCTCAAGGGTAACAAAAACAAATTGATACCCTATGCGATGTTCCTAACTCGTCTTTATCACCACCTCGTGAACTGTCACCCATACCTTAGTAGTCCTCAATACTCACTCTTCGATCCCGTCATGAAACCCCTAAATGAGACGTATGTTTCATCCATCCTCATTTCCGAATCCTCCACCAATTATGCACCCTTTGATGATCAAAATCATGAGGAAGTAATGCATGTTCAAGATGCGAGTGTGATGAAAACGGGAGCAAGCTCAAGTCATAAGTAGTTAGAGAGGGATTAGTATTACTATTAGGGTTTATCTATGATAAATTATAGATTAATACTCTTGCATGCTTGACACTTATCCTATCACCTTGCATGAATTTTTAATTACATGATTCTTGGATGATAGCATATTTTTTCCTTTTTGCTTGCATGCTTATAGATTATCTTAGAAAATTGCATGATAATCTTTAATTGCTAGGAGTAGCTTAATATGTGACATATTAGGCAAATAAATCTTTAGTGGTTTGAGGCACCAACATTTCCTGCAAAAGGTCCCCCTAGAAAACTTCCCTTAGCTGCCCAGAACTAGGATGTACAGGAAAATTTGTGACTCCCAGGTCACGGTACCGTTAAATTTAACGGTACCGTGTGGTATTTAGTGGTACCGTGCCCTTGTTTGACAAATTTTCACTGTTTTACCTAGATTCCTGCATCCCTAACCTCCATCCTGCAATATTTTTGCAAACTTTCATAACCCTTAAGATTCCCTCACTACACCATAGGACACTACCACCAACCTAAACTCAAACTCCATAACTCTTGCCTATATAAGGCCTCTCCCTTGCAAGCTTATCTTGCATCTCATCTTCAACCTCACATCACCCATACACCATGTCCTCCACACAAGGATCAACAACTCACATCTCAAAGAAACCTAGAATAACCGTAAGACCACAAACTAGACCACTCTTTGTTGATCTTACAAAAGATGATGAAGTCACTACACCACCTTCCCAAGCTACTCCCAACTCACCATCTCCACCTAATGCACCTTCCAAAACATCCTCTACTTACACATCTTCATCATCTCCTTCCTTCAACACCATGCCATCATCCATGGACTACACACTCTCACCCATCACTCCATTGGATTATGCCATGCCAACCCCATCACCAACAAACTCACCACCACCTCCTTCCCCTATCATGGGTCAACCTATACAACCCCATCCCATTGATCTACATAGTGCAAATTGCCTATGTTGTCTCCACAACTGTAACCTCATCTTCTCCTTGAGAGATGAGATACATTTCATGTTCTCCTATGTGGAGCATCTCTTGACACCACCACCCCTCTAATTATGTCACCATCTCCACCACCTACTAGCCCACATAACTAAACATGTTCATGTTTAGTCTCTGTTGGGAATTAAATATTCAAGAAGTTTAATATCGGGTTCTACTCAAAGAAATACTCTAAGTATGATTCTGCTGCTAGAGCATTTGGTTTCTGCTGCTAGTGTTTGATTCTGCTGCTAGCGTTAAACATTCTGCTGCTGAAGGATTCTGCTGCTAGCGTTATCATTGATGCTGGTAATTAACTTTCTGCTGCTAAGCGGATAAGTATGAAAAGATATTATGTGTATTAAAGTCAACAATATACGGTAGATAATATCTTACCCCATGTGATCAGTCATAATGTTATATTCACAGAACAAGTTGTAAACATAGATACAAGTTGTATCTTAATGACTGACACTCTCAAAGCAAGCGTTCGATAAGACTTGACAATATTGTAAAGATCTTTCTTGTGTTATAAAAGAAAGATCTTAGACTAGTGATAAATATATGAGAGTCGAATAGATAATAGTGTGTGAATTATTAAGTACAAAAACAATAACTCTCAAGAACATAGAACATATATCACAAGTCGTAGAAAACATAAGATTCAAGGTCTTTGTAACCCTAGTGATATTGAAGATCACTCGTATTATCTTGAATAATATTGAATCGTTTGGTGATAACATTGCATGTTCTTTGTTCTATATACACAAGCATAACTGTTCCATTTCCATACTACAAATAACCTTCTAAGTGTGATTAAGTAAATTCCGCGTACTTGATCATATTAACTCAACTTATCACATACACACAAGCAACAAAGGTTTAACCACCTTATCAGTGTATCGATCAACCCTCATCAGTCTCCACCAATAAACCTTAGGACCCCTTTTGGAAATGAAGCTTGCCTCTTATCATTAAGGATTTATGCTTCTTGTAGTGTATTTTAATTTTTGTTGTTGTAGTCATACTCATGTATGATATTTCCTTTCATGAATGGATGGGCATGTTATGTGGTTGTTTTATGTTTTTTTTTTTGGTGATTGGCTACTTAGTCATTTTTTTATGGTTGGATATTTGTCTTGCTTGCTGCATGTTAGATATTGTATACTTGTCATCTAACTTTGTTTTGTAGCAAGAATCATTGCTCGATTCCTTGGTGTCCTCCAAATGAGGGGGGGTATACATCAAGGGGGAGCTTTAGCAACCTTTTTGCTCCGACCGTAAACTCATATAACTTGTTAAAATTAATCTTTAACTTAAAATGAGTTTATGTTTTGTCATCATCAAAAAGGGGGAGATTGTTGATGCAAATAATGTTCTAAAAACGTTATTTATATCTTTCGATAACTTCACGTTTTGAGGATGACAAAATGTGAAAACACTTTACATTAAAATTAACGTAAACAAGTTTTTAATCGAAAGTTCCCATTTCTACGTAAATCACTCTAGGTAAGAACAAACAAATTTACAACTTGACAAATGATCAAAGAAGTGCATTTGTGTTTAAGACTTCACATTTTTAATGTGACAAAACATTTTTTCAAAAATATACTTTACAAATTATTTTTGAATAATTAAGAAATGTTTTATTGGAAAAATAAGTTCAAATAACATAACAGCTATTTTCCCTCCCAAAATCAGCTCCAAACTTCCCCAAATAAACTTTCATCACAAAAGAAAAAAAAGAGGAGCGTTTTTGTTTGGCACGGTACCACTAAATTTAGTGGTGCCGTGTCCACATAACGACCAAATTTTCTCTACCTATAAATACCAGCCCTATTCACAGTTTTTGGGCATCCTTTTTCACACAGAACTTTCTGAGTTCAATACTCTCACCACATCTTTTCTTCTTGATCATTTAGTTTAGTTTTATTTTGTTTAAGAGTGATCCTATCATCCATCCTAGAGATCACCTTCATTCCTCTTCAAGTGCAAGAGAAGAACACAAGGTATCAAAGAAGATACAAAGTGTTGTAGTTGTAGTTAGAGCACTTGTAACACTTGTTACATACTTTTTGTATCATTGTATACATCAAGATCATTTTTCTTTTGAGAGTTTGTGAGAGAAGATCATTGTGATCTTATAGAGATATTGAATATCTCTTGTAGCTTGTGAGCTAGTGTGTTGATCAAGTTGATCAAAGGTAGATATGGTAGATTGAGTCAAGTGAGAGTTGATCATTGTGATCTTGTGAGATCTTGGAGATCTTTTGAAGCCATTGGGCTTGTGTGATTGATCAAGTGGATCAAGGGTAGATTGGGTAGATCGAGTCTAGTGTGAAGTAGAAAGGATCAAGTGGATCTTGGTAGATTGGTGCTAGCTAAGATTAGCACTCGACATCTAGCTTAGTGTCAGAAATAGGATAAGCGACGTTGTACGGTTTTCTCCGCCTGAAGGGAGGTTTGTTGACATAGTGCTTGAAACTCTCGAGTGTGGTACTCGGGGAGTGGAGTAGGGCGAAGAAGAGCTTCGTGACCGAACCACTATAAATCTCTTTGTCCTGGTTAGATCTTTCCATCTTTATCTTACATTCATAGTTTATATTAGTTAGTATAGTGTAGTGTTCATATTGGTGTTGATTGATTACACATAAGATTCGAATCAAGGTTTCCAAAAGTAAAGTTTTTAAGAAGATTTAAAAACCGGTAAAACTATTCAACCCCCCTTCTAGTTTTCCACACGTTTAAGGTGGCTTCTAAAATTTGGCTAAGTCCTAAGTTGGTAGTTATGAAATTAAGTTACAATATATACCCTAAACTTTACTATAGTGACATAATAAACCCTAAACTATGATAACTGTCATTATTAACCTTTAACTTTACTTAATTATAAATAGTAACCCTAATTTATGAAAGTTGCTAATTCGAAAAACTTACTAATTTGGGAAAGTTACTGATGACATCAAATAACGACATATTATTAGCATCATTTATCCTATGTTTATTGCTTGTTTTATATTACTTTTTATGAGATTTGATACTTAATCGCTTACTTTTGTAAATCTCAGTTATTATTGGCAATTGGAGAAAGTTATGGAAAAAGACGTGTTTTGGAGCAAAAACGAAGATATTGAAGAATGCCTACTGACCAGACACTCAATACGGCGTATCAATGCTAATTAGATACGTCGTATCCATATACTTAGAAGATTTCAAGACCTTGCCTAAGTTCAATGAATACGGCGTATCCATCTTTGGGAATACGTCGTATATGAAACTTAGTTGATTCAAAGAACAAGAGATATTTGAAGAATACGGCGTATCGGATTCTATAAATACGCCGTATAGAAGCCCTAGCTATTTGAAGACCAAGACGGGATTACATTGAATACGGTGTATCCAATCACTAGGATACGCCGTATACGAGCCTTAACCGAGAAACCAAGTGAAGAATCGAAGCCTGTTGGTCCCTTAACACGTTTAGAGTTAACTAGAAAGTTAATCTATTTGTGTTTATGACTAATACAATGTTATGATTAATTCTAGCAGTTATAAAACGTGAATATAGAAAACTCAATATAATTTTCAACGTTTAAATTCTTATTAGAAATGAATCAAAGAATCTATACCCAAGTGTTTTGCGGAATAAACACTTGGGATTGAATAGACAAGGTATGGTGGTGTCTCCTATCTAAACTCAAGTTTTGCTTGAGTGGTAACAATCCGACCTCACTGAGCTATCTCAGGGATGCGTTACTCTTTGTAGGAGAGAAGTTGTTTTGCAAAAGACTAAGCTTTAATTGTACAAAACACACTCAACTTCTCTCCTTCTCAATATATTTATACACAAGTAAACTGAGTAAAAGTAATTAAAATATTACAAGTTGTTGAGCAAGCGTGTCTGACAATTACAACAGTAATTGTCATTTCCAAGAACTAATAGAAATGGCCTATTAAGTCTTTAGGAGTGGTTGGTCTGACACTCCAAGACTTTAAGCCGTTTTAGGAAGGATTTCTTCCTGACAAGATAAGATTTGATCTTATCTTAAATCCTTCCTAGATATTTCTGCCTTTCTTCTCAGGCACTTAGTTCTTCAGGACACGCTTCTCAGTTATCACTCTTAATTACTTCATTGTTATTGAGGAGACTAGGGTTCAGTAAGTTCTTGTCAAACACTTACTGAACCATCATCTTCTTCTTTGGCTTAAGTGCTACATCAGGGAGTACCGCCTTCCTGAGTAGTGAATCCTTCTACTTGAATTCGCCTTAAGCATCCTGAAGATGACTCACTGAGAGGCTGTTCTCTCAGTGACTTGAATTATTCTCGGTTTAAGTTAACACTTAGTTAATTTGTGTCCAAATCATGTTTTAAGTATTCTTGGGTTTTTCCTGACCCAACAATCTCCCCCTATTTGGATATAAATTATTCCTAAGTGTTTTGATCAGTTATGAGTGAGCTAATGACTTCTACTCATACTGAATGTACTAGAATGTAAATAAGGACACTGAAATAATAAAAACATCATCTTATTAATATCATTACAAGTCCTAACAAACTAAGTACAAAAAGGTGGTGGTTGTGGTAGTCAGGCAGATTCATCAGTTCAACTCATTACCAAGGGCTTCAAGCTTGGGCTTCTTTGACTGCAGCTCTTGTTGGTCAGGGTGCTCATGGATTTTCTTTTTCAGATCTTGACAAAACTTCACATTTTTAAGACTCTTGAGTGGAGAGGCCATCATTAGAAAACCAAGCATAGCTTTGATCCCTGACAAATCGATATCGCTCCACCTCTGGAAGGCTTGGTCTCCGAACTCATCAATGAAGAACAAACCTCTTTCAGGTTGTTCAATGACCACATTGTTCCTGAAAGGAACACCTTCAGGGAGAGCCCTATTGCAGTCAAGACCAGGAACCTTGATCTCAGGCTCAGCTTCAATCTTCTTTCTTTTTCTTGAAGAAGACTGAGAGGGAGCTGGTTGTGCTGAATCAGGAAGAAGAGATGGAGTGCCAAGTTCTTGAGGTGCAGCTGCCAATCTTTCGTACCTCTGACTCAAGGACTTCATCAGACTAGGGACCACAACATTTGATTTCTTTTCTATTAATGGACCCAACTCATCCAATTCTGTGATCCCAAAGTCAGCGAATCTGAAAGGTTGATGAACCTCAAAGTCTATTTTGTCGGCACCTCTATAGATAGTGACTACGGCAGGATTGGTGTTTCGATGAATATGAACATCAGTGATTGGTTCTGGCTTCAACCTGTTAGTCATATACCACTGATATTTCTTAATTCTGTTCTGCCTGATCTCTTCAGCCCTTTTATTCCTTTCCTCCCTTTTCTTCCTGAGAGTGATCATCTTCTCAGTCTGAGCTTTTACAAAAGTCATACCATCCTCTCTTCCTGAAAGATCCTTAGCCTCAAGACCAATTTTCTCAGCCTCTTCGTGAACAACCTTAATAATAGCAGGCTTGCTCACTTTTTCTTCCTCCTTTAACTTCTTCTTTGCTTCCTCTTCCTCTAGATAAGCACTGAGTTCATCAGCTGAGAAGTGGTGAAGAACTCCATCAATATCATATGGGATCCTGACTGGTGATTCAGGATCCTTTGCTACCAAGATTGGTGCTGGTTGAGGCTCAGGATCAGTGAGGATGCCTTTGCTTTTATCTTGATGGGTGGAAGAAGCTTCAGGAATATCCCCTTCAGTGTGAGAAGGAGGAGAGGGAGGTTGCTGGCTTGTGGAAGCTTCAGGGACTCCAGTGTCTTTCTCCCCCTCAACTGTTGCGTGAGCCATAGTGATAGCAAGAGTTGGAGCCACTGGAGCAGTAGGACCCTTGAAAGCCTGATAGATCTCAGTCATCATTGATTTGATGTCCGAGGTATCTTTTTGAAGAGTTGAGATCTTATCCGCAAGAGATGCCTGAGAAGCTTCGATGCTTGACATCCTTGACCCAAGAGACCATGCCAAGGATGTTGAAGATTGTGCCCAAGTACCCAGATGGTTTGCCTGAAGACCCAAGGAAGTCTTGATTGAGTCCAATGAAGAGCTAAGACCCTGAATATTAGAATCCTTCAGTAAGCTGAGAAGATCACTGAATTCAGCTGAGTGCTTCTGGTAAGTCTCAGTAGCCTGAAGGACCTTCTTGTTGAGTTCTGGGTCATCCTTGACAGCTGTTTGAATAGTTCCAAGGCTTTTGGTGATGACTTCAAGAGTAATATTGAACTTCCTGAGATGAAGATCAAGAGCTGTCAGGGAGTTATTGGTGTCATAATGTATTTCGTTCACATCATCATGATAACTTTCAACATCTGCCTTCAGGTTGGCATAGTGAACAGCAGCTTCAGTGTGATGATCGAACATCTCTTCAGTGAGACCAGTGTAAAGAGCTCTATTGGTCTTGAGTAGGAACTTGACCAATTTTCTTTCAGTGAGGGGAAGAGAGTCATCATACTTTGTGAGGATGTCCCCAGTATCAGAAGAATCAGAAGATTGAGAACCTGACTCTTCACTTTGGTGTGGAGATGACTGATGTGATTGTTCAGGTTGTTCAGATTGTACATCAGTTTCCATATCCTCACCTGCCTCAAAAATTTCCTCTTCACTCTCTTCCTTGAGTTCTTCATCAGACTCAATAAGAGCCTGAAAGTCCCCCATGGACTCAATACCCAAAAATTCAACCGGCTCCTCTTTATAAAAAGACTCGCCTTTGGTTTGGCCAGGTCCTGACCCCGTTGTCATAATAACTGAGTGGGTTTGCTCAGCCTGACTAGCCATAATAACTGGGGTAATACCAGCCTGGCTTTTGGGGGCAGTTCCTGAGAGAATCGGACCGCCTGAGGGGTTTATGGGTTCCATATCAGCGGGTTGTTTCTTTCCTTTTGAGTCTTTGTCCCCCTGACCTTCAACCACTGATGGGTGTTTTCCAGTGGTATCACTAGGTACTGATTGTGAAAGTTGGTGGACCCCCTTCCCATCAGGATTGTGCTGTCCTTTTGGGGATTTAGGGTCCTTTTCTCCCTGAGATCCTGAGGGTGATTGCTCAGGAACGTTAACGGGATGTGAATGTTTGTGGGTCCCCTTCTCAGTAAGGTAGTGCTGCCTTACCGAGGATTTAGAACCCTTTCCTCCCTTGGGAACTGATTGTTTTTTGACAGTTCCTTCATCGGGATGTGAGGGGGTGTGGGTCCTCTTCCCAGTAGGGTGGTGCTGCCCTACCGAGGATTCAGGACCCTTTCCTCCCTTGGGCACTGATTGTGATTTATCAGTACCTTCATCGGGATGTGAGGGGGGAATGCTTCCTGATCCCTCTGACTTGTTTATGTCAGTGAAATCATGTGGAAAGGGTGTGCCCGAGGTCACTGAGGATGATTGCTCAGTGACCTTCGTTGGCTTTTGTTTTGAGGTCAAGAGGGTCTCAGAAATGGGTGTTTCATAGGTCTCGGCCTTTTTCAACCTCTTTTTAAGGTTTAGTTGGTTTTGAGGATCAGTCTCAGTGGCGAGTGGCTTGGGTCTAACCACCTGGCTGGACAGACCCTTCTTTGTTTTCTTCACCTTTTTGGTCGGTGAAGGAACTGGTGAGACAGCGTCTTTACCCTGAATGACTGATTGCATGTATTCAGTCAGGGCAATATTTGTCACCTCACTGATGCCACTAGTGAAGTTTGACTTGTGCAGGACGTCAGGCTTCGTACCTTCTGCATCATGCCTCACGTAGTCAGAACCAAGTAGGTCCTGAAGCACACAGGAAACAAATCTAGGGTAGGACATATGCCTTTGCCTATGTTTTCCTGAGAGCTTGGCAACAAGGTCTCGAAAATTAATTCCTCCGATGTCAATTTTTGTACCCTCAAGGAGATTGAACAGCATCAATTGTTGTGATGAGTTCAGTTGTTTCGTAGAGGATTTATTTCCACCCAGGACCTGAATGACAAATGTCATCAGTATCCTCCAGATAGGATTGAACCATGTTTTAACTACTGGAGCTTTCTCCAATAAGCCTCCAGCAGACGTTGTAGGACGTCTGGGGTCGTGGGGTGCTAAAAAGATCAGTTCATTCTTTATGTCCTGATCAGTAGGGTTGGGTGCAAACACTTCAGCAAAGTCAAGGCCTGTGGCTTTGATGAAGGTTGAGTAGTCAAAGGAGAGGGTTCTGCTCCCATTCATCACCGTGAAGGTGATGATTGACTCTTTGGTGTCTGATGAACTCAAATAAGTACATTTTATTACTATCATTTATCCTATTAATTTGACTTGTTTTACTATATTATGTATGAGGATTGATACTTAATCGTTTACTTTTGTAATTCTCAGTTGAAAACAAGCATTTGGTGAAACTTGGCGATTTTAGACTAATTATGGAGCAAAACATGCATAAAGTGAAGAGTCTACTGAAATGGACAAGATCAAGTCAAATCTGCTCCAGATGCGCCGCATCTCACTCATTACATGCGCCGCATCACTATCAAGATCTCACCAGATACGATCCAAGATACAAGAGGACATGCGCCGCATCCAAAGATGAAGATACGCCGCATCTTCTGGCGGTGTACGAATATTCCTGAATATTATAATCTTGGACCCCACGCGAAGTTAAGTACATGCGCCGCATCTACTTACAAGATGCGCCGCATCTCACCCTCAGACAGAAACTATAAATACCCCAAGACCAGACGAATTTCGTACGACATATATTATAACCGAAGACCGAAGACCAGAAACCTAGGACGAATTCAGTCAAGGTAGCAGCACAGGACACACCCAAATCAAAGATACAAGAGCTGTAAGAAGGTGCTGCATGATTTTAATTCATTAAGTAGTTTTATTTTATTGTGTTAGTAAACTTTAATTCATCAAGATTGGTGGCTTGTGTAATGTGACAACGGAAAGGTTGCACTCCCTTAAAACTGCTTTCTCATCAATTAAAGTTTATATGTTAGTGTCATTGGTGACTTTTATTAGTGCATTGATAACCTCTGTGTCTAGCTGAGCGTTGATCGGGTCGCCATGCCTCTGCCCTCGCCTGTTTATTAGATGCCTATGTATTCTATGGTCTGTAGAAAAGTAGGAGAAAGATAAACGGGATAGTCATAAGTAATCATTAAGGGTTTACTCGCCGATAAGATTAGAACCAACGAGAAAGGACTTAATCTCGGTGCGTTGCATCGAACTATACACTTCATATAACACTAGCAATAAAACAAGTGACAAACTACTTATCATAAGGACAGCCCTCTTATTGTCTCGAGTATTTATCTGTGTACGTGTGTGCTACTTGCTGATTCGTGCCTATTGGTTTAGTTTATTATTTAATTGCAACCAAATCGTGCCAGTCTCTCAGGCTGAACCCCCTTGCGTTAGATTAGATTGTATAGCTAACTTAATATATTAAAATACTGATTAGAATAACTAGATAATACGTTCCACTCTTAGTGATCGACACTCTACTTACCATTATATTCATACTGACCGGGTACACTGCTCGTTAAGTGTGTGTGTTATTGATAAGTCGGCTAAATATAAATTTAAAACTTGATTAGGCATTAATACTGCTAAACCGCAACGACACGCACGCGCATCAAGTTTTTGGCGCCGTTGTCGGGGAGTGAATTGTTATTATCTGTTAATTTGATTAGTATTTTAATTAGGTTTTTAATTTTTTATCTAACCGCTAATTTTGTTGTGTATTAGTTTAATTTGCATTCATTGTACTATTTTGCATATTTTTTGTTTTTGTGTGTTATTTGTTTGCTTTTATTTGTGTTTATTTTCGTGTGTTTTTATTTGTTTTTATTTTTCGTAATTTTTGTTTTCTGCTATCGTTGTACTGAGCTAAATCGAACGATACGGCGCATCTAATTTATCAGATACGGCGTATTGCGTTCAATTTTTTTATATAATACAACGCGTTTAATTAATTCGATACGACGCATCTTTTCCCCAAGATACGGCGTATCTGTTTTTAATAAGAAAATTTTTTTTCTATGCGATAAAGCGATACGACGCATCTTTTCCCCAAGATACGGCGTATCTATTTTTGATAAAAAAAAATTTCTAAACTTTAACGCCATACGACGCATCTGCTTTAGCAGATACGGCGTATCTATTATTTTAATTAAAAACAATTTGCGAATTATTAAACAGATACGGCGCATCGATTTTTATCGATACGGCGCATCCTCTGAATCAAAAATCTTGTATTTTGAAACGTAACGAAAATACGGCGCATTAACTTCCGTTAATACGACGCATTTAATTTTAAATAAATATCGATTTTTGATTATTAAGATTGATACGGCGCATTCGAATTTCTAAGCGGCGTATCTATTTTCTGAATAAAGTCTGATTTAATTTTAACGATTATAAGATACGGCGTATCCAACTTTTTGGATACGGCACATCGTCTGCAGTTATCAGTAACTTTTATTTTTCTTATCTCCGAACGGAAAATACTCTGACCCTTATACCTGGAAACTTTTACTTTGATATCTACCTCTCTTTGATTTTCAGGAACAATGTTCGATATTTTCCCCAACTTGTTCGGAAGATCCCGAAGAAATCTTACCATGGAAGAGTTTGCACTACTAATCGCTCAAGCCAATGAAAAAGAACATCATGAAGCAAGAAACTTTATTAATGAATTCAAAGGCAGTCATGAGCTGTTACTAAAGGAACAAAACAACATGATTTATGGATTGGCAATTGAAGTGCACCAATTGTCAACGGTGCTTAACAGGGTTCTTTTGGTAAGACAAGACTTGAAAGGGATTACAACTAGAGGCGGAAAGTCAACCTTTCAAATCGGAGAGACACCCGAGGATGACGGTACAAACAAGATTTCCCCTGAATCTTTATCACCTGAGCAAGAGCAACCAAAAGAGAGTGATCCAGAACCGGTAATTAGAGAAGAACCTTCTGTTGAACCTAAACGATCAACACTACCTTTCCCACATAGGGTAAGGAAAGAGAAGGAAGATGCCTATCAAAAGAAATTCCTGGAGAATCTCAAGCAGCTGCAGCTAAGCATAC
This sequence comes from Artemisia tridentata subsp. tridentata, assembly GCA_021014915.2. NCBI lineage: Eukaryota > Viridiplantae > Streptophyta > Magnoliopsida > Asterales > Asteraceae > Artemisia > Artemisia tridentata. The sequence continues at coordinate 254,030,301 of CP139506.1, forward strand.
CATTTATGGAAGCCCTGGTGCAAATGCCAAAATATGCTAAATATCTGAAGAGCTTGCTTACAAACAAGTCTAAACTTGAAGAGGCTTGCACAATTACGATGGGAAAAAGGAGCTCAGCTGCATTGCTCAACAAACTTCCGTCTAAAGAAAAAGATCCAGGGAGTTTCACTATTCCTTGTCAAATTAAAAATTTGCATATTGAAAATGCTTTAGCCGACCTAGGAGCTAGTATAAGTCTTATGCCCTCTTCTATGTATGATAAATTAGGTCTTGGTGAACCAAAACCTACTAGGATGTGCTTAGAACTAGCTGATAGGTCCATACAATACCCATTAGGAATAGCTGAAAATATATTAATAAAAGTTGATAAATTTGAATTACCTATCGACTTCGTTATCCTCGATATGCCTGAAAATTCTAGGACTCCTATAATATTAGGACGACCGTTTTTAGCCACTGCTAGGGCCATAATTGATGTTTTTAATAAAAAGATAACTCTTACCATAGGAAAAGATGAGGTTGAGTTTAACATGGAACAATCTATGAGTAAAGATAAATACGATGACGATGAATGCTATAATATCGATGTTTCTGATGACATGATTAATCGATTTACTCAGAAATTGTTAAAAAGTAATTTGCTTGATTCTTTTCTGCTTAAAAATCTAGAAAACACAATTGCTATAGAAGATCAAGTTGATGAAAACACTATTGATAATGATTTAGCTGCTGACTCTGCTGCATTTAACGCCATGCGGCGCATCGAAAATATCGATGCGGCGCATCTATCTTATGACAGCAGCTACATAGTTAAAGAACAAGTTTATTCTGCTAGTGCTACTGAAATTGATATTGTTAAACCTGTGCTTAAGGATCTCCCTTCTACTTTGGAGTATGCCTATTTAAATGGAAACACTAATTCGCCCGTTATTATTGCATCTGATTTAACGCCAAAGGAAAAGGAATCACTTTTGTAGGTGCTTTATAAACGAAGAGGAGCATTAGCATGGAGTATGTCTGATATTAAGGGAATTAGCCCGTCATTTTGTACGCATAAAATCCTTATGGAAGATGAATTCAAGCCAACTATCCAACCTCAAAGGCGCTTGAATCCAAAAGTCCAAGATGTGGTGAAAAATGAAATTGTGAAATTACTTGACTCCGGACTTATCTACCCAATTTCTGACAGCTCGTGGGTCAGTCCTATCCACGTCGTACCAAAAAAAGGAGGAATGACGGTAGTACTCAATGACGATAATGAACTAATTCCCTCAAGAACTGTTACCGGATGGAGAGTTTGCATCGACTACCGCAAAATCAATGATGCTACGCGAAAAGATCACTTCCCTCTTCCATTTATTGATCAAATGTTAGAAAGACTATCTGGTCATGATTATTATTGCTTTTTAGATGGTTTTTCAGGTTTCTTCCAAATACCAATTGACCCTGAGGATCAAGAGAAGACGACTTTCACCTGCCCTTATGGAACCTTCGCCTATAGAAGAATGCCGTTCGGACTATGCAACGCCCCTGCTACTTTCCAACGTTGTATGACGGCTATCTTCCATGATATGGTAGAAGACTTTATGGAAGTCTTCATGGACGACTTCTCGGTGTTCGGTAACTCATTTAGTGATTGTCTCTTTAAACTTGATAAAATGCTTGCTAGGTGTGAAGAAACTAACCTTGTTCTTAATTGGGAAAAATGTCACTTTATGGTTAGAGAGGGAATTGTGTTAGGACATAAGATTTCTGGGAAAGGTATAGAAGTCGATAAAGCTAAAATTGATGTAATTGCTAAACTACCTTACCCCACTAATGTAAAAGGTGTTAGAAGTTTTTTAGGGCATGCGGGATTTTATCATAGGTTCATAAAGGATTTTTCAATGATATCTAGGCCTATGACCCAATTATTGCTAAAAGATGCGAAGTTTAATTTTTCTGAAGATTGCAAAAAGGCATTTAATATACTTAAAGAAAAACTAACTTCCGCACCTATTATAATTTCGCCGGATTGGAATTTGCCTTTTGAACTAATGTGTGATGCTAGTGATTATGCTGTTGGAGCTGTACTTGGTCAAAAGATAGATAAGAAATTTAAGCCAATTTATTATGCTAGCAAAACATTGAATAATGCCCAAGAACACTACACCACCACGGAAAAAGAACTTTTAGCAGTAGTTTTTGCATTCGAAAAATTTAGATCATATCTTATATTGTCAAAAACTATGGTTTACACTGACCATTCTGCTTTGAAGTATTTGTTCAATAAACAGGATGCCAAGCCGAGGCTTATTAGGTGGGTTTTATTGCTCCAAGGATTCGATATTGAAATTAAAGATAAAAAGGGTGCCGAGAATCTAGCCGCTGACCACTTATCTAGACTTGAAAACCCTAATATGGAGGTGCTTGATGAACGGGAAATAGCCGATGACTTTCCTGATGAACACCTCATGATGGTAGGAATTAAGAGCAATAATATTGGACCATGGTATGCCGACTATATAAACTTTATTGTTGCAAATGAAATTCCAAAAGGGCTAACATCCGATGAGAAAAGAAGGTTTCTAACTCACGCTAGCGAGTATATTTGGGATGAACCTTATGCCTTTAAATTATGTCCTGACAATATTATACGAAGATGCGTAGATGGTGATGACATCCCAGCAATATTGGCACATTGCCATTCAGGGCCAACGGGGGGGCATCACGGTGCAGTCGTCACAAGAAGAAAGATCCTTGATGCGGGATTTTATTGGCCCACTATGTTGGATGATGCAAAAGATTATATAAAAGGATGTGATGCGTGTCAACGATCCGGGAATATAACATCAAGAAACAAAATGCCACAAAATTATATCCATGTGTGTGAAGTTTTCGACATATGGGGATTGGACTTCATGGGACCGTTTCCTGAATCTAAAGGTAATAAATATATTTTGGTTGCTATTGATTACGTATCAAAATGGGTCGAAGCGCAAGCATTACCAACAAACGACAGCAAGGTAGTACTTAAGTTTTTACAAAGTTTGTTCTCTAGATTTGGAATTCCTAAAGCATTGATTAGTGATAGGGGGACACACTTTTGTAATCATCATCTGGGAAGAGCCTTGCAAAAATATGGAGTATATCATAGGGTTTCCACCGCGTACCATCCTCAATCCAATGGGCAAACTGAAGTAACCAATAGGGCTATAAAGCGAATTCTTGAAAAAACGACAGGATATAATCCAAAAAGGTGGTCTGACAAGTTAAATGATGCTTTATGGGCATTCCGTACAGCCTATAAGACACCAACGGGATGCACTCCATTTCGTCTTGTATATGGAAAAGCATGCCACCTACCGGTCGAAATTGAACAAAGTGCATATTGGGCTTTAATTAATTGTAATATGGATATGGAAGCTGCAACGAAGAACCGTTTCATGGAACTTAATGAACTCTATGAACTAAGAGATGAGGCCTACAAAAATACTAAGATCTACAAAGAAAGAACTAAAAGATGGCATGACTCGAGGTTACGTGGAGATAAAACGTTTACTATTGGAGAAAAAGTGCTACTATTTAATTCTAGATTAAAGATGTATCCTGGTAAACTTAAATCGAGATGGACGGGTCCGTTCGTTGTCAAGAAAGTGTATCCATATGGAACTATTGAAATATGCGACAAAAATGGTTATATATTCAAAGTAAACGGGCAACGTGTGAAGAAATACTTTGATAATAAAATTGAGGATAATGAGAACGAGGTGGTGGAGTTTGAACCTGACGTATTGGAATGAAGAGCTGAACGTGAGTCTAACTTGAAGACTCTGGAATAAAGACAAGTGCTTACCGGGAGACAACCCGGATTTATCTTTTAATTTTCTGTTTATGTGTCGAGTCAGTCAGGCCGAAGAGGATACGGCGCATCTCAATTCTGAGATGCGACGCATCTCTTGCAATGGTCATATCTATATTTTTCTGCATTTTTTATTTTCGAATTTAAAACTTTTTATCAGTTTATTTTAATGCGGCGCATCCCTGGTTAAGGATGCGGCGCATCTTCTATTCTGATCCGTAATTATTCCAGGCTCGATACGGCGTATCTTCTTCCATAAGATACGGCGCATCGACTGACCTGATGATTTTCATTTTAAATTTTTAAGTTTTATTTTTCCTAACTACTAATGTGTTATGCAAGTTTGAACCTTTCTTAATAATAGGTGTGTTTTGAAGCCTTGGTGGTATTATAGATTCCTGCATTTCCTATGGATACATCTTATAAGAAGCTTAAACGTTCTAATCCACAAGAAAGATGATTTTTGCTCTACTACTAATGGAGGATCATACCGAGCAAATCTCAGGGGAGTTTTTCTGTTCTAATTCTTTTATTTTCCAGTTTTTAACCTTTTATACAAACAACGAGGACGTTGTTTAACTTAAGTGGGGGGATTGGAGAATTAGAACAACTTAACACTTACTTGTCCTAAACTTTTCAAAATATGCTTAAAATGTGCTTAATATATCAAAATTTAAAATTTTTTAGCATGTTTTTGTTTAGAGTCTAAGTTGCATAGCTGCACACATGACGTTATTTTCAAAAATTGTGATTTTTCAAAATTCACAAATCTATGAGTGTGCCGGTGACTTGTAAACTTTAGAACTTGGCTTGTATACTATTCGAGACCACCATAATAAGTATTATTTTATATAATTGGAATGACTTGTCTAAATTGGTAAATTTCTAGGATTACACCCAAATAGCCTTATATGTTATGTGTTATTAGCTAACTACACTGGTTAGTTAACCCCCGTATAAACCCTTTTGTTACTCTCACTTTTAGAGTAAGATACCCCTAGAAAAACACTCAGAGCCATTCCTTTCGTTTCTTACACCAATGTTTAAAATGTTTCGTTACACCCTTACACCTTAGCCTACCCTGTAGATTAGAATCCGTGGTTGGTTAATTGCTTTAGGCAAAGTGTGTTTCCTTACATTACCTGTGTTTGTGTGCGTAATTCATTATCTTTGGTTAGGTCGGGAAATTGCACAATGCAATTGGATTGAAAGTAAATATTGTATATCTTTGAGTTTATTTTTTTTTCGTGTGTTTACTACTTTCACTATTACCGTTATTTCTGAAGTATGAAAAGTATGGAAAAATTATCCAGAATTATCATTATAGTGATGTGGTGAAATTTTACACATCTATGTTTATGTTTAAAAAAAAAAAAAAAAAAGAAAAAAAAAAAGAAAAAAAAAATAAAAGAGAGAAAAGAAAAAGAAAAAAGAAAAGTTGGAAGATTGATTAAACCAACGATGTAAAGTTATGTAAGTGGTCGATATCACCACTAGTTGTTATATATTTATGGATTGAATGGGAGTTGGCAGTTATGGGAACGCCAATTAAGGTTTATTCTTTGATTAAGATCTTGTTGAGTATAATTCGTGTCTACCTAAAGCGTGTGTTTCAAGTGTTAAAGCGTGAGTTATTCAATGATATGAGTCTTATTCATGGGATGGTTGGGATAGTGATTAACCACACTTAGGATTTTAATCTATTTGTTTTGTTTATTTTTCATTTTACACCAATTTATATCCCAAAATTTATCCATGCCCTGTATTATTCTTTATCCAACCAAACCTTTGATTTATTGAGATTAGGGATTTGAGAAATCTTAAGTATCGTAGTCGTGGATTCGGCTATGTATTTATGATTTTGTCGCCCTTTTTGATATATTATTATTGGTGAAGTTTGGACCTATCTTTAGCCTGTTCGAGTTAAGGATTTGAGCAATTGCAAGTATCGTGTTCGTGGATTCGATCATGTATTTGTGATTTTGTCGCCTTTTCTGGAATTTGAGATCGATAGAGATTAAGAATAATTAACCCTTAAGCCTAAAAACCCTTTTTACCGCTTTAGACTTGTTATTCCTTAGCTTTAGTGGTGGAGATGTGTATACTTGCCAAGCTTATGATAGAATATTCGTCGCGACTGGACAGTTAAACGATTAGATTTGCTTTTATCAGATTATTTTATTTTACTTCTAATTCGTTAAGTGTTTAGTTGTGTGATTATGATAAAACGAATACATGCTTAAATATAAAAATACATCCTAATGTCTTTTAGGATACATTTTCATAAGTTTTAATCTAAGGTTTACTTGGGGACAAGTAAAGTTCAAGTGGGGGGATATTTGATGAACTCAAATAAGTACATTTTATTACTATCATTTATCCTATTAATTTGACTTGTTTTACTATATTATGTATGAGGATTGATACTTAATCGTTTACTTTTGTAATTCTCAGTTGAAAACAAGCATTTGGTGAAACTTGGCGATTTTAGACTAATTATGGAGCAAAACATGCATAAAGTGAAGAGTCTACTGAAATGGACAAGATCAAGTCAAATCTGCTCCAGATGCGCCGCATCTCACTCATTACATGCGCCGCATCACTATCAAGATCTCACTAGATACGATCCAAGATACAAGAGGACATGCGCCGCATCCAAAGATGAAGATACGCCGCATCTTCTGGCGGTGTACGAATATTCCTGAATATTATAATCTTGGACCCCACGCGAAGTTAAGTACATGCGCCGCATCTACTTACAAGATGCGCCGCATCTCACCCTCAGACAGAAACTATAAATACCCCTAGACTAGACGAATTTCGTACGACATATATTATAACCGAAGACCGAAGACCAGAAACCTAGGACGAATTCAGTCAAGGTAGCAGCACAGGACACACCCAAATCAAAGATACAAGAGCTGTAAGAAGGTGCTGCATGAGTTTAATTCATTAAGTAGTTTTGTTTTATTGTGTTAGTAAACTTTAATTCATCAAGATTGGTGGCTTGTGTAATGTGACAACGGAAAGGTTGCACTCCCTTAAAACTGCTTTCTCATCAATTAAAGTTTATATGTTAGTGTCATTGGTGACTTTTATTAGTGCATTGATAACCTCTGTGTCTAGCTGAGCGTTGATCGGGTCGCCATGCCTCTGCCCTCGCCTGTTTATTAGATGCCTATGCATTCTATGGTCTGTAGAAAAGTAGGAGAAAGATAAACGGGATAGTCATAAGTAATCATTAAGGGTTTACTCGCCGATAAGATTAGAACCAACGAGAAAGGACTTAATCTCGGTGCGTTGCATCGAACTATACACTTCATATAACACTAGCAATAAAACAAGTGACAAACTACTTATCATAAGGACAGCCCTCTTATTGTCTCGAGTATTTATCTGTGTACGTGTGTGCTACTTGCTGATTCGTGCCTATTGGTTTAGTTTATTATTTAATTACAACCAAATCGTGCCAGTCTCTCAGGCTGAACCCCCTTGCGTTAGATTAGATTGTATAGCTAACTTAATATATTAAAATACTGATTAGAATAACTAGATAATACGTTCCACTCTTAGTGATCGACACTCTACTTACCATTATATTCATACTGACCGGGTACACTGCTCGTTAAGTGTGTGTGTTATTGATAAGTCGGCTAAATATAAATTTAAAACTTGATTAGGCATTAATACTGCTAAACCGCAACGACACGCACGCGCATCAGTGTCTTTGGGGCTGGTAGCCACAGCCGTGCACCAGAATTCCCTCAAATAGTCATGGTAGATGACTAAGGGGGTGTGGGTGAAAGCCTTTGCAAGAAAACAATTACGAAAAAATTTCATAACATTCTTGTAGGCTGGGTAGTTTTATGGATAAGAAAATTTTCCTACCACATTGTTCTTTGTTATGTCAACGTCCCCAGTGAGGAATTCCACTTTGGGGGCGTATGCGATAGCTTTAGAAGAAGCCATTTGTGGGTAAGTCTGGTTTTGACTAAGGTTTATGGGTTTCTAAAGCTTAAGAATACACACACAATTTGTTTTTGAGAATTAAAAATGGCAGAGTTTTGCTTAAGATTCTAATAAAAACGTGTGTGTGTTTCTTTTGGTTGGGTTATTGATGCGCGTGATGTGTCGTTGCGGTTTAGCAGTTTTAATGCCTACTCAAGTTTTAAATTTATATTTAGCCGACTTATCAATAACACACACACTTAACGAGCAGTGTACCCGGTCAGTATGAAGATAATGGTAAGTAGAGTGTCGATCACTAAGAGTGGAACGTATTATCTAGTTATTCTAATCAGTATTTTAATATCCTAACGCAAGGGGGTTTCAGCCTGAGAGACTGGCACGATTTGTTGCAATTTAAATAATAAAATAAACCACTAGGCACGAATCAGCAAGTAGCACACACGTACACAGATAGATACTAGAGACAATAAGAGGGCTGTCCTTATGATTAAGTAGATTGTCACTTGTTTTATTGATAGCTTTATATGAAGTGTATGTAATTAACCCTTTCTCGTTGGTCCTATTCTCATCGGCGAGTAAACCCTTAATGATTACTTATGTCTAAAAGTCATTCCTAAGTGATCAATTTAGAAACAACCGTGGGAGCCACATCTTGTCCCGCAGTCGGATGCCCGCAAGCCACTAATAAACACAGAGGTTATCAATGCACTAATAAGTAGTAACCAAAGACATCAACATATAAACTTTAATTGATGGGAAAGCAAGTATTAAAGGGAGTGCAATCTTTCGTTGTCACATTACACAAGCCACCAATCCTGATGAATTAAAGTTTGCTAACACAATAAAACAAAACTACTTAATGAATTAAATACATGCAGCACCTTCTTACAGCTCTTGTATCTTCGATTTGGGTATGTCTTGTGCTGCCTCTTGACTGAATTCGTCCTTTTCTTCTGCTGTCCGAACTTCGGTTTTAGGGTTTCGAACTCTCAAATTCGTCTGGTCTACGGGGTATTTATAGTTTCTGTCTGAGGGAAGATGCGGCGCATCTACTTAAGTAGATGCGGCGCATGTACTTAACTTCGCGTGGGGTCCAAGATTATAATATTCAGGAATATTCGTACACCGCCAGAAGATGCGGCGTAACCCTTTATTAGATGCGGCGCATGTCCTCTTGTATCTTGGATCGTATCTGGTGATATCTTGATAGAGATGCGGCGCATTTCGAGAGTGAGATGCGGCGCATCTGGAGCAGAATTGACTTGATCTTGTCCATGTCAGTAGACTTCCACTTTATGCACGTTTTGCTCCATTATTAGTCCATAATCGCTAAGTTTCACCAAATGCTTGTTTTTACCTGAGAATTACAAAAGTAAACGATTAAGTATCAATCCTCATACATAATATAGTAAAACAAGTCAAATTAATAGGATAAATGATAGTAATAAAATGTACTTATTTGAGTTCATCAAATATCCCCCCACTTGAACTTTACTTGTCCCCAAGTAAACCTTAGAATTTCATTTATGAAAATGTATCCTAAAAGATGTTAGGATTTATTTTTATATTTAAGCATGTATTCGTTTATTTCATAATCACACAACTAAACACTTAACGAATTAGAAGTAAAATAAAATAAGTCGATAAAAGCAAATCTAATCGTTTAACTGTCCAGTCGCGACGAATATTCTATCATAAGCTTGGCAAGTATACACATCTCCACCACTAAAGCTAAGGAATAACAAGTCTAAAGCGGTAAAAAAAAGGGTTTTTAGGCTAAAGGGTTAATTATTCTTATTTACACTATCGATCTCAAATTCCAGAAAAGGCGACAAAATCACAAATACATGATCGAATCCACGAACACGATACTTGCAATTGCTCAAATCCTTAACTCGAATAGGCTAAAGATAGGTCCAAACTTCACCAATAATAATATATCAAAAAGGGCGACAAAATCATAAATACATAGCCGAATCCACGACTACGATACTTAAGATTGCTCAAATCCCTAATCTCAATAAATCAAAGGTTCGGTTGGATAAAGAACAATACAGGGTATGGATAACATTTGGGATATAAATTGGTGTAAAAATAAAAATAAACAAAACAAAACAAATAAATTAAAATCCTAAGTGTGGTTAATCACTATCCCAACCATCCCATGAATAAGACTCATATCATTGAATAACTCACGTTTTAACACTTGAAACACACGCTTTAGGTAGACACGAATTATACTCAACAAAATCTTAATCAAAGAATAAACCTTAATCGGCATTCCCATAACTGCCAATTCCCATTCAATCTATAGATATAATACAACAAATAGTGGTGATATCGACCACTTACATAACTCTACATCGTTGGCTTAAAATAAACATCCAACTCTTTTTTCTTTCTTTTTCTTTTCTCATTTTTTCGATTTTTTTTTTTTTTTTTTTTTTTTTTTTTTTTTTTTTTTTTTTACTTGAAACATAAACATAGATGTGTAAAATTTCACCACATCACTACAACTTTCTTTCCGGATAATTTTTTTTCATACTTTTCATACTTTCAGAAATAACGGTAATAGTGAAAGTAGTAAACACACGAAAAATAAACTCAAAAATATACAATATTTACTTTCACTCCAATTTGCATTGTGCAATTTCCCTACCTAACCATAGATAATGAATTACGCACGCGAACACAGGTAATGTAAGGAAACACACTCTGCCTATAGCAATTAACCAACCACGGATTCTAATCTACAGGGTAGGCTAAGGTGTAAGGGTGTAACGAAACATTTTAAACATAGGTGTAAGAAACGAAAGGAATGGCTCTGAGGGTTTTTCTAGGGGTATCTTACTCTAAAAGTGAGAGTAACAAAAGGGTTTATACGGGGGTTAACTAACCAGTGTAGTTAGTTAATAACACATAACATATAAAGGCTTTTTGGGTGTAATCCTAGAATTTTACCAAGTTAGACAAGTCATTCCAATTATATAAATAATACTCATTATGGTGGTCTCGAATAGTATACAAGCCAAGTTCTAAAGTTTACAAGTCACCGGCACACTCATAGATTTGTGAATTTTGAAAAATCACAATTTTTGAAAATAACGTCATGTGTGCAGTTATGCAACTTAGATCTTAAACAAAAACATGCTAAAAAAATTTTAAGTTTGATATATTAAGCACATTTTAAGCATAATTTTTGAAAAAGTTTAGGACAAGTAAATGTTAAGTGTTCTAATTCTCCTATTCCCCCACTTAAGTTAAACAACGTCCTCGTTGTTTGTATAAAAGGTTAAAAACTGGAAAGAAAAGAATTAGAACGGAAAAACTCCCCTGAGATTTGCTCGGTATGATCCTCCATTAGTATAAGAGCAAAAATCATCTTTCTTGTGGATTAGAACGTTAAAGCTTCATACTTGATGTATCCACAGGAAATCCAGGAAACTATAATACCACCAACACTTTAAAAACACACCTAAGATAAGAAAGGTTCAACTTGCATAACACATTAGTAGTTAGGAAAAATAAAACTTAAAAAATTAAAACTGAAAATCATCAGGTCAGTCGATGCGCCGTATCTTATTGAAGAAGATACGCCGTATCGAGCCTGGAATAAATACGGATCAGAATAAAGATGCGCCGCATCCTTAACCAGGGATGCGCCGCATTAAAATAAACTGATAAATAGTTTTAAAGTCGAAAATAAAAATGCAGAAAAATAAAATAAGATATGACCATTGCAGAGGATGCGTCGCATCTCAGGACTGAGATGCGCCGTATCTTCGTGCGGCCTGGACTGACTCGACACAGAAAATAGAATAATAAAAGATAAATCCGGGTTGTCTCCCGGTAAGCACTTGTCTTTATTCCAGAGTCTTCAAGTTAGACTCACGTTCAGCTCATTAGTATCGATCATTGATTCCTACATGGCCACGTAGGATCCATCTAGCAACCGAATCGTCTCGTATATATTCAGGTCCCAAATTCAAAACTCCTTTGTAGAATCCTCCCATTAATTGATATGGGTACTCAATTCCTTTCTTCATGTCATCATTACTAAAAAAGGAATGGAGAGAATTTGTAGCAGACCCTATTAGTAGCATGTTTAAATCCAGGGTGAGTTCGGGGCATCATATAAGTGATAATGTCGCTTCCACATTGAAAGGTGATCTTTCCTTCAAATCGTTTTGCATTAATAGTGATCTCCCTACAAAATGGTTTTCCAACAATCACGTCACCCATATTGTTGTCACAATAGGCATTCATGTCTTCAATAACTACGAACTCAGTAACAATAGTGAAGCGTCCAACGAAGATCGGGACATTAATGAAGGCTCCAACTACATTCTTTCCTTTATACTCTTTTTTATTTCTCATAATAGAGTTGTAAAAGTTTCTAGACATGACATTCATTGATAAAATAGGAAAGAAATTGGCGTCAATACACTTGTACCCAATCATGCATGGGAATTGTAAATTGTAAGCACAATTGGTGTTGATCCTTCTACCGTAATCCCATGAACCATCATATCCCTCAAATTCATCGTAATTTCTAGTAGTAATAACGTTGACTCTTGGACTATCCACAATTTCTCCTTCTTCTAACTCAGATTCAGCATCAACCATGAACAGGTCATTGGATTCCAACGGTCCATTAAGGTCATTAAGTTCAATATAGTCCCCATCGTGATGTTCGGGTGTTTTTTCATGCACTAATACTTCATTCATAAAATTGGCTTCGAAGTCGAAGTCAATTAGTTCTCCGTATCCATCCATTATCCTTCTGAAACAATCACGAAAAGCATCAGTAGGGTATGCTCGAGAAAGTAATATATCAGATAATTAATAACGAAAACGGAATACGAAAAATTAAAGTTACTGATATCTGCAGACGATGCGCCGTATCCAAATAGTTGGATACGTCGTATCTTAATACGTTAAAAATTTAATCAGACTTTATCCAGAAAAATGGATACGCCGCTTTGAATTTATGAATGCGCCGTATCGAGTTAATTAATCAAAAATCAATTTATCTAATTAAAATTAAATGCGTCGTATTAACGAAAGTTAATGCGCCGTATTTTCGTTACGTTTAAAAATAAAAGATTTTTGATTCAGTAGGATGCGCCGTATCGACAGAGATCGATACGCCGTATCTGTTTAATAATTCGCAAACTGTTTTTAATTAAAATAATAGATACGCCGTATCTTCAAAAGAAGATGCGTCGTATGGCGTCAACGTTTAGAAAATTTTTATCAAAAACAGATACGCCGTATCTGCAAAAGCAGATGCGTCGTATTACTTTATCGCTTAGAAAAAAAAATTTTATTAAAAACAGATACGCCGTATCTTGGGGAAAAGATGCGTCGTATCGAATTAATTAAACGCGTTGTATTAAAAAAAACTTAAACGCACACAATTTTATTAAAAACAGATACGCCGTATCTTGGGGGCGTATGCGATAGCTTTAGAAGAAGCCATTTGTGGGTAAGTCTGGTTTTGACTAAGGTTTATGGGTTTCTAAAGCTTAAGAATACACACACAATTTGTTTTTGAGAATTAAAAATGGCAGAGTTTTGCTTAAGATTCTATAAAAACGTGTATGTGTTTCTTTTGGTTGGGTTATTGATGCGCGTGATGTGTCGTTGCGGTTTAGCAGTTTTAATGCCTACTCAAGTTTTAAATTTATATTTAGCCGACTTATCAATAACACACACACTTAACGAGCAGTGTACCCGGTCAGTATGAAGATAATGGTAAGTAGAGTGTCGATCACTAAGAGTGGAACGTATTATCTAGTTATTCTAATCAGTATTTTAATATCCTAACGCAAGGGGTTTCAGCCTGAGAGACTGGCACGATTTGTTGCAATTTAAATAATAAAATAAACCACTAGGCACGAATCAGCAAGTAGCACACACGTACACAGATAGATACTAGAGACAATAAGAGGGCTGTCCTTATGATTAAGTAGATTGTCACTTGTTTTATTGATAGCTTTATATGAAGTGTATGTAATTAACCCTTTCTCGTTGGTCCTATTCTCATCGGCGAGTAAACCCTTAATGATTACTTATGTCTAAAAGTCATTCCTAAGTGATCAATTTAGAAACAACCGTGGGAGCCACATCTTGTCCCGCAGTCGGATGCCCGCAAGCCACTAATAAACACAGAGGTTATCAATGCACTAA